>OY743178.1:51122407-51602006 GCA_963555705.1 Ligustrum vulgare
TAATTGTTAACTCACCTCTCGAATTATAAAAATAACCATTAAATCATGAATTAGTGGCCACTTGATTCAAACATTTAAAACATAGTAAAATCAATACATGAAAAACAATAAAATTCTCAAGTTGAGAATTGAAATTAAAACTAGAAAATATTAAACCCAATATTAAATTTAGCTACTCATGTTCTTGGAAGAAAAAGCAATAAAAAATATAAATAAAACCCAGAGTTTGTAAAATTGAAGAATTAGCATCACCTCCTTGCACCCAAAATTAGTCACCAGTTGCGTCTCAATGGTTACCAATCAGCCGTGTGCATCTTTGATGTATTCTGCCTTTTCTCCCTTATTCTTAAACCCAGCCTCTATTTCTTTTTAGCACCAGCAGCCTCCAATCATATCACCAATCAGCTGCCTCATTTCAATCCCCCAAGTGCCACCTCTAATTCCTCCACTTAACCTCACCAATTTAATCCCCAAGCAGCCTTTTTGCACTACCAAAAATAATTCTCAGAAATCTCTACCCAGTTGCCAACTTCTCTCTTTTTTATTTTTGTGTCTCTCAACTGACCACTTTTCTCTCCTTCCCAGTCGGCACTTCCCTTTGGAATAAATTCTACCAGCTGCACACCACTCTTTTCTCCCCCCTCTTGCTGCCTCTAATTGGCTGTGTATATATAATATAATTCAAGAAATGATACCAAGTTCAACCTAAATTCTTGTAAATTTCCACTCCCAGACGTCACTCTCATGTTGGGCCCAAAGGAGTCATTTTAATTGTTGCACCGGCTACTATAAAAAAAACATGAAATTGAATAATACGCTCCAATGAAATTCAACTGAAAAATACGTTCCTCAACTTCTTCTCTCCCAACCTTTGTGTCACATCTTCTTCCATAAGTCATATATAGAAAAATCATTTATTTATGGAATTTAATCCATATAATTAAAAAAAAAAATTGTAAACTATAAAAATTAAAAATTATTGTATTTTAATATTTGAATAGTAAAAAAAAAAAAAAAATGACAAATAAAGTATCAAATGAATAATAGTGTATAACAATTACTATCCAATTACTCTAAAAAAATTTATTCGAGAATTATACCTTATGATGTTGGATCACAAATATTCAAGTACTCTGCAATGTTCGTATAAGAATTAGATAAGAAAAGTATATGACAAATATTCAAGTACTCTACAATGTTCGTATAAGAATTAGATAAGAAAAGTATATCATTATATTTTAAATGGATAAAAAATACTGTCGCATGATAGAAATAATTTGAAGAAGTTCATAGTATAAATAATGATAAATGAATGCGTAGTTTTTAGATGAAAAATAATAAGTCATATATAAGAAAATCATTTATATATGGAATTTAATCCATATAATTAAAAAAAAATTGTAAACTATAAAAATTAAAAATTATTGTATTGTAATATTTGAATAGTAAAAAAAAATGACAAATAAAGTATCAAATGAATAATAGTCTATAACAATTACTACCCAATTACTCAAAAAATTTTATTCGAGGATTATACCTTATGTTGTTGATTAAATAATAGTGTCACGTCAAGCATGAATAATAAAAAAAAAAACTGTAAATAGATAATAAAAAATTAATTTTAAGAATTTCATATTTTAAACAACAATAAATTAATGCATAGTTTTTCAAAACACCATTGATTATCATAAAAATAATAAATGTCATTAATTTACAACATGTGTTTACATTAAACCATTTACTCAAAAAAAAAAAAAAAAATGACAAATAAAGTAACAAATGAATAATAGTCTATAACAATTACTACCAAATTACTCAAAAAAAAAAAAAAATTATTCGAGGATTATACCTTATGCTGTTGATTAATAATATTGTCACGTCAAGCATGAATCATTAAAAAAAATCAGTAAATGGATAAAAAATTCGCATGAGAAAAATAAATAAGAAGATAATAAAAAATTAATTTTAAGAATTTCATATTTTAAACAACAATAAACTAATGCATAGTTTTTCAAAATCACCATTGATTACAATAAAAATAATAAATGCCATTAATTTACAAAATGTGTTCACACTAAACCACTTATTCACAACATGTGTTCACACCAAACCACTTCCTTACTTTTATATATATATAGATGTGTTTTTAATAGTGGTGTGTATATAATGTGGTGTAATAATTAAAAATCGTGGGGTAATATGTTTGCCCAATGTTAAATTAAAGAGTCTACTGGAGTAGCATTTTAAGTATTCACTTTCTAAAATAAAGAGCATCTTAAATTTAAAGAGCCTATTGAAGATGCTCTTAATCATTGTAATGGTATTAAATAAAGTATTTTTATTATCATATTTATTTAATTGAGGGTGGAGATATGTTTATGGAGCTTGATGATATCCTATTATAACTACCTACTATCAATTACCATCACCACCCTAAGAATAACTACCCCATTATCATAATCACAACAGTTAGTAGTAAAAATCACAACCCTTCTATATAAACAAGGGGAACATCTAAGGTTTGCTAGATTCAATATCAAATATTTATTTCTTTTAAGAAATTTCATCTTCTTCCCATATACTAATTCTCATGCTGGAGGAAAAAGCAGTGGCGGATGCAGACTTTTGTATTACTGGGACACAAATGGACCTGTGCTTTTGCCGACGGCATTTACGGGAGTTCGGGGGCAGCGCCCTCGAATTTTTTTTTTAAGGAAGAAGACCAAAAAATAAAAAAGTACTTGAAATTTTATTACAACAGTTCTCTACGCGTTTTCATATTTTGATAACGTTCCATAATTACATCATTGTCAATATTGTCAAGTACATCCTTCTCAATATATGCAATTAAACTATCATTCAATAATTGATCTCCGAGGCGATAATGCAAACGATTCTTGACATAAGTCATTGCAGAAAATGATCTCTTGACTGTAGCAGTAGCTACGGGAAGAATTAAACTCAATGTCACAAGCTTGTACACTAATGGATGCACTTCATGTTTGAGAGATCACCGAGACCATGTAATCCTTCAAAATCTTCATCATTGCTCATGTCAAGAATATATGTATCAAGATGATCATCAAGTTCCAAAATATCTGTAGCGTCAAAATCTATCGGATAATACTCACATAGTTGAAGCAATTTATTCTTCTCAAAAGCAGCAAATGAATTATTTGGAGACAAACATGCAACATAAAGAGAAAAATGATCATTCAGCTCTTGAAGTTGCATATCAATGATGGCATAAAACATTTCCACACGGAAGTGATGTAAATTTGTCACCGTGTCACGCCTTGAACGGTCCAAAGCTATGAACATATCATCCATATTGGGAATACTGATGCCATGAGCTTCACAAAATGAACAAATTATCCCAAAAAAAGAATCTCATCTATCATCTCTCATCATTTGGAGCTGCATTTTACATAATTTTACCAATCTCGTGGAATTGACAATATCTCGATCTTTTCTTTGTAATGCTTTTGACAATTCATTTGAAATGCCCAAGATCTTTTTCATTAGATGTAGATTAAATGCAAAATCAAATTTGAACATCAACTCCAATAAAATACATGCCTCACCTCTTGTTCCTGTACTTGTAGAATCAGTAGCAATCATCTCAATAATTTCAACCGTGGATGCAAACATGACAATCAAGTTAATTAAACAATTGTAGTGAGAGCCCCCAACGTGTATCACCAGAACGCTTAAGAGTAGTTTCTTGATTGAGACCCCCGTCCACTTGATATTTCACCAACATTTAGTGCTTCAAGAATTGAGAGTCTTTGTTTCTCTCTAAGAAGATCACTCAATTAGCAGATCCTCCAACAACATTCACCAGTCTATGCACTGAATGATTTCTGTGCCATAGCTACAAGAGCTAGTTGAAGTTGATGAGCAAACCAATGAATGTAATAAGCATATGGATTTTCCTTCAAAATAAGTGCTTTGAGTCCATTATACTAACCTCTCATATTACTAACTCCATCATATCCTTGCCCTCTCAAGTTGGACATACTTAAGTTATAAATGGAGAATAGTTGATCAATTCTAGCCTTATGTGAGGCAGCTGTAGTACTATGAAGCATGTGTCACACCTATGAAATGTTCCAATACACATCCATCCTTAACATAATGAAGAACAATTGACATTTGTTCTTTCATTGAAATGTCACGAGATTCATCAATTAGGATAGAGAAAAGACTATCACCAATATCTTTGATGATCACATTTATAGTTTCTAAAGCAATAGCACGCATGATATCTCATTGAACTCGTGGTAATGTTAACTTGAGATTTTCAGGAGCATTCGTTAGAGCAACAATCATAATCTCAGCATTGTGATCACACACCCTGATGTGATCCAGTACCCTCGACAATCGGAGTCATAGCAGGCTTGACAGGAAAATTTAAATATTCAAGTCAAAACAGGATTTCAGCAGGTTCGACGAGCTTTGAAGATCAAACCGTGTCTAAAAGAACCAAAAATTTCAAAGTGTTTGTTTTGCTTAATTCTTATCCGAATTAAGTTCCGTTAGTTTTGTCGTATTTGTTGTCGAATTTTCGGATTTATAAAAAAAAATATTATTTTATTTTATTCCGAAAATTCATCCAAAATTCAAGAAAAGAAAAAGAAAAAAAGAGTCCATTCAAGAACCACTTTCTTGAATTTCTTGATCCTTTGTTTTCATTATTCTTTTCTGTGTCCTTCCACAAAAAAATTCACAATGTCCAATTCCCATGAAAAGGTCAAAGATCGTATGTGGAGGTTTTTGAATGAAACTTTAATGAGGTTGGATAAACTAGATGAAAGGGAAAAGAAATTGAAAAATGAGCGATCTCAATCAGATTCTAGATCTAGGAGGGAATATAGGCGTGATCCTAAACCTAGGGATGGAATCGGGGCTAAGAGAGGAGCCGAGATTGATCCAAAAGCAATTTTGAAAATTCAAAAAGAAATTTATGAAGAAATATTGAGGTGTGAACGGGAGGCAAAAAGAAAATATTTTGCTAAATTGCAAAAGAAGGAGGAGAAACGAAAGGCGGTGATTAAATGGCTAGAGGAGAGTGAAATACATGTTATAGTTGAGCCTCGGGATATGAATGTTGAAAAGAAGGAGGGAGGCTTGAAACATGAATTAGAAGTAATTGAAGAGACCCCGAATTTTGTGGTAGGTGATGAAAATGTGGAGTTAGGTGATCAAACTTCAAAATTTGATGAGGAATTAGAAGTTGGGGTAGAAGTTCAAATTTTGAGCTTTGAATTGGAAGATCCACATTTTGGTAGTGATGGGGTAGTCGTGAACATGGTGATTCAAATGTGGAGGTCGGAGATGTGGTTGAGTTTGAAGATAAAAAAATTGAACAAGAAATTGCAAAGGAGGAAAGAGGCGAAGAGAAGAGCCTCGTGGTTCAAGAAGTGGAGTTGGTGGTGGCTTGTCATGAATACAAGGATCCATACCTTGTACCTCATGAAGCTAACATGTCCCTCCCCATTTTGTTTAAATCCTTTTTGCGGGTTAATTATGTTTGGAAACTTCAACCACACCGCAAATGACAAAGGAAGTTCAAGCTCCATCTCTTCCATGTTTGCCAATCAAAGGATTCCAATTTATTGAACTCATGGCATGGAAGTAGAAATTTCCCGTTTGATCCAGGAGGTGAAGTGAAACAACAGGAACAAAGCTATGATTCGGGACGAATCATCCTAAAGAAGGAGGGTATGATGTGATCCAGGACCCTCGACAATCGGAGTCATAGCAGGCTTGACGGGAAAATTTAAATATTCAAGTCAAAACAGGATTTCAGCAGGTTCGACGAGCTTTGAAGATCAAACCGTGTCGAAAAGAACCAAAAATTATGCAGAAGAGCTTTCACGGCCGTAACCAACATATGTCACGTCCGTAACCTCCCCTCGGGTGAAAACACAAGATTCCAGGATTTTTATATTTACGGCCGTAAGTTTAAGTGTCACGGCCGTAACCTTAAACAGAAAGTCATTTACGGCCGTAAATGAGTTCATCACGGCCGTAAATCTAATTTTCCGAATTTTCGGGGATTTTGGTTATTTTTCCGTTTTTTAATTATTTGTTTGCCTATTTTAGAATTTTAGTCTAATTAGAATTCTATTTTGAGTAAATTAGCGACTGTGTTTATTTTGCTTATTTATACGCTTTTTCCATTCATTGTAATGCAGACTTTGATTTTGATATAACAGTTTTTATTGAGGATTCAATAAAAGATATAGGTGGATTCCTATATTTTCGAACTTATCAAGAATATTTCTTGTGGCGTTCAAATATTGAACTTATCAAATATTTCTTGAGAATATTTGTGGCGTTCAAAACCATAAACTTATCATGGAGATTGGACAAATCCTTGTGGCGTTTCGAAAGTCGTGATTCTTTATTCCGCATCGTCGAGCCATCGCGTCGTGAATATCGGGTCATGATTCATCCGTCCAACCACAACCTGAGTTCGGAACTTTCCGGCGTTTCTTCCGCGCTTCGAATCTCATCATCTGGTATCAGAGCTGGACTCTGAATTCAGGTTTTTCTATCCAGTTTTATTTTAATATTTATCATCGAGTCCCATAAAAATCATCTATATCTTGTTGAGTGTTTTGTTTTCAGTTTTTTTTGCGTTCTTTTTGTTCTTGAGTTTGTTGGGTCTTTAATCTAGAAAATCATTCCAAAAAAATTTCAAAGTGTTTGTTTTGCTTAATTCTTATCCGAATTAAGTTCTGTTAGTTTTTTCGTATTCGTTGTCGAATTTTCGGATTTATAAAAAAAAAGTTTTATTTTATTTTATTCCGAAAATTCATCTAAAATTCAAAAAAAGAAAAAGAAAAAAAGAGTCCATTCAAGAACCACTTTCTTGAATTTCTTGATCCTTTGTTTTCATTATTCTTTTCTGTGTCCTTCCACAAAAAAATTCACAATGTCCAATTCCCATGAAAACGTCAAAGATCGTATGTGGAGGTTTTTGAATGAAACTTTAATGAGGTTGGATAAACTAGATGAAAGGGAAAAGAAATTGAAAAATGAGCGATCTCAATCAGATTCTAGATCTAGGAGGGAATATAGGCGTGATCCTAAATTTAGGGATGGAATCGGGGCTAAGAGAGGAGCCGAGATTGATCCAAAAGCAATTTTGAAAATTCAAAAAGAAATTTATGAAGAAATATTGAGGTGTGAACGGGAGGCAAAAAGAAAATATTTTGCTAAATTGCAAAAGAAAGAGGAGAAACGAAAGGCGGTGATTAAATGGCTAGAGGAGAGTGAAATACATGTTATAGTTGAGCCTCGGGATATGAATGTTGAAAAGAAGGAGGGAGGCTTGAAACATGAATTAGAAGTAATTGAAGAGACCCCGAATTTTGTGGTAGGTGATGAAAATGTGGAGTTAGGTGATCAAACTTCAAAATTTGATGAGGAATTAGAAGTTGGGGTAGAAGTTCAAATTTTGAGCTTTGAATTGGAAGATCCACATTTTGGTAGTGATGGGGTAGTCGTGAACATGGTGATTCAAATGTGGAGGTCGGAGATGTGGTTGAGTTTGAAGATAAAAAAATTGAACAAGAAATTGCAAAGGAGGAAAGAGGCGAAGAGAAGAGCCTCGTGGTTCAAGAAGTGGAGTTGGTGGTGGCTTGTCATGAATACAAGGATCCATACCTTGTACCTCATGAAGCTAACATGTCCCTCCCCATTTTGTTTAAATCCTTTTTGCGGGTTAATTATGTTTGGAAGCTTCAACCACACCGCAAATGACAAAGGAAGTTCAAGCTCCATCTCTTCCATGTTTGCCAATCAAAGGATTCCAATTTATTGAACTCATGGCATGGAAGTAGAAATTTTCCGTTTAATCCAGGAGGTGAAGTGAAACAACAGGAACAAAGCTATGATTCGGGACGAATCATCCTAAAGAAGGAGGGTATGATGTGATCCAGGACCCTCGACAATCGGAGTCATAGCAGGCTTGACGGGAAAATTTAAATATTCAAGTCAAAACAGGATTTCAGCAGGTTCGACGAGCTTTGAAGATCAAACCGTGTCGAAAAGAACCAAAAATTATGCAGAAGAGCTTTCACGACCGTAACCAACATATGTCACGCCCGTAACCTCCCCTCGGGTGAAAACACAAGATTCCAGGATTTTTATATTTACGGCCGTAAGTATAAGTGTCACGGCCGTAACCTTAAACAGAAAGTCATTTACGGCCGTAAATGAGTTCATCACGGCCGTAAATCTAATTTTCCGAATTTTTGGGGATTTTGGTTATTTTTCCGTTTTTTAATTATTTGTTTTCCTATTTTAGAATTTTAGTATAATTAGAATTCTACTTTTAGTAAATTAGCGACTGTGTTTATTTTGCTTATTTATACGCTTTTTCCATTCATTGTAATGCAGACTTTGATTTTGATATAACAGTTTTTATTGAGGATTCAATAAAAGATATAGGTGGATTCCTATGTTTTCGAACTTATCAAGAATATTTCTTGTGGCGTTCAAATATTGAACTTATCAAATATTTCTTGAGAATATTTGTGGCGTTCAAAACAAGAAACTTATCATGGAGATTGGACAAATTCTTGTGGCGTTTCGAAAGTCGTGGTTCTTTATTCCGCATCGTCGAGCCATCGCGTCGTGAATATCGGGTCATGATTCATCCGTCCCACCACAACCTGAGTTCGGAACTTTCCAGCGTTTCTTCCGCGCTTCGAATCTCATCACACCCAATGCAATAGTTCAAGAAAATTACCTCGATTGTTGGAGTCTTCAGATTCATCATGACCATGACAGGCCAGCCCCTGTCATACAAGAAATCGAATACAGTCGAGTGTGGCATTCAAACGAATTCGATACTCTTGTCGAACTTGATGTGATTGCTTATTAAGACAACATCGAATGCCAGTGCTTTGATTTTTGAATGATTCGTATTGGACCTGAGCTTGATTGTGAGCACTATTTGATTTCGCAATGTGTGTTCTATGCAATTCTTTCTTCTTCCAATTCCTAAACCCACCAAGCACAAATGGACCACCAATTGAACCGAAAAGATAACAGTAGAAACAAAAAACATCTTTTGCTATACTATATTCCAACCAACTAGGATGCTCATTATACCATGACAAACAAAATCGCCTATCTTTGTTGCTCATTCTTGTTGTTGGGAATTCATGATTGCGAGGCTGACAGGGACCTCTCTGCACATATGTTCTTTGAATCAAATCCCGAACATTAGAATCATAATTATCAATTGGAACTGTCAAGCTAGGATCCGAAGGAAGGTTTGCAACATCAAATTCAAGGTTGTCACTCCTAACATCCCCAACATTATCCTCGACGTTAGTTTCAGCAGGAACATTTTCAGTTTGAACATCAATTTCTTCACCAAGATCCTCAACCCTTTGATCTCTAACTTCATTTTCATTAATTTGCTCATAAGAAGAAAACATGGATTTACGCTTAAAATAATTTTCCGTAACTGATACAAACAAACAAATAAATAATTGTAAACACATAGTAGCCGTAAAATCTCAAATTCTGAAAGCCCAAATTCCAAAAAAGAAAAAAAAAATCAAACAAAACAACAATTTCTCAAATCTCAAATTTTCAATACCAAACTCAAAGATCTCAATCTCAATTTATCAAAATCTAAATCTCAATTCCTCATAAACATAGACAATTACAAAGAGCAAATAAAGTAACAATAATCCAATAAAATTTCAAGGAATCCAGTAATGTTTATTAACTTATGTTCAAGAATCAACTGAAATTTGAAAAGGAAATAAAAATAGAGGTTAGTGAAATAGTGAGTCACACTAACCGGACGACACCAGTGCTGCCTTACTGGTGCAGTGCAGGCAGTGTAGTCAGGTGGGTGGTGGGAAGCAAGGTCGCTGTTGTCTGGCCGTACGTGGACCACAGGAGCCGGAGCAGAGGCGGGGACGATCAGGTTGGACAGCTGGTCACTGATTTTGGAAAAGAAGAGAACTTAGTTTTTTTGTAAATAAATAGAATTTGGGATGTGAAATGGGTAGTCTTCTTATGCTCGCCTGCTCCAACGAATGGTTGGCCGGAGCGTGCAGCACCGGAGGTGACGTCGAAGACTAGAAGGTGCCTGGTGCAGCGGTGCCGTGAGTGAAGCTGTGTAGTGAGTTGGTTTGGTTGGGTTGTTTTTGTGAGAGGATGCTACATCTGGTTTTAAAAAAGAAAAAAAAAAAAATTCTACTGGGGCACGTGCCCAGCGGATCCCACTGTGGGTCCGCCCCTGAGGAAAAGTATGGAGAATTCCTGCCCCCTTTTGCACATAAGCATGAGTGGAGATATTTGCTCCGATGATTGAATTTTCTAGCCTTCATCAGTGGGCATAGTCTATTGGAAATAATACATTCTCGTTGCATTCAATAGGCCGCATGAAAACATTATTTTCTTGATAGTTTCCTCTATTGAAAAACAGAGATCAGCCCCCATAAAACGGATTAAAGGGCTATTAGAATGACTACTCGAGATTTGAAAATCAACAAAGAAAATAACTAACATAAGATGACATGGTAAAGGAAAGCTAAGAAAATATTTTATTGATGAATTGTTACCTAATAATTTGTGATTGTAAAATTGTTTGTGACCTACAAAATATGTGATTTGTGACATAAAAATAAGTCGTGATCAATTTTGTGACCTATAATTTTTATTTTGTGATCGAGAAATAAGACGTGGCCAATTGTTTTGATGTTTTGCGAACTATAGAATTTGATTTCTAATCGTGATCATAAATTATATGTATCTGTGATCTTAAATTGTATAACATTGTGACATTAATATAGTTAATTAATAAATTATTTTTAATAATTTTTCATTTAAAAAATTTAGTTATGACTTGAATTTTGAAGTTTTAAATTATTTTCATTAGTTTTGAAATTGTATATTGTAAACACTTTACATATGTATTGTTCCACTTTTTCAATTTAGTTTTCTCTACGCTTATAATGTAAGTAGAGATTATAAATATTGTCCTTGTTTAGTTTCACTAAAGATTACATTTTTAGTAGATTTTGTTAAAAATTGAAATATATGATTAAAAAGTTGTACATCTTATTAAATATATAATTAAATTTTTTATAACTTTAATTTAAATTTTTATTAAGTACATATTTAAGTTCTATTATTTAAAAATTTACTTTTTCGTAACCTCATTTTAAATCACTATCACTTAGTTTGAGACTCTGAGGATTCAGGGGAGTGTCGTAGTGGTCAAGTAGCTCTACTTCCTCTACCCGATCTCGGGTTCGAATCCTACCTCCTACCCTTATATTCCTTTGCCTCCTCTCCTCCAGGAAAGGATCCAGGATCTCGAGTGAGCAAGAGCGGTCGATGAACAACAATAGTTGTAATAAAAATCAAAGTAGGTTTCGATGTCACCACCAAAGATTTTAATAATTTTTCATTTTTCATGAACTCGCTCAGCGATTTTTTTTCTTACATATAAGTGGAATGTGGACTTGAAATTTGTAAATATTACCGCATTTTTTTTCATAAGTTCATTATGATACTTGAAAGAGATTTTAATTCATTGGGATAATTTGAAAAGAATGAATTGTATAACATTACATTATATACAATTTGATAGAAAAATAACTCCCTATAAACCATAATGTTATTATTAATTTATTGATTTTGTATTTCAAATTCACATAATGTCATAGTGGTCAAGTTTTCCATAATTTTCAAGAAGAGCATATGTTCGATTCTTTTCCCATTCCATTGATTTTATAATTATGATTCAAAATGGTGAAAATATTGAACTAAAATAGAATAATTGCTGTTATAAAAAGTTGAACTAAAGACTTTTTTTTTTTTTTTTTGCAAATGGATATTTTAACCAATTAAGCTACAAGAGTTGTTTAAGAATAAATGAAATTACACACACACTCACATTGACAAATTTTTTTTAATCCTGACAGATCGAATATGAGCGGTCGTCCATGCTTAGGGGTGGCAAACGTGCCGGACAGTTCGTGAGTTCGGCTCGATTCGGCTCGTTAAAAGCTCAGCTTGGCTCGTGAAAAAATGGACTTGGGCTTGGACCGAACTGAAAATTCAGGTGTTGGACAGTTCATGTTTGACTCGTGAAGTTCATGGGCCGGCTCGTGAAATCCCAACAAGCAGCGAAATGGGCCGGCTCGTTTCAAGCTCTTCAAGCTCATTTCAGGCTCGTCAAAGTTCGTTTTAAGCTCATCAAGTTCGTGTACAATTTTAAGTTTTAATATTTTAAATTATTTTAGTATTAGTAGAAAGTTAGAAGAAAAAAAAAAACCGAAATAGCCACGAGCCGGATGGACGCCCGTTTCAAGCTCGTCAAGTTCATGTACAATTTTAAGTTTTAATATTTTAAATTATTTTAGTATTAGCAGGAAGTTAGAAGAACAAAAATCGAACGAGCCATGAGCCCACGAGCTCACGAGTCGGACTTGGGCCGACTCTTTGGGAGACGAGCCGGCCCGGCCGGCTCGTCTCCCAAATAAACCGCGTCCGGTCCGACTCGTGAGCCGGACCAAACATGACCTTCACGGGTCAAGCCAGCCCGGCTCGGCTCGGCCCGTTTGACATCCCTACCCATGCTTGTCAATAGCTAGATGGGTCCCTGCCTCCATCCCCTTTGTAAAATAATAATAATAATAATAATAATAATAATAATTAAATTAAATTAAAACAATCAAAAAAACTTAGTCCAACTTCAACTTGGGACTGGATCCGAGACATAATATAAAGGGTTAATTGAAGATTAGGTCCAAAACCTTTCATTTTAGTTGCAAAAACATCCAAACCTATATTTTTGGCACCATAAGTCCCCAACCTTTTGATTATTTGTAGCATAGGTCCATTTTAACATTTTCCGTTTCTTTTTTTGTTAAATCCAGTCCGTGCACAATTTTGGGGGGAATCATAAGTGCCCAATAAATTATTCCTAGATTTTTTGAATAAGCTTATATTTAATGACACAATTGAAAGCTTCTCCACCAGGTACGCGAAAGAAAGCTCCCTGAAAATCCATCAGTTTCTCACTTTGAATATGAACTCTAATTTCTCATTTACAGTAACTGAGACAAAGAAAATTGAGCCATTTTGTAGCATTTTAGAACCAATGGCAGACTATTGTGAAATCGAAGGGGATGTAAGAATTCACGCGAATTCTTCCACTGTGTTCTTTGCCAAGACTCACGTAAACAGCTTGGCAGGAAACAAATCTTGTTATGTACAACCTTATGCGAGAAAGGTGAATTTAGGTGCAATGAAGCAAGTTATTAGAAAAAGGGTAAATGAAATTGTATATTGAATATTGTGTAGAATCTGTTGTAAAATTGTGTCTTAATTACAATGTTGATCAACCCATTTTATAGAAGGGGATTAAGCTAACTATCAACTAATTAACCAACTAATCAACTAACTAACTGACTAACTAAACTAAATTTTAACTATTTCTAACACTCCTCTCAAGTTGGAAGTTATGTACAATATAACTCCAGCTTGGAAATACAACGAAAATCAAAATGTACAACGAATACATCTGAAAATAGAGGCCAACCATGGGCACATAGAAAGTAGCTTCCATGAGCTGAAAAAAGAGGCCGACAATGGGTACATATAGAAAGAACTGGATTTTGAGGAAATATGCAACTGAGGGCAAAACCATCAAGGCTGCAGGGGCTTATTTATCCATAGTCCATATAAAGAATGTAGCACATGCTAATCGCAAAAAACAGCCAACAAAAGGTTGAGAAAGCCACCAATGGGCAATGAGAAAATTTGCCAACAAAAGGGTCACCAATGGGTAATGAGAGAAAGAAAATATCGATGAATAACAATAATTGACTAATATGACTTGTTGGAGATATCAAGAACTCTAAGAAATGCCAATTAATGGCAAATAAAGAAATGACAATTATTGACAAAGAACACCATAAACTCCTTTCAGAACAGTCGAATAGGCATGAAGGTGGATAATGCTGAAACGATTGGATTCTCAAGAAATGTTACATTTTCTTTGTCTTTAACTCAAGAATTGCTCTAATACCATTTTAGAAAAAAGGGGAAATGAAATTGTATACTGAATATTGTGTAGAATTTGTTGTAAAATTTTGTTTTGATTACAATGTTGAATTGTTGTTCAACCTTTTATAGAAGGGGATTAAGCTAACTATTAACCAACTAACTAAAAAACTAACTAAACTGAATTTTAACTAATTCTAACACATGTTAAGAACCAGATAGTAAAATTAGCAGAAAATAAGGATGACATTCCAATGTGCACTAACAACCATAGTTCACCAGCCATCTTTTTCTTAGTTGGAGGATTTACAGGTAACCATTTCCATGATTTCTCAGATTTGTTGATTCCATTATATTTGACATTGTTGAAGTTCAAAAGGGAGGTACATTTTCTTATGATTGAAGAATTCATGAATCGTTCTAGCCAGCAAAAGCTACAACTGAGCCATTATGTTGTGTTCCAATCAGATCCTACATCCCTACTGAGAAAGAATCTTTAAAATTAGATTGATTTTTTTGAAGTGTTGGAGTATTAACAGTGATCACATGAATGATTTTGCATCTATAGAATAATTTACACCGCATCAGATTTTAGATTCTCTCCAAAGTAACAAGCTTTTTTTGTCTTTCTTTTTTAACCTAGTGACTGATATTGAATGTTTTTTCTTCCCCCCCCCCACCCCCCCCCCCCTCCTCAAATTCCAAAAAACAAGGCAGGAGTTAGAACTAATGTTAAAGTGCAACTTGAAGCATGGTCATGGGATATGTCTTCAAGTAATGAATTTCGAGTGGGTGCAGGACTAAGCAGAGCCTTATCCCATTACTTTGTGTGCCGTGGAATATTTTAAATCAACTGTTGCTATCTTGCAATTTTTCAAGTTAGTTTTCTCCACGATTAAAATGTAAATAGAGATTATAGATATTGTCCTTGTTTAGTTTTGCTAAAAACTATATTTTTAGCAAATTTTGTTAAAAATTGAAATGTATGATTAAAAAGTTGTAGATCTTATTAAATATATAATTAAAATTAATTATAACTTTAATTTAAATTTTTATTAAGTACATTTTTAAGTTCTATTATTTAAAAATTTACTTTTTCTTAAACTTATTTTAAACCACTATCACTTAGTCCGAGACTTCGAGGATTCAGGGGCGTGTCATAGTGGTTAGGTAGCTCTAATTCCTTTACCAGGTCTCGGGTTCAAATCCTACCTCCTACCCCTATATTCCTTCCCCTCCTCTCCATCCAGGGAAGGATCTAGGATCTCGAGTGAGTACGAGCGTCCGTTGAACATCAACGATCGTAATAAAAATCAAAGTAGCTTTCGAAGTCACCAAAGATTTTAATAATTTTTCATTTTCACGGACTCCCTCAGAGGTTTTTTTTTTTTTTTCTTACCTATAAGTGGAATGTGGGCTTGAATTAGTAAAAATTACCACATTTATTCATAAGTTTATTATGATATGTGGAAGAAACTTTAATTCATTGGGATAATTTGCAAAGAATGAATTGTATAACATTGCATTATATACAAGTTGATAGAAAAATAACTTCCTATAAACCATAATGTTATTATTAATTTATTGATTTTGTATTTCAAATTCACACAATGTCATAGTGGTCAAGTTTTCCATAATTTTCAAGAAGAGCATATTGTCACGGACTTGGAGATTTCAAGCTCCGTGCGGCACTTAGCTCCTCAATATTCTCGTAGGATATTAGCTAAGTCAGCCTCGCTCCTTGACCAAGCACTCCTCAAGTGCTTACAAACAAATGACAAAGGAAAGCTAGCAAACTATATTAGAGAGAAATACACTCTTTGTATTAAAACTCTCCGATATTACAATACTCGACCAACACTTGGGACTCTCTTCTACAAGTGCTTTATACAAGCTCTCAAGCTCTCTCTCTATAAGCTAGCCACTCCAAATCCTTGGATGGTTACAAATGAGGACCCCTTCCCTATTTATACTACCACCAATCTATCTTCTAGATTATTCTACAACAATATCTTATCACCTAGATAGTTCTACACATATCTATATGAATATTTATACAATGATTTATCATGATATATCTAGATAATTCCTACATCTACACACTTGTAGAACATTCTAGAATCTCCTTTTCTTTGAGAATTCTCTTCAATCTTCTAGAAAGTTCCTTCAAGTCTCTTCTATTAAGTTTTCCAGATCTAGCTAATTCCACCATATTCCGAAATCTTCCAGAACCTTCTAGAAACCTCAATTGCGCATCCTTTGTAAAATTGCCAGCCCACCCTTTTTGTGCATCATCGCGCACCCGTCTTGAAGAATTATCATATTTCTTCGATTGATCACATGCGGGGCGTGACAATATTCTCTATTCTTTCACATTCCATTGATTTTGTAATTATGATTCAAAATGGTGAAAAATATTGAACTAAAATAAATGAATAAAGATTGTTGTTATAAAAAAATTGAACTCAAGACTTTTTTTATAATGGATATTCTAACCAATTAAGCTACAAGAGTTGTTTGAGAATAAATAAAATCTGAAATTGAGTGTGTGTGTGCATACATACATACATACATCGACAAAAAAATTAATCCAAACAGATCCAATACGAGTGGTCGTCCATGCTCGTCGATAACTAGATGGGTCCCTACCTCCATCCTCTTTGTAAAAGAAAAATGAAAATAAATAAATATGAAAATAAATAAATTTAATACAATCGAAAAAACTTAGTCCGACTTCAACATGGGATTGGGATTGGATCTGAGGCATAATATAAAGGGTTAATTGCAAATTAGGTCCCCAACCTTTCATATTAGTTGCAAAAATATCCAAACCTATTTTTTGACACCATAAGTCCCCAACCTTTTGATTATTTGCAGCATAGGTCCATTTTAACATTTTTCGTTACTTTTTCTATTAAATACAGTCTGTGCACAGTTTTGGGGAAATCACAAGTGCCCTAGAAATTATTCCTACATTTTTTGAATAAGCTTATATTTAATGACACAATTAAAAGCTTCCAGCCACCAGATACGCGAAAGAAAGCTCGTTCACAAGCCATCGGTTTCTCACTTTGAATATGAACTCTAATTTCTCATTTGCAGCAATTGAGACGATGGAAATTGATCCATTCTTTAGCATTTTAGAACCAATGGCAGACTATTGTGAAATCAAAGGGAATGTAAGGATTCACGGGAATTCTTCCACCCTGTTCTTTACCACGACTCACGTAAATAGCTTGGCAGGAAATAGATCTTTTTATGTACAACCTTATGTGAGAAAGTTGAATTTAGGTGAAATGAAGCATGTTATTAGAATAAGCGGAAATGAAATATATTGAATATTGTGTAGAATCTGTTGTAAAATTGTGTCTTATTTACAATGTTGATCAACCCTTTTTATAGAAGGGGATTAATCTAACTATCAACTAATTAACCAACTAATTAACTAACTAACAAACAAACTAATCAACTAACTAACAAATTAATTAACTAAAATGAATTTTAACTAATTCTAACACCTTTCTCAAGTTGGAAGTTATATACGATATAACTCCAACATGGAAATACAAAACAAAGATACAAATGTACAACTAATACATCTGAAAATAGAGGCCAACCATGGGCACATAGAAAGTAGCTTCCAAGAGCTGAAAAAAGAGGCCTACAATGAGCACATAGAGAAAGACCTCGATGTTGAGGAAATCACACAACTGAGGGGCAAAACCATCGAGGTTGCAGGGGCTCATTTATCCATAATCCATCCATATAAGACTGTAGCACATGCTAACAGCAAAAATTAGCCAACAAAAGGCTGAGAAAGCCACCAATGGAAAAATAGAAAATTAGCCAACAAAAGGCTAAGAAGGTCATCAATGGGCAATGAGAGAAAGAAAACAATGGTGAATAACAACAACCGACAATTATGACTTGTTGGAGATATCAAGAACTCCAATAAATTCCAATTAAAGGAAAATGAAGAAATGCCAATTAATGACAAAGGACACCATAAAACCCCTTTCGGAACAGTTGAACAAGCATGGAGGTGGATAATGCTGAAACGATTTCATTCTCAAGAAATGCTACTTTGTCTTTAACTCAAGATTTGCTCTGATACCATATTAGAAAAAGGGGAAATGAAATTTTATATTGACTATTGTATAGAATTTGTTGTAAAATTTTGTTTTGATTACAATGTTGAATTGTTGATCAACCCTTTTATAGAAGGGGATTAAGCTAATTATTAACCAACCAACCAACTAATTAACAAACTAAACTGAATTTTAACTAATTCTAATTCATGTTAAGAATCAGACTGTAAAATTAACAGAAAATAAGGATGACATTTCAATGTGCACTAAAAACATAGTTCACCAGCCATCATTTTCTCAGTTGGAGGATTTATAGGTAACAATTTCCCTGATTTCTCAGATTTTTTTTATTCCATTATGTTCGACGTCGTTGAAGTTCAAAAGGAATATACATTTTCTTACAACTGAAGAATTCATGAATTGTTCTAGGCAGCAAAAGCTACAAATGAGCTACTGTGTTGTGTTAGGTAATATTGTTGTGTTTCAATCAGATCCTGCAACCCTACTGAGAAAGAAGTATTATGATAATTTCCTGAATGCAATGTTTCTGAAGAATCATTTTGTTGATGCCTGGGGCATTAGTATAGCATCTTTAAAATTAGATTGAATTTTTTAAGTATTGGAGTATTTACAGTGATTGCATGAATGATTTTGCATCTATAGACTAATTTACACCGCATCAGATTTTAGATTCTCTTCCAAAGTAACAGCTTGTTTGCCTTTCTTTTTTAACATGGTGACTGATATTGGATGATTTTTCTTTTCCTCCCCCCTCTCCCCTTCAAATTTCAAGAAACAAGGTTGGAGTGAGAACTAATGTCAAAGAGTAACTTGAAGCATGGTCATGGGATGTCTTCAAGTGATGATTTTCGAATGAGTGTACGACTGGCAGAGCCTTATCCCATTACTAGGTGTGCCATGGAATATTTTGAATCAACTAGTGCTATCTTGCACTTGCTCCTCCAATATATCTCTCCCAATACTCCTCACTATGGAAGAACTCTACTTCACCATGCCATTCTTTGTGACAATGCAGAAGCCACCAAGATGTTCTTGAAATGTGGCGCTCACATAGTGACCTCAATCAAAACCACTTGAAACACTCAGTTTTGTCCAATACATATGGCTGCTTGTCTTGGAATGACAATGATTCTTTAGTTTTTAATTGATTCTGGTTGTGATATGAATTCAAAAGTAGAGACCATTGAAAAATCTTTAATGACTGTGTCAAATACAACCAGGAAGAATGCCTTAAAGTATTGGCTAGGGCTGGTGCTAATTTCTGATTTAATAGAAAATGAAACAATAAATGTTAAAGTGAAAACATGCTGCAAATAATTAAAAGGTTGAGGACCTATGGTGCCAAAAATATAGGTTTGGATGTTTTTACAATTAAAATGAAAGGTTGGGGACCCTATTCTACAATTAACCCTAACATAAAACAAGGTGCACACAATTAAGTATTTTTTTCCATTTGTCAAAATAATAATTAGACATTGTATCTTGACAATTTCCCATTGAAAATGCTCTTACACTTCTAAAAAGCAACTCATCAAACAACCTGTTGAGCTCCCAAGCTCCTTTTCCAGCAAGATGAAGAAGAACCAGCAAGAAGAATGTCCAGCAAGAACCGATCCCAGCCTGTTTATTGTTCCTTGTTTGAGCTCAGTTTATGACCACTTAAACACACCGGAACATGGCACCGTCGTCCTCGAGAAATGGCAACCGGATCTAGGCTCGCCGGAGGTAGCAAGATTTCGCCGGAGATATTGGACCTCTCCCACTTCTACCTCTCCACCCAAGAATGTGCCAAGTCTCTTTGAAACAAGAAAGGTTTCCCCCTCTTATTCAAAATTCAAATCCCATGGGTAAGTGAAGTCCCAATCATAGGGTGCCATGTGGATTAAGTGGACCACCACTATATTCCACAAATCTTCACCTTGGGCCACCTTAATCCATTACCAATTTCTCCGGTTACAAGTACTATCCATGTGTGTGTGGTCTAATAAATCATCGCTCACTCCAGCCAAGTACCTGCAAAACAACTAACCATTATCAATAGCAAGAATTGATAAACACTTGTTGAATTTACCTGCCGCAAGTACCTTTGTCCCGACATCTGCAGGATTATCATCAGTTGCAATTTTAAGCAATATAAACTCACCTGAAGCTAACTTCTCCCTAATGAAATGATACTTTACCTCAATGTGCTTAGACCTTTCATGATAAACAGGATTTTTACATAACATTAAAGCACTTTGACTATCAGTAAATATCATAGCAGTTTCATTTAAGAAGTTCAATTCACACAATAGTCCTTTTAACCACATGCATTCTTTTACCACTTCAGTGAGTGCAACATATTCAGCTTCAGTGCTGGAGAGTGTAACAATAGATTGCAACTGTGATTTCCATGTGATACAATTATCACCCAAACAGAAAAAATAAGAAGTGGTAGATTTCCTCTGATCTTTATCACCTGCAAAGTCAGAATCTACATATCCCTTAAGCTCAAGCTTATCACTTCTCCTTTCAAACACTAACCCCCTTTTAAGAGTTCCCGCTAGATATCTTAATAACCATTTTAATGCAGCCCAATGAGGTTTACCTGGGTTAGACATAAACCTACTCAATAAACTAACTGCATATGCAAGGTCTGGTCTGGTGGTAATCATAGAATACATCACAGAACCAATGGCATTAGCATAGGGAACATTACTCATTTCTTGCTTTTCATCTTCATTTTTAGGACATTGTGCAGATGATAAATTTATGTGTGCAGCTAATGGTATATTGACAGACTTAGCAAGTTTCATGCCAAATTTGGTTATCACCTTGTCTAAATAAGACTCTTGATTAATAGTCAGTCTATTATCAGCCCTATTCCTTTTAATAACCATGCCAAGAATCTTTCTTGCCTCTCCCAAGTCTTTCATGTCAAATTCCGATTTTAAAAGATTTTTCATTTTAACAATTTCAGCTTTACTAGAACTAGCAAGCAACATGTCATCCACATATAACAACAAATAAACTTCACAGCCTATCTTACAGTTATTATAATACAAACATACATCATATTCACTCCTTTTAAAACCAATTTTAAACATATAAGCATCAAATTTCTTATACCATTGCCTAGGACTCTGCTTAAGGCCATACAAGGACTTTCTAAGCAAGCACACAAGTTCCGACTTACCCTTCACCTCAAACCCTTGAGGTTGAGCCATGTAAATCACCTCATCCAATTCCCCATGAAGAAAAGCGGTCTTAACATCTAGTTGCTCTAATTCCCAATCATATTGGACAATTAAGGCTAAGACTAACCTGATAGTTTTATACTTAATAACAGGTGAAAACACCTCATTATAGTCTATCCCTTCTCTTTGAGTAAATCCTTTAGCTACCAATCTAGCTTTATATCTTAAAGGGTCATTAGCTTCTACTCCTTCTTTCAACTTGTAGATCCATTTACAATGGACTACCTTCTGATTCCTTGGTTTTTCAACCAACTTCCAAGTCTCATTTTGTTTCAGAGACTGGATTTCCTCCTTCATAGCCTTTTTCCAATTTTCAGACTTTTCACAATTGATCGCTTCCTCAAATGAAGCAGGTTCAACTGAATCTAAGGCTTCACCTGAAACTAAGACATAATCAATCAAATTAGAAGAGACGTACTTCATATTTGGTCTAACTTGTCTCCTCTCCCTATCTCTCACTAATTGGTAGTTTTCCAAATTAGTACCTGCAGATGTTTCTTGATCAGGGACTTCCGTTTCAGGAATTTCAGGAATTTCAAGTTCAGGTTGCTCTACCATAACTTCTTGTTCTGCTTCTACTTGAGGTTGGGTTTCACTACCCTCTGGATTATCTTCACCTAATCTCTTCACCTCAAAGTCAATCTTCTTCTCAGTACAAGATTCCCCCTTCTCAGTTTGTCTATTTATGGTCTTAAGACAAGGCATATCGAGTTCATTGAACTTCACATCTCGACTGTTGATAACTTTCATGCCCTTACCATCTAAAACCCATAACCTGTAACCTTTCACTCCCTCAGGATAACCTAACATGACACACTTAGTAGCCCTAGGGTCTAACTTACCCTCAACCTGATGTGCATAGGCCGCACAACCAAATACTCTAAGGTGTGACAAATCTGGAGGTTTCCCAGTCCACAATTCTTGGGGAGTCTTAAAGTCAACAGTACTAGAAGGTGACCTATTTATCAAATAGGCAGCGGTACAAACAGCTTCACCCCAAAAGCCTTTAGCTAACCCCGAACTAATCAGCATGCATCTAACTTTATTCATTAAAGTCCGATTCATCCTCTCAGCTACCCCATTCTGCTGGGGGGTAGATCTTACAGTCCTATGCCTTCTGATACCTCTATCCTTGCAGAAGGTATCGAACTCAAAGTTGCAAAACTCTAGACCATTGTCCGTCCTAAGAGTTCTTACACTTTTCCCCATTTGTTTCTCAACCAAGGCAATCCAGGACTTGAACTTACCAAAAGTGTCAGATTTGGATTTAAGGGGATACACCCAAACTTTCCTCGAGTAGTCATCAACAATAGATAGGAAAAATCTACTACCTCCATTTGTAGGATATTTTTCTGGTCCCCACAAATCAGCATGAATGTAGTCTAAGGGTCTGTTAGTGTTGTGTTCACCTATCCCAAAGCTAACCCTGTGTGACTTTCCTAGAACACACGTCTCACAAAAGCTTAAAGGTATAACACTATCCTTTCCTAGTAAACTCTGATCACTAAGACACTTCAACCCCTTGTTTCCTATGTGTCCCATCCTTTTATGCCAAAGATCTGATCTATCTTCATAAGTTGTAGATAATGCAGACTCGTAGGCCTTTAAGGCTTTACCTTCAAGGATATACAATCCATTCATCTTGGGACCTTTCATAACAACTAGAGAGCCTTTACTCACTTTCATAGTACCGAAATGAGATCTGTACTCATAACCCTCATCTTCCAAAATGCCCAAGGAAATGAGGTTCCTCGCAAGGCCCGGGACATACCTGACATTCAGAAGAGATCTGATCATGCCATCATGCATCATAATAGCAATATCACCAACTCCTTCCACAGTCTGTGTATAGTTGTCCCCCAAGTACACTTTCCTAGGCTTAACTTCTCTATAGTTATAAAACCAAGATTTAACAGGACTCATATGGACAGTGGCACCCGAGTCTAAAACCCACTCACTGTCAAAATCAATTTCAGACACATTCATTGCTTGTGGTCTATGAAGGGTATTGTCGACATTATCATCATCACATGTCACAGTCATCATATGAAGACTATCAAAAGCATCACCTACAGCAACTAGGTTCTGGTCATCACTCTGCTGAGGTCTATGTTTCTTCTTAAAGTCATCACAGTCTCTTTTGAAATGTCCAATTTTACCACAATAGTAGCATTTCTTAACACTCTTATCCCGAGACTTGGACCTACCCTTCGATTTTCCTCTACCCTTCTTCGTTTGGAAGTGGTTTTCTCTCGACTCATTCCTCCCTCTAAAACCACTAAACAAACTCTCTTCCCTCGAGCTGCTACCCCTTGACTCCCTCTTCATCTCGAGCTCCCTAGCCCTTAAAGCCTCAACTACAATATCTAAGGTCACAGTGTCCCTAGCATATGTGATAGCATTCCTAACATCTCTATAAGATTCAGGCATGGCATTTAGCATAATAGTAGCGAGATATTCATCATCAAATTTCTTTCCATTGTGGGTCAAACACTTGACAAGACTGTTAAACTCACTCAAATTAGATTCAAGATCCTTTCCTTGATCCAATTTATAGTTGAAAAGTTTTTGAATTAAGTGAATCTTCTTCGTTAAAGATTTTGTCAAAAAAAGTTTGTCAAGTGCTTCCCATAAATCTTTAGCAGTCGTATGCTTTTCAACTTGTCCCACTATATCATCAGATAAATGCAATATTATACAACTATGTGCAATTTCATTCATCTCAGCAATTTCATCAGGTTTATCTAACAATGCTTTTGAATAAGTACTAGGGTCCTCAAGTGCTTTAGAAACTCTTTGTTGAATTAAAATAGCCTTCATTTTTTGCTTCCAAATGGAATAATCTCCCTTACCGTTAAATTGTGGCAATTCAACACGAGAACCCATAATGCAAATAATGAAAAAATTCAAACAAGTTAACACAAAGCAATTACCCACACTCAAATGCAAGATCAAACCAATTACACCAAAATTACTCTTCAAGATGATCACACAAATAATATAATAACAAGTAATACACGACAATTTCAAGAAATTAAGCACGTAGTCAAATTCCAATCCTATGTGAGTTCTACCAACAAGCAATGGTTACCGGCAAGGTAACCCCCAACGCTATGTAGCCACCTCACAATAGCCTCTAGAATATGAAATACGTAATGAAAATAAGGGATAGCCAATGCAAACCGAGCGGACTTTTCAATGTCCGTATAATCAAGAGTTGATTTTGCAAAATGGACTTCGGAAATGGAACGAGCAGGTCGAGCTGAAGATTCTGTCGGAAAATGCCTCGCCGGACCACCGCGCCGGAGTTATACCGCCCCTGCCGGAAAATTCTCAAAAAACACAGAAAGATGCTCCTCGTCGTCACGAATCCAACGGTGGTGACCGTTTCGCGATTGGAGCTCCCTACCGGCCGGAATCGCTGTTTTTCAGTTTACCAACATCTTCTTCTCCGGCGAATAACTCCTGTTTCAACCGTCGGATTGCCCTCAAATTTCAGGCGAGTCTTCTCCTCGAAAAGCCCGTTCTAATGGAGGTGGCCGATCGTCGATCGGAGTTCTAGATCGGCCGGAATCCCACTTTTTCAGTCCGGTTTTCACAGCTTTCTTTCGCCGTTTGCCGCCGTCTCAGCCACCAGAATTGCTCCACCTTCTGGTCGAGTGTTCTCCACGATGAGGCGGTTCTTTTGGTGTTGGTCTTGCTCCGGTTGGTTGGCCGGAGGTCGGGTTTTGGAAAAAATGGACAGTGATTTTTTCTTTCTCCTTTCCTCCTTGCTTCCAGCGGTTTCTACCTCACGGTTTTTGGAACTTCTTCAACTGCTTCCTTCGCCCAGCTACTTAACCATAGCTCTGATACCATTTGTTGAGCTCCCAAGCTCCTTTTCCAGCAAGATGAAGAAGAACCAGCAAGAAGAATGTCCAGCAAGAACCGATCCCAGCCTGTTTATTGTTCCTTGTTTGAGCTCAGTTTATGACCACTTAAACACACCGGAACATGGCACCGTCGTCCTCGAGAAATGGAAACCGGATCTAGGCTCGCCGGAGGTAGCAAGATTTCGCCGGAGATATTGGACCTCTCCCACTTCTACCTCTCCACCCAAGAATGTGCCAAGTCTCTTTGAAACAAGAAAGGTTTCCCCCTCTTATTCAAAATTCAAATCCCATGAGTAAGTGAAGTCCCAATCATAGGGTGCCATGTGGATTAAGTGGACCACCACTATATTCCACACAACCATTTCCACATGTTTTGCCTATCCCATCTCTCACATTTTCTCTCGTGCTTCCACGACAACAAAATGCTACCACTTCATACAATCCTCAACCTTAACCTTAACAAGCAAAAACATTAACCAGGCCAGGCCCAAGATCTTTCGAAATCTTTGTTGAGTATTTTTCCTAGCAATATTATTAAATATTGTGGTGATGGATAACTAAATTGCGGGAATATTTCTTGCTTCTCTTTTTGGATCTTTACTTCTCTATATTTTATTCTTTAAAACTACCATGTCCCATAAGCAAAGGGACCATGAAGAAGAACTTGAAATGGGTGGAAGTGGCTACCAGATCCAAAGCGACCCAACTAGTTGTGAACGCCAGCATGTCGAAGATCTGACCCGAATGTTATTATTGTAGGTGTCGGTGTTGTTGGTGCTGCTATAGCTTACACTCTAGGCAAGGTCGGGTTTTTGTTTTCTTCTTCTTCTTTTTTGTAATATAATAATGGAATTATTTTTTGAATTTTTGTCGTTTAGTTGTCAAACAGTTGTTCAAAAATAACCCAAAATTTTTTCCCCACGATTTGAGAACTTATTTTTGACTTTAAGAACTAGTTAAAAGGAAAGAAGAAAGGAAAATAATACACCATTTATTTGAAATTTTTATTTGCTAGTTATCAATTTTTGTTATAAATCTTATTATTGCTGTTATTTGTTTGTTGGTTGACTAGAGAATATGATGGGGATTTGTTGTTTATTATAATGTCATGGGGTTGACTCTATGAAATTTATGCCTTTGGATGTAGGTTTAGGAGAATCTTTTATTATTATAAATGATGGTTGAGATCTTTGACTCCATTTACAAGATATCTGTTAAGGTGGATAAGACACTTTTAAGAAAGAAGAAGAGAAGCTAAATGTAGTTAACTGTTATGTCCACTCCTATTAAGGCATATCAAACAAACATTAGAACTCTTGACAGCATGATATGTGTAATGAATGATTGCCTCGGCTAAAAGTTTAAGGACTTTAAGTTGCTAGAGATTGGAGCAATTTTATTTAATTCTTCTTTCTATTTTTGGCAATGCCAGATTACTATTGTTGAATTGAGAAGCTTATACCTGTTGTTACGTTTTAATTCAGCCAGTTTTTTCCCGCACAAAAATCCCTTTTCCTGATTTTGTATATGCCCTGCATATGATATTTCTTTCAAATCAGCTCATTAAAATTTTGAATAAGTTGTACAATGTTTCTTTTTTTCGTGTTTCTTGTTCTGTCTCTTAATTGATGCTTAGAAGTGGGTATGTTTTTATTCAGTACCTTTATAAGCAAATTAATTTGCAGTTGTGTATGTCCTAGTCTATGGTGAATATGCTAGCTCCTATTTTGTTCTACTGCGTGCATTTTAGAGTAAATGAAATCAAGAAACTCCATTGGAAAAGGCTAAAAAAATAACTTTTCCTAGAAGTCTATGCTAGAAATTTGATTAAGATTCCAGAAATGTTTTATGAATTGGTTCTACTGAAGTGCAAAAGTCAGTAAGCAATTATTTGTTTTTACTAATATTGCAGGATGGTCGACGAGTACATGTGATAGAAAGAGTTTAATCTGAGCCGGTTAGAATCATTGGTGAATTACTACAACCAGGTGGATATCTCAAATTGATTGAGTTGGGCCTCGAAAGTATTCTTGAAGTTCACCTTGATATAATTTTTTTTTCCTTGGATGTCAGCCAAGTATTGATTTTAGGAACAATGAATGCATTCTTGATGATAGCTTGTTTGGTAAGGTGGGTATATATAATAACAAAATAAAAACTAATACAATGAAAGAGAACTCACATTGTCTGAAGACGAGTAATATATTAAAAAGTTTAAACAAACTAATGTGTTGTAATCATACTCCTCGTCACTATATATTGAGTGTAATGTATCTCCAGCTCCTGATCCCTTTTGAATTTGCTACTTGAAGGAGATTACATAAATTTAATATCGTACCAAAAAATCGAGAAGTCCATAGCTTCATAATTGCCTCCATTAATGAATCTGTAAACGACCTCATCATTAGACAATAATAAAGAATGAAATAAGCTAAAATCCTGTACGTTATACTGTTGAGTCCCGTCTAAACCTTAATATGAATAGTACCTTTATACTTTTATTCCATGAACTATAGTTTGCAATTTGATTGCAGATTGTGTTGAGAATATTGATGCCCAGAGGGTGGTTGGATATGCTCTTTTCAAGGATGGAAAAAACTAAGCTTTCCTATCCCTTAGAGAAGTTTCACTCGAACGTGGCTGGGAGAAGCTTTCATAATGGGCGCTTCATACAGATGATGAGAAAGAAAACCGCGATTCTTCCCAAGTATGCTTTATTGCCCATTCTTTTTAGTTTGTAATCTTAAATCTTTCAAAGTTTTGCCCGTTCCTAATATAGAATAGGGTTTTCATTTCCTTTAGTCGTCTATTTGGAAATCCAGCTAAATCAAGCCCACTAATTGCTAGTGTTGTTTCCTTTTTTCCTGAAGCACATATCACAATTTGCTATTATTTGTGTTCATGTTATTCTTTTGAGTGCCTGTTTGGTGGAAGAGAAATCTGTTAATTTTTTTTCTCAAACTCATTTCAACTACGCATTTTTATGGGACCCACCACTTTACACACTTTTCAACAACACATTAAAAAATTTCTTCAATTTCTCCTATACCAAATAGGCACTAAGTATTGAAATTGTAGTTGTAGTGGCCCCTCCTAATACCACTTTCTGTGTCCTCTGCAGTGTGAAGCTTGAGCAAGGTACAGTGACATCTCTCTATTTGAGGAACATGGAAAAATAAAAGGAGTCCAGAACAAAACTAAAGCGTGTCTAGAGCTTAAAGCATATGCTCCACTCACTATAGTATGTGATGGTTGCTTTTCGAATTTGCATCGTTCTCTTTGTAGACCTAAGGTAAAACTCAAAGCTTTAAAATGTAGACAACTTAACCAGTTTTTTGGTTCGTGCATTTTATTGATTGAACTTAAAATTGATTCCCACTCAAGGAAGGAAATTCTGATCACTTTACAGGTCGATATTCCCTCCTATTTTGTTGGTTTGGTTTTGGAGAACTGTTAACTTCCATTTGCAAACCATGGGCATGTTATTCTAGCAGATCCTTCACCGATCCTGTTTTATCCAATCAGCAGCACTGAAATTTGATTCTTAGCAGATGTACCTGGTCGAAAGCTTCTATCTCTGGCTAATGGTGAAATGGAAAACTATTTGAAAGAAGTTGTAGCTCCCCAGGTATGTATGGCTTTCATTACACGGTAGGAGTTGACATTAACAAATTCCCCAGTTTTGTTAATTAGATATTTCAAAAATTTCTGTCCTAGTGATAAGTGCTTTATTAACGCTTATTTTGTGCACTTATAGCCTTACCCTATTGTTGATTTGATCATATTTAAGTATTATTAATGCGTTTTATATTTTATGTTAAATGCACCAAAAACTGAAGTTTGGGGGACCTTGGATGCAATTTATTTACGGCCGCAACACCAAACACTTACGACTTTAAACCTTTGATTGGAATAGGCGAAAATTGGGCAGAAACTACCTTACGGCCGTAACTTGCTCGCCAAGAAATTTCCTTATCTGATTCATTGTATAATTTTGGTATATCTTGTGGGTAAAGGTAGGGCACGATTTTGGGAGTATTAAATGAGCAAAATCACCACAAAAAGGAGGCTGCACATTGATGAAAATTGAGAGAAAAACATAGAGCATTCTTGGGAGATTTTCAAGTACAAGAATATCAACAATAATGGAATTCATGAAGCAACTTGAAGAATCTACCACAACCATGCTAGACTAAATTCCATATCTTGTTCAAAGGGGAAGTTGTGTCAATTCAATTATGTTCTTTTCTTTTCCTACAAACAAGTAATGTTGTATCTATTCCTTTATTTCAATTGTTGGATTATTATGTTTTGAAAGTTAATTGAATTTATTTGATTAATAGTTTAATTTGGTCAATTGGATTATTGATTTTTGAATTCATGAATATGTTATGTTTAGATTCTTGATCCGTAATTGTCATTGAATCTTTACTTTATTAGCAAATAAATCTCGTGTAGGTTTAGTAACAATTCAACTTGGATTGATTAATTCGAGCTTGTAAAATTAACGATGCAATTCAATCTATTCTTCTAAATTTTCATACCAGTCGTGCATTAAATCTTAAGAGCTTGTTTAGGATTGTCCGTGGTTGGAATTGGTTCGAAGAGTTTGTTTTGAATCAATACACATAAGGAAGAATTTAGATAATCAGAGCTTGTTGATTATTTATGATTGATAATTGAATTAGGGATAGAAACACGTTACAAGGAAAGGTATAACATTAATTAAGGGTACAACCGAACCCGAGAACAAGATTTCTTCTCATATTAATTCTCTAGTCCTATTTAATTATTTATTTTATGCATAGTTTTCATTTAAGAAATTCCAAACAACAAACCCCCCCAATTCTATTATAATTGATCGAGCAACTATTTTTGAGATCGACCTTTACTCTCGCTACTACATTATTAATTAATATTTAGCGAGTAGGAATTATTTATTATTTTGGTGCATCGCGACACGCACATCCTCACGAATGTATCTATCAAAATAACCAGATTGCCTATCTTTTCTTTCATCTTGGGAGAAATATGATCTTGTAGGATCAAAATAACTTGAATAACACTGATTCAATTCAAATCACCAAGAATGCCAAGAATATCAACCAATTCGAATTCCAACCAATACGTAGGCTTACCACCTTCAATTGGGAAACCAAAACCACACTTTTATCCCTCTCAACAAGAACTCACTCCTGATATAAAAAGCCCCAAATTTTATCCGCAAAATCAAGACTAATTAAAGTAAGAAGGTGAATAACAACAATGGTAAAAGAAAAAGTTTGTTTTTGGAAGAGAGAGAAAGTGACGAGAGTCCCCTATTTTCAAGAAAATAGTATGTTGCATATTTTACCAAAAATCAACCCTTTTAGTAAAAAACACAAGTCCAAAAATAACTTGTAAAAATCATTTAACAAATTTACGCAACAACTAACAAAATGGTTTCCAATCGGTTTTATGGTTGCAAGTCATTTATTTATTTTTGCCCCGATTACATTTTGTAATATTCCAAAATGTCACACAAGTTTATATTAAACGAGATAGCATTTCTTAAGGGTTTGTTTGGTTTTAAGCCAATAACTCCAACATTCCTTCACCTTGGCTTAAACCAAACATTCACCTAATCTAGAGATACCTTCACCTAAGCCGGAATTCCTCTTGGAAGCCTTCATCCTTCCAAACATTTTGATTTGATGGTTTAGGTTTGTGCAAAGAAGAAATCTCCTCTTGCATTGCACTTTGCCTCTCCTTAGCTTCATAAGTAGTAGGTTCCCTACTACCTCTCATAAAAGAAAACCCTTTTAGACTCATGGAATCAAAACTAGAATTAGGTTTTACCTGCCTCCTTTCTCCATCCATGACTAATAGATAGTCATGCAAGCTTTGTTAGGTAGCTTCTTGTTGAATTCCTTCATTTTCAGAAACTTCTCCATCATTTTCTTGCTGAATTTCATCAAAAACTTATTCAAAATCACTATTTTGTAGCTGATTTTGAACTCTTGATGTTTGACCACTTGTTCCTTGGTAATTTCAGTTCATTTCAAACTCTGTACCCCCCAAAAATTCATTTTCAAGTGAATTTGGAGCTAACCTGCAGTATTGTTAGTAGAAACAGCAATACAAGGACATTTATTACCTACATGTGCTACCCTTTTGTCCCTAAAATAAGTGTGATCAATTTGAACTGTCTGTGGGCATGAATGATCTTGTACTACCGTTGTGCCAAGCATGTAATAAAATCTATTTCTTAATATTCCTTTAATCACAATGTCATTACCTTTACATACTAACATAGTATCATTCTTTGTTTTATAATGAAAACCAAAAATATGCAATGTGCTCAAAGAAATAAGGTTTTTGGATAAAGCAGGTACATGCCTCACCCCAGTTAGAACTCTAATCACCCCACTATACATCTTGACCACAACTTTACCTATTCCTATCACTGAACAAGTCTCACCATTCCCTAAATACACATTACCCCATTTATCTCCCTATATGTCTTAAACCAAGCCTTATGGGAGGTTATATGGTAGGAAAACCTTGAGTCAAGAATCCAATCTTGATTATGCTCATCTAATATCACAATTAACACCATCAATTGATCATCATCATGCACAAAAGCACTATTACTTTGAGCTACATCCCCCAGCCCCTCTTTCATCCTTAGCCACTTGTAGCTCCTTTTTAAAATGTCCTGTTTTACCACAGTGATAGAACTTATCTTCCTCTCTATCACTACCCTTGCCTTTCCGCTGTCCTTTACCCTTATTCTTGTTAAAGTTCATAGCATTTGACTCTTTCTTATGAAAATTATCTTTAACAAAATAAGGAGTTTCATCATGGATAGATTTCACCTCCAAACTTACATCTAAAGCTTTAGACCTAATCAAAGTAGTAACATTTACAAGAGTGATGGTATCCCTTCCATATTTAATCATAGTTTTAATTTCTGTAAAAGATTTTGGAAGGGAATTTACCAAAATTACAGCTAACTGATCATCTTCAATTTTCTGTCAACTATTATTTAGATTTAAAGTCATTGCAGTAAACACATTTAAATTTGTTTCAAGGTCTTTGGGGGTCCATTTTGAAACAAAAGATTCTTTCTAAGAGAAATTTTTTATTAGGAATAGTTTTAGCAGCATATATATCATCTAACTTATTCCATATTTCTAAAGTAGTTTTAGAATCGTTTACTTGCCTCAGAATGTTATCTGAGAGATGAAGAATCAGAGTGCTATATGCCACTTCTTGAGTTTTAGCTACTTCATCTTCCTTGGCTAATAGTGCCACCAACCATTTGGATTGTTCCTCCAATGCTTTTGCAACCCTTTGTTGCACCAATAATGCCTACATTTTCTATTTCCAAAGGGAGAAATCCAATTTTTCATCGAACTTCTCCAGTTCGACCCTAGTTCCCATTCTTGAAACTATTGTTCAAAAACAACGTTGCTCACCGAATGATGCTTATCACTCACCCTTGCAAATTCCCATTAAGTCAAATAAACACATCAACAAACTGGTATACAATACAGAATATAATACTCAAGATTACCACCTAATCTTTTAAAATTGCATACCCCCAAGATTAACACCTAATCTTGTAAAAATTATCCCCGTAAAACTGTTTTTCACATCCAACCAGCAAGAAGACCTCCTATCAAACCCAAGATTACTACCTAATCTTGTAAAATTGAATATACCCAAGATTAAAACCTAATCTTGTAAAACCCGAACATCAAAGGATTCCCAACTTCTAGCCCTTCCTCGTTTTTGTTGACACTACTACAATAGGAGTCTTCAATGAACCAGTTCAATTTTAAGAAATCAAACCAAAAAATCATGCAAAAAACCATCTGCTGGCCTAAAAAATATGCTAATTGAATTTGGTAAAACGGACTTTAGACATGGACTCTGCAGGTCCTGTAGAACAATCAATCCAACAAAGTCGCTGGAGCCTCATTGGGAAACACCGCAGTCGTCGAAAACCACCATTGCTCCTGCTGGTCGAAAAAATTCTCGACACACTGGAAGATGCTCCTCAATGTTGTGATTCCAATTGTGCAAACCGTTTCTTGATCTGAGTTCTCAATTGGCCGGAATTTAAGTTTAAATCTTCGGTTTGTTTTTTATTTCTGGCCAAATTTGCAAATTTTCTGCCACCATTTGCCACCAAAACTACAGGCGAGTGTTCCTCTAGTTAAGGAGGTCCTGCTGATGTATTCAGATCTTCGAATGGTCGGCTGAAAGTTAGATTTTAAAAATTTTCCAGAACATCCTCTTCACTCCTATTTTTGGAGTGTGCTTGCCTTTACCGGTTTTTGCTTCTCAGTCATGGTTTCTGTTGACTCCGGGCCCAAAGAAAGGTACAGTGATCCGCCAGCGAAGGCCCAATAATGGCCCAATGGACCTTAACCCACAGCCGAGGCCTGAAATATCACCTTGAGAGGAATGCCGAGGTGGTATGCCAAGCTAGTCTCTTTGACCGACCTGGTTAACGCCCAGCCGATATGCTTTATACTTAGCCGGGGCGCTTTTTGGCGTTGACCAGAAGAGAGAGATGGAGTCAGTGATGGGACACTGCCTTTACCCGGACGTGACAGGCGCCCATCCCCTACGAAGTGTAGCAATGATTACGATTGAAAAGCAAGAATGTCACATCCATAAGCTAGGGTGATGACAAGTGTAAAGTATGCCACGTGTCGCAATCCGAGACAAGAAGTTCTACTATAAATGAAGCACAATTGCCTCCAAGTAGGGGGTTAGCAATTTCTCACTCTTAACTCTGTATTTCTCTCACTCCCTTTTCTCTCTTTTACACACTTTTATCTCCCGCACCCAATATATATTTTGCCTTAAATGCGCACTGACTTAGGCATCGGAGTGCAAACGGGAGCCACCTCGGCCCCCTTTGCAAGCTGATTGTTTGTCTTAGTGCGCAGGAGATCCACGTGTTCAAGAGGGAGGAGCTGAGACGTGTTGGTCCAAGGTCCAGCAGGATTTTGTGGTCAACATTTTGGCGCTGTCTGTGGGAAGCCATACTGCTAACCACGAAAACACATGATAAAAAGCCACACATAGAAAGGTAGGAGCTTTGAAAGATAAGCTTGTTGGCCTTGAAAAAGATAGGAGCTTTGAAAGATAAGCTGGTTGGCCTTGAAAAAGGTAGGAGCTTTGAAAGATAAGCTGGTTGGCCTTGAAAAAGATAGGAGCTTTGAAAGATAAGCTGGTTGGCCTTGAAAAAGGTAGGAGCTTTGAAAGATAAGCTTGTTGGCCTTGAAAAGGTAGGAGCTTTGAAAGACAAGCTGGTTGGCCTTGAAAAAGATAGGAGCTTTGAAAGATAAGCTGGTTGGCCTTGAAAAAGGTAGGAGCTTTGAGAGATAAGCTGGTTGGCCTTGAAAAAGGTAGGAGCTTTGAAAGATAAGCTGGTTGGCCTTGAAAAAGGTAGGAGCTTTGAAAGTTAAGCTGGTTAACCTTGAAAAAGGTAAAGAACTTTGAAACAAAAGTTTAAACACCCTTGAAAAAGGTAAAGAACTTTGAAACATAAGTTTAAACACCCTTGAAAAAGGTAAAGAACTTTGAAACATAAATTTAACAACCTTGAAAAAGGTTTGAAGCAGCAACACTTATTTTCTGAAACATGAATGAAAGTGATGGTGATGTTAACCCCCGTAGGGGAAGAAGTGGCCGAAACAGCGAGGACGAAGCTCCTCAAGAACTCCATGAAAATGCCAACGAGGAAGTGGTACAACCTAATCCACCTCGCCGGCATCGAAATCTCCGCATGATGCGAGACATGACACTCATGGCGGCCCAAATGCTGGAGATGCAGAGGCAGCAAATAGAACAGACTGCTGCAATGAATGCCTTTATGGCCAGAGGGTATGCTGTGAACGAACCCGTGATGCCTCAGCAATACTCACAGCCACATTATTCACCATCCGAGGCGGCCACTGTATCTTATTATCAGGACCCGCAGGCATACGACGAAGTGGAATCCGAGCCCTTCTACGAGCGAGACCCAGAACATGTAACACATGGGGAACAAAACCCACCACCAGCTAGACGCAGGGAGGCTTCTCCCGCAAATTCCGGCAGTGTTTTTAGCCGAATAGGAGGGTTATTCAGGGGACAACGACGGGGACAAACGAACCCAGGTCGGCACAATGCCGCAGAGCCTAGAAATAGGCGCGAGCGACGCGCTGAAGAAGCCCTATCGCAGGGTCAAATGTACAGGGACCAACAAGGTATGGGGGGGAGAAAGGATGGCATCAGCACATGAGCCTAGGAATAGGTAGGAAAGAAGAGCCGGAGCAGTCCGGACTAATCCCCGCGACGAGTTGCAGAGCCATGAAAGGCCAAACTACGGCCACGTTCCACCACCACAAAGGCAGGAGCACGCTCCGCCGCTCCATGGCCAATACCGTGATCCGGGGTATTCCGGTCACGACGAGAATAACGAGCTGCCGTCATACGAGTTGGATGACGAAGAGGAAGTAAGTCCCTTCACGGAGGGCCTCCGTAGATGCCCCGTCCCCCATGACTTTGAGATGTCGGAAATAGCAAAATATTCTGGCCGAGGTGATCCTGATGATCACCTGTTAAATTACCGCGCCAACATGGAAATAGCTGGGGCCACCCCGGCACTGGAATGTAAAGCTTTTGCTTTAACCCTTGAGGGAAGTGCCATACGATGGTATAAAAAACTCCCTCCTGGCAGCATCCACAGCTGGAGGGATATGAAAACTGCTTTTAAGAATGGTTTTGTTTCTTCCAGGCCTGGTCAACTCCCACTCCAACGCCTTCAGGATCTGAGGCAAGGAAGGGACGAATCTCTGAAAAGCTACCTAGCTAGATTCACTGAAGAAATGCATATCTGCGAAAATATCACAGAAGCGGAGATGTTTTCCGCCCTAAAAGGAGGGCTAGATATGACCAGCATGTTTTGGAGGGATGTCCGGAGCAGGAAACCAAGGGATTACAATACCCTGGTAGACCTGATGAAGGAAGAGATTGTATCGGAGGAAATGGCTAGGGCCAGAGATAATCACCCCCAAGGGAGGTACAACCTTGGATATTCCAATGAAGTGGACCTCAAAAAGGGCGGAAACAAGGATAGGATCGGCGGTAGCCGAGGTGGCGCGCCACGTCCATTTCCGGGGACAGGATCTAGCTTTGCAGCAGAAATCACGGAAGCCATCCCTCACTTACACTCTAACACCCCTTCTCAAAATCCTCACACGGCTCAAGGAAGAGTGGAAAGCGGCCGAAGTGGAAAACAACCCATGATTGGGGCTTACTGTGCCTACCACAGATATTACGGTCACACAACAGAGGATTGCAGAGAAATCCACATGCTAGCAGACCAAAAAGCACAGGGGAGAAGGGGAGGTGACTTCCCCCCTGACACAGGGCGGACACAAAAATCTGGTGGCCAGAAGTTCAATCGAGCTGATAGGAGAGCTCCGTGGAAGAACTCAACTAAGGAAAGAATCGATAATCGTCAAAGAGACAGGAATAAGGGCCAAGATACCGCCTCGGCACATGCCAAAGACACACGGGAACCGCCTATGCCTGTGACCGACCACCCCATCCGTGAAATCGACACAATACTGGGAGGCCCCCACCCAGGTGGGAGCACAAACAACTCCCAAAAGAGGTATATAAGAGAGGCCAAGCAGCCCGCCAACGTGAATTATCATATCCACTCCCATCCTGTGGGAATGCCTCGGACGGAACCTATCACCTTCACACAAAACGATGCCGTTGGGGTGCACTTCCCACACAACGACGCATTGGTTATCAGGGTGGTGGTGGCTCGAAATGGGCTATCACGGATGATGGTGGACGATGGTGCCTCGGTAAATGTGATCTACGGGGTAACTTTTGATAAGATGGGGATCAGCACTCCTCTCATTCCAGTCCCCGATCCGATATACGGATTCACGGGGGACAGCATAACCCTCAGAGGGTCCATAATCCTTATGACTGAAGTAGGGCAAGCACCGACCCACTCCAGAATCCCTATGGAATTCCTGGTAGTTGACAAAATCTCCTCCTATCATGGCTCAATTGGGAGGCCTGGTCTCATTGACTTGGGGGCTGTAATGCATACCAAATACATTTGCATGAAGTTCCCTACGGAGCATGGTGTTGCAACTGTGAGGGGAAGCCAAACAGAATCCCAGGCTTGTTACACAAATGCAATCCGGAAGTTTCAAGATCGAAGCTTAAACATGATCAGTGATGTAGCCATGGCCGAGGCCGCTCCAGACCCTGAAAGATTGGGTGAAGGACCATCTGGAGATAAGGATGTCACGATGATCCTAGAAGAGGATTTAGCGGATCTGGACCCAAGGATGGCAGGCGACAATTGTCCCACCCCCGCTGAAAGGTTGGAGTGCTTCGGCGTAGACCCATTGGACTAAATCAAGGAATTACAAGTCGGACTGGACTCACCAACCGAATACAAGAGTCAATTGAAGGACTTCCTACTTCAAAATCTCGATGTATTCGCGTGGAAGCATGGCGACATGGTTGGGGTCGATCCTAAGGAGGCCTGTCACAGACTCCAGATTGACCCACGAAGCCCTGGGCATAGGCAGAAGAGAAGACCTATGAGTTCGGATAAGTATGAGGCCTTGAAAGACGAGGTCACGAAGCTATTGAAAAATGGCTTCATCAGAGAATCGCGCTATCCGAAGTGGGTATCAAACCCTGTTTTGGTACCAAAACACAATGGGAAGCTTGGAGTGTGTATTGATTTTTCGAACTTGAACCAGGCATGTCCAAAAGACAGCTTCCCACTGCCCCGGATCGATCAATTGGTCGACTCCACAGCAGGTCATGAGCTGCTAAGTTTCATGGATGCTTACTCCGGATACAATCAAATCCCCATGTACGAATCGGACGAGGAGCATACCTCGTTTATAACGGATAGAGGACTCTATTGCTACAAAGCTATGCCGTTCGGTTTGAAAAACGCGGGAGCTACATATCAGAGGCTAGTAAATCGCATGTTTGCAAAACAATTGGGAAACACCATGGAGGTGTATGTTGATGACATGTTGGTCAAAAGCATGATCGCCGCGGATCATATCCGCCATTTGTCAGAGGCCTTCGATGTTTTGAGGAAATATCGAATGAAGCTCAACCCTGGGAAGTGTGCATTTGGAGTAGCATCTAGAAAATTTCTTGGGTTCATGGTGAATAAAAGAGGAATCGAAGCCAATCCCGAAAAAATCAATGCTTTTCTAAACATGCAATCGCCTCGAAATCCAAAGGAGGTGCAAAGCTTAACGGGAAGAATTGCAGCCTTGAATCGGTTCGTCTCCAAATCCACAGACAAATGCTTGCCATTTTTCAAAATCCTAAAGGGGGGGAAGCGATTCCAGTGGACACCAGAGTGTGAGCAGGCCTTCGCCGACCTGAAAACATCCTTGGAACGACCCCCATTGCTATCAAAGCCAAGGGCTGGCGAGCCTCTCTACTTGTATTTGGCTGTGTCCAAGGAGGCTGTTAGCTCCGTATTGATCAGAGAAGAGGAGGGAAGTCAATTTCTAGTATATTACGTGAGCAAAGCCATGCTAGATGCGGAGACACGCTACCCAGATATGGAGAAACTTACCCTCTCACTACTCACCGCTTCTTGCAAACTTCGTCCCTACTTTCAAGCACACTCCATACACGTGCTCACCAAATTTCCCATGAGACAAGTGTTGCAAAAACCAGATGTATCTGGGAGATTACTGAAATGGGCAATAGAAGTCAGCCAGTTTGACATACACTATGTGCCTCGGACTGCGATAAAAGGCCAAGCTTTGGCTGACTTCGTAGTCGAATTCACACACACGCCGGAGGTCGAAATGGTTGACAACACAGATGATAGCCAGGAATGGAAATTATTTGTTGATGGGTCCTCGGCTAAGGAGCGATCCGGTGCGGGCATATTACTAATAAGCCCAGAAGGGTTTAAACTACATAGCGCAATCCGCTTTGAGTTCAAAGCTTCGAACAACGTTGCTGAGCACGAGGCGTTGTTAGCTGGGTTAAGACTTGCCAAAGCTTTGAAGATCAAGTCCATAGTGGCGAACAGCGATTCGCAGCTCGTTGTAAATCAATTCAATGGGCAGTTTTCTGCCAAAGAACCCTCTATGATTGCTTACTGAAAGAAAGTAAGAGATTTGGCGGTACACTTTGAAGAAATGGAATTGCAGCACATCCCCAGGACAAAAAATTCCAATGCTGATACCCTGTCCAAACTAGCAAGCAGCAGTGATGCGGAGCTATATAATCTGATCCCGGTCGAGCGCATGTTGACCTCCTCTATTGAGCCAGGACCAGAGATTTTGACAGTAGAAGAAGAGAGATCCTGGATGAACCCGCTAATTGCATATTTGAAGCACCAGACAGTGCCAAACGAGCCGGAAGCAGCTCGGAAATTGCAAAGGTATGCTGCAAATTTCGTACTTTTGGATGATCTACTCTATAAACGGAGTTTCACCTCCCCGTTGCTAAGATGTGTTGGGCCTGAGGAAGGGCGATATGTAATGAGAGAAATCCATGAAGGTATATGTGGCAACCATGCCGGGGCACTATCGCTAGCTCGGAAAGCCCTCAAACAGGGATATTTTTGGCCCACCATGCGAAAGGATTCTCATGACTTTGTGCGCAAGTGTAATAAATGCCAAAGACACGCAACCATACCGCATCAGCCACATCACAGGCTAACCGTAATGACCAGCCCCTGGCCTTTTTCAAAATGGGGAGTTGACATTATAGGTCCTATGCCTAGGGGAGCCGGAAATAATTGCTTTGCTATAGTGGCAATTGACTACTTCACCAAGTAGGTCGAGGCTGAACCACTTATGAGAATCACCGAAGCCAACACCACCAAGTTCATTTGGAAGAATATCATATGCCGGTTTGGGGTACCCCATTCGCTGGTTAGCGACAATGCTAAACAGTTTAAAAACAGAAGCGTGGACGAGTTGTGTGGTGATTTGGGAATTAGAAAGCTGTTTTCATCTCCGCATCACCCACATGCCAATGGGCAAGTGGAAGCAGTGAACAAAACCATAAAAAACACCCTAAAAAGGAAGCTAGAGTCCAAGAAGAGCGCATGGGTAGATGAGCTCCCGCAAGTGCTATGGGCGCTTCGCACCACTTCTCACACCGCAACTGGTGAAACGCCATTTTCATTGGCATATGGAGCCGAGGCGGTATGTCCCGTTGAAATTGGGGTACCCTCACTTCGACAGATTAATTACGACGAAGTGAGAAATGAAGAAGCACAAAGGGCCGGTTTGGATTTCCTCGTGGAGAAGCGGAACGATTCTCAAGTAGTGATGGCCAGATACCAAGAAAAGATGGCTCGATACTACAATAAAAAGGTGAAAGGGCGACGCTTTAATATTGGAGACTTAGTCCTAAAAAAGGTTCTTCTTTCAACTCAAGAACCAGGAGTAGGGACTCTGGATCCCAATTGGGAAGGCCCTTACAGGATCACAGCCGAGGTGGTGCCTGGTACTTACATAATTGAAGATTTGTCCGGGGTACCTTTGTGTAATCCTTGGAACACAGATCACCTTCGTCGCTATTTTCAATAAGTCAAATTCCACTTCAACGAGGCACATCGTTATCGCATGATTGTATGAGATCGCAGTTAACTATGATGAGGATTGCACCAAGTACTAATCGGTCATACATGAAATTGTTAAAAACAAGGGACTCTTATAAAAGTCCACATTTCGATCACTGTATTATTTCTAAAATCCTTGCAAACTCAGGCTTAAGTGCCTCGGACATTGCCACATGAACCAAAGTTCTAAAAACGGTAAATTAGTTCGCACCTACGGGGTGCTCTTTCGCACGAAATATCAAATGTTTACGCAAAGTGGTTGATGCTTTCATGCATACACTTAAGCGAAATGCTCACAAGACATATGCGTACTAAATACTGTGGATTCAAACGTAAAAGTCCCTATATTATTTCTGTTATAAAAACATAAGTGCACGATGGCACGCCACAAACAGAAGTTAATGCAAATTTGTAAGAGGTGTTACTAAATGTAAGGTAAAAGTTGCTCTAAAGTAGGTCGACATCAGATTTAACCCGCAAGCATGAACGCATTAAGCTCGTTAAACCTGAGGGACTAGACATTTACAGACAGACACAGTCAGACATTTACAATATCCCACATATCATCTTACAATTATGAAACTCGCACTTGGAAATACTCATGTTTAAGCAGTAAAGGAAAAACGTTGCTGCACCAAAATATGAATAAACTGCTCCATTCATAAAAACGAGGCATTGATAAATCAAATGAAGGTTATACTTACAATATTAGGTGCCGAGGCACTTACAAAAAAAAAGGAGAGAAGAAAACAACTAAAACAAAACCAACTAACGAAAAGGCAAAAATAGGTAGGGATCATTGGGGAGGGACGCCTTCTGGAGAGCCCTTGCTAGGCGCACCAAGAGGATCTGCAGAAGCACCTTGAGGCTCGGGGTAGAATGCTTCAATGGAGGACAGATCCAAGGTTGGAAAGGCCTCCTTCACGTCTTCCAAAGCCATCCTGGCCCCCAAGTTCCCAAAAACCCGCTGCATGGCCTCGTACTCAGGGGTTTCCTCAAAGGTATCCTTGAAGTTCTGGACAGCCTCAGACACTCTAGTATTCAAGACATTCTCCACCCGTGCCTTAACAGTCTGATCAAGGACTTCAGTGATCCTCGTTTGCATATATTTTTCCAGAGAGGCAAGGTCCTCCTCCGCCTTTGCCTTAGTCTCTCGCTCCCTCCCCAATTCTTCAGTGGCTGCTGCCACCTCGGCTTCCAGCTTCAACTTGGCTGCGTTGGCGGCGGCTAGGGCCTCAGAGGCAATAGACTGTGCACGGTTGGAGTCATCCAATTTCTTGCACAAGACCGCCACGTCTGACTCGGAGGCATGGAGGTCATGCTTCAATTTGTCATTGTCCTCTTGGAGGCGCTTCGCATTAGCCCTCTCTTCTGAAGAAGATTTGCGGGCTATGGACAGCTGGGCCTTGAGGTCGTTGATCTCCTTGAGCATGTTATCAGCGTGGCGGAGAGCAGTCTCGGCATCCTTCTTGTCCCGTTGAGCTACCTCTACGAAGGACTCTACCTCGTCAATAAGGGTCAGGGCTCTGGCATTCATAGCCTTGGCAGCAAGCAGCTTCCGAGAGGGAGTGGCACTGGAAGAGAAGGAGGCCCAACCCTCTGTCCAAAATTGTTCAGTAACTAAGGCCGCCCTGGCTGGAGGCGAACTGGGAGAGTCGAACAACGAAGAGCTAAAAGTGACGTCTCTTGGGAGGATGCTGGTTCTAATATGCTTGAGCTCTTCCGCCCCCTCTGCTGTCACTTCATAGGCTAGGCCTGGGATAGGCACAGTTGGCTCATCCTCCAGTTGCTCGGTCATTAATGGCGGAGGCGCGGAAGTGGACTCCTTGCCTTTGCCTCTTCTGAGCCTCTTTAAGGGGGCGGGCTCCTCCTCAGGAACTTGCTCCGAAATGTCCTCGGATAGAAAAGGTGGCACTTAGACATCCTTAGTCTCTCTGCCCCCCTTGGGTCCGCCTCTATCCGACCTCTTCCCTTTTCCTTTAGTGACACCTTTTTCAGGGTTTCCCTCTCCAGCAATGTTGGGTTGCTGGGGACCTACCGGCAACAGAGTGGGCGGTGGCAGTAGAGCTGGAAGAGGGCCTTAAAGTTGGGCAGTAGACCTCTCAGACGCTTCCCTTGCCGCTCCAATTTGCAGGTCGGCCAACACTGCTTTCTGCTTCCTTTCAACCTCGCTCCCGTGGCGCAGAGCTGGGGGGATTTTCGTGGCCATGAGGCCCTTCAAAGAAATCTTTGGGAATTCTTTGGAACCTAAAAAGGGAAAGAGGACAATGGGGTTATGAACAGAAAAGAATACAAGATGTAACAGCAATAAGGAGGAGAACTTACTCATGGCTCGCATAAGGCCGTGTTTCACAAATAACTTGTTCTGTTGGATGACCCCTTGGAAGGTGCCCCTGTAGGCAAATATACGCCTTACTGCCGCTAGATCTGCGTCAGGAAGGAGATGGGCAAAAGTGTCCCCTGCCATAAGAAATAATATGTTAAGAAGCAGTCAAGAAAAATAAGTATGGATGAAAGAGCAAAAGACGCATGACACTTAAAGACCCTAAAGCAAATACAAGACTCACTAGGTATGGAAAGAGTCCGGGGAACTGTAATTTCTGGACTAGGGTCCACAGGGGAATTCTGCTACTCCCCAGCAACCCAGAACCACTGGTTCCTCCAGTTCTTTATCGAGGTAGGGTGACCGGTAATAACGGGAGTATAAGAGCCTCTGGGGGACAGATAATACCAGTCTTTGACATCCGATCTCACGTCTCTCTCCCTCCTAACTGATTTCTTTAAAGTGTAGAGAGTGTGAATGATGTGCAGTGAGATGGGATGGTCAGGGTTGACCTCTTGCCACACCAACCAAGTCCCCACAGCCTGAGTCCAGAAATTGGGGGCCAGCTGGTAGGGGCACAATTTATAGCTCCTAAGCAATGCCCTAAAGAAGGGATGCAGGGGAAGCCTCATCCCACAAGAAAGGGCGTCGTAGCATATAGCAGCCTGGCTTGGGGAAGGGCTGCAAGGTCGGCAGGAAGGGGTAGGATGCACCAAATGGACCCCTTCTGGTAATCTGAATTTTGCTGAAGCCGCAGCCAAAGCCAAATCGATCCTTCGGATTTCAGTAGCAACCTCACTGCTTTCCCATGACTCTGGGTTTGGATCGGGATCAACATGGTAGCCCGAAACTTTGTTGACCTGGTCAACCCAATCCTCTACCTGAGCAATTTCCTCCGCAGTCAAACCCAACTCTTCCCTGTGCGCCCTAAACGGTGCCCTAACAATCAAGCCGAGGTCCTGGTGACCCGAAGAGGAGCTCGCCACCTTTTCTTTTCCCAAATCTTTTTCTCGCTTGCTTCGGAGCTCTCTTAGCGCGGATTCCTCCTCGGATGATAGATGAGCCATATAGTTCTGGTGTTTTTCTTCTTCGCTGTCAGAATCACTCAAATAAATTATGCCACTGTTTTTCCTATTTCTCCTCTTAACCTGCTCCCTAAAGAAACGGGAGCTAAAAACCGATAAAGAGATGGGACAGAAACCTCTGATGGGAACCGCCATCGCTAACATTTCCTGTGAACCCGTTCTCCCAACTCTTTCCATTTTTCTTTTTTGTTTTAAAAAGAAAGTCAGACTCAACAAAAGAAAAACAAAATGCAAAAACAAAGTTTTCAAACCCACAATGAGAAACTAAAAATAAGAAAGTCTTGCATATACAGGGGTCAAGAGATTTACCTTCAAAAGGCGAATGCTTGACACAGTGCACTTGGAACGAAAAGCTCGCCAAGAAAAACTGTGAAACGCTAAGAGTGGATGCTGTGTAGTGAACCCTTGAAGAAAAGACACGAAAATCACAAGGAAGAGAGAAACGGCGCAAGCTCTCGCGAAAGCACTGCTACAAAGGTTATGAGAAAATGGTAAAAAGTGAAGTGGTAGAATGAAGAAGGATTTATAGGAATCCCAACAATCTACATTCCTTGATTTTCGTGAACCGCGTGGTTAATATGGGTAACCCATACTCCTTGGAAAGTGAGTTAATCAAAGCGCCAGCCGTCAAAGGGAGGGACAAAACCGTTCAGCTACCATAATGAACGCCACGCGCTGCGAAATAATGCCCCCCCCCCCTTTCATTTTATATGTATATATATATTCCTCTCGAAAATAAATATCGATAATTTCTGTGAGTTGACCGCGCTGCCTAGGGAATGCGCTGATATGATCCTAGCCATTAGGGAAAGAAAATCCGAGCCATAAGGTCGGCTATGATATGGATCCGAGCCTTACCTAAGAGATTTCATTATTGATTTCCTAGAAAGTTAATGCTGTGAAATCATGACAAATCCTACACGACCATGAATGATCCCTTCGGATTTGAGGGACTAGTGTTGACTCCGGGCCCAAAGAAAGGTACAGTGATCGGCCAGCGAAGGCCCAATAATGGCCCAATGGACCTTAACCCACAGCTGAGGCCTGAAATATCACCTTGAGAGGAATGCCGAGGTGGTATGCCAAGCTAGTCTCTTTGACCGACCTGGTTAACGCCCAGCCGATATGCTTTATACTTAGCCGGGGCGCTTTTTGGCGTTGACCAGAAGAGAGAGATGGAGTCAGTGATGGGACACTGCCTTTACCCGGACGTGACAGGCGCCCATCCCCTACGAAGTGTAGCAATGATTACGATTGAAAAGCAAGAATGTCACATCCATAAGCTAGGGTGATGACAAGTGTAAAGTATGCCACGTGTCGCAATCCGAGACAAGAAGTTCTACTATAAATGAAGCACAATTGCCTCCAAGTAGGGGGTTAGCAATTTCTCACTCTTAACTCTGTATTTCTCTCACTCCCTTTTCTCTCTTTTACACACTTTTATCTCCCGCACCCAATATATATTTTGCCTAAAATGAGCACTGACTTAGGCATCGGAGTGCAAACGGGAGCCACCTCGGCCCCCTTTGCAAGCTGATTGTTTGTCTTAGTGCGCAGGAGATCCACGTGTTCAAGAGGGAGGAGCTGAGACGTGTTGGTCCAAGGTCCAGCCGGATTTTGTGGTCAACAGTTTCTTTCACTTTTTTCTTAGCTACTGGTTGGCCACTACTCTACTTCCCAGCCTTCTTGCTTCTCCAGTAGGTTCCTTGCTTCTTCTCCCACAAGCCACCACAGTTTTCACATAATTTTTTCATCGGCTTTCAGTGCACTGCCTTCTACACTTGGTTGGTTTTTTCTATCACTTCACATGATTTTGGACTTTCTTTTTCTACAGATTTTTTCTGCCTGGGCTTCACTTCCTTTTAAACAATCACGGTTCTTGGACAATTTTTCAATAGAATTCTCGGATTCTTTCACTTGGCAATTCCTCCACCAAGCTTCTGATACCAATGTAGGATCAAAATACACTGAACAACATTTATTCAATTCGAATCACCAAGAATGCCAAGAACATCAAGCAATCCGAATTTCAACCGATATGTAGGCTTACCACCTCCGATTGGGAAACCATAACCACACTTTATCCCTCTTAACAAGCACTCGCTCTTGATGTAAAAAGACGCAAATGTTATCCCCATAATCAAGACTAATTAAATAAAGAAGGTGAAGAACAACAATGGTAAAAGAAAAAGTTTGTTTTTGGAAGAGAGAGAGAGAGAGAGAGAGAGGAGAGTACCCTATTTTCAAGAAAATAGTATGTTACCACTTTTACAAAAAATCAAACCCTTTTAGTAAAAGATCATAGTCCAAAAATAACTTGTAAAAAATTGTTTAACAAATTTACGCGACAACTGACAAAATAGTTTCCAATTGGTTTTACGGTTGTAAGCCCTTTATTCATTTTTGCTCCTATTACTTTTTGTAATCTTCCGAAATGCCACAGAAGTTTATTTTAAACGAGATATCATTTCTTAAGGGCTTGTTTGGCTTTAAGCCAATAATTCCATCAGATCGGTAGAAGCTAATTCAACCCCATCCTTTGTTAAGATAACAAGTTACAACCCCTACATTCGAACGCCCCTTTCTTACCAGTTCCACTTCAATTATTTTCTCCACTTGAATGAAACCAAAAGCTCGTCTTCTTATTGTTTATAGGTAATTCAAGAATGCTCATTAATACCTTCGGGCACAACTAAAACATTCCAAATCCCTGTTATTCGTGCATCTTAATACAAATTTGTTATTTTTTTATTGCCAAAATTGCTGTCTTTTTTTTTTTCGGTGAATAATATGAGTGACTATTTGTACTATGTATCCCTAGTGGACAAAAATAAAAAATAAAAAAATTCATGAATAAAAATTGTCTATGTAGGTAGCAACTTATTATGGCAATTTCCCCCCTAATGCTATGTTAAGTATTTGCTACGTCTTTGCATGTTGAGGGCATGTACTACAAGTGTGTGGTGTGCTGAAGCATGCTCGTGTTGGGAAAATGTTCTTCGAATGTCAAAAAATTTAATAAATATGTAAAAATTACGACATGTCATGTGTTATTTAGGACCCAATGTTGAGGAGTTTTGGTGTTTGATATTGGTCAAACACATAACCCTATGAGTATATGTGCTTCATAGACTATAATATTATTTTCTTTCTTGGGCTTGCTTTGGGCAAACCAATGCACTCTGAGTTAGGTTCCACCCGAGTTATATGAGGCCTTCATATCGACCATTGATAAAGGAAATATTCGAACAATGCAAACAGAAGCATGCCAGCTGCTCCCCACCCTACTCCTAGAGCCTTGTTAATGGGTGATGCCTTCAACATGCATCATCCTTTAACTAGTGGAGGCATGACAGTGGCACTATCTGACATTGTTGTGCTCCAAGATCTTCTTAAGCCCTTGTGCAACTTGAAGGATGCAGGCTCATTGTATAAATATCTTGAATCCTTTTACACTTTGCGCAAGGTAAAGCCTAGATTAATTGATCTTGATCTTTTATTTCTTCAATAAAATATTTTACTGCTTCATGCTACATGTATCAAATTAGAGCCCGTTTGGCCCTATGTATTTTTTTCAAAATTTTGAAGAATTTTAGAGTTTAAGGAGAATGTGTTGTTGAAAAGTGATTAAAAAGTGTGAAAAGTGGTGGGTCCCATAGAAATATATGGTTGAAAATGAATGTGAAGAATATTTGAAAATTTTGCATATGACAAAACAAGCTCTTAATTGCCTGGTTATTGACATATTTAGTTTTTACCTTTTTTAATCCCCCATTCTTTTGTTGAATTGAGTTAGAAAGTTATTCATGTTTATTTGTATTTCGACTGCTCTGTTCATTTCTCAAGCATCATAATTTAATGTTTGTGACATAGAGGAATCCAATTCACCCTCATTTTTTTCAGTTAGATAATGTACTATTGTGGTACAGTCCACGTTTAAAGAGTCTAATCACTATAATATATTAGCTCTAACTTTATTTTTTTTCTAGGTTTTTGGCATGCTCCTCGTTGTGCAGCTAGTGGCCTCTACGATTAATACTTTGGTCGGGGCCCTACACAAAATGTTTTGTGCTTCATCCGATCAAGCAAGGATGGAAATGCGCCAAGCATGCTTTGATTACTTGAGCCTTGGAGGTGTTTGTTCGAGAGGACCTGTGGCTTTGCTTTCGGGTCTAAATCCTCGCCCACGGAGTTTAGTGTTCCATTTCTTTTTCGTTGCTATATATGGCGTAGGTCGTTTATTGATACCATTTCCTTCTCCCAAACGGCTATGGATTGGAGCTAGATTGATTTCGGTATATACCTGATTTATCCTTCAATGCATGGCTAATAGATATTATAGTCATGCTTATTTCCTTCTACAATTTGCATCTTGGAAATATGGCTAATAGATATTGATACTCTTTATTTCAAACCTCATTTTTTTTTTCAAAAACTCATTTTCAAGCACACATTCTATCAATAAAATAATTTGCACATAAATCAAAAAAGATTTCCTAATTTTTTAACCACACATCCTCAAAAATCTACTATTAAAAACCACATTATTTTGCAATAATGGGTCTCAAACAGGGTCATAGTGACCAGGCTCTCGATTTTCGAATGAGCAATATCTCAAGCCATACATTATAGTTAGCTTTGCTTGAAGCCATACATTCTTGGTGCAAAAAATAGCTTCAATGATTTATGAATTATACACAAAAAAAATCTCAAATTTTAAGTGCTCGGAGCAGAACTTGTTTGTATAGATAATGTATAGTAAAACACCAAGATTTCACTGAGGCCAGCATGTGTTTGCCTTCCTGACATTCTTTAGACGTGACACGAATTTGGGCGGCTGTGTTGCTGGCTCAGTTAGAATCAGATATTTAAGTTCGGCATGCCTAAGAAAAAAGCAGATTGGTTTTTTACACTTTGCAACCTAATTCGAGATATTTGTGGTGGAAGATCATGTAATCTTTTCTATTTAATCGACTCTTCAACTTTTTTTATTCCAGGGAGCGGAGCGTAGGTTATCATTTCTCCGATCATAAAAGCAGAAGGAGTTTGACAAATGTTCTTTCTTGCTAGTGTTCTGTTATACTACAGAGCTCCGCGGATAAAATGAAAGTAGCATCATGAACAAGGATGGGCATAAATTGTATAGCAAGAAGAAACAGTTATGGCATATATTGATTGTGATCCCCAAATTCAAAGGTTTCCAAACCTGGAGGGATGATTTAGAAATCAGTGGAAACATAGAGGATCGAGGTGCAATATTATTTTAAGTGCATCTAATATGGCCGTCGATTATTTTCATCCTAAGGCTGGAATTAATTTACAATATTATATATCATTTGTCTTGGCTTTAGTTGGATGAATACAACACTCATCTCTCTGACCTATCTCATGCGCAATACTCTGTTTGACATCTCCTCTCCATTTTTGGCGATTTCTTGTTCCTCTTTTGTGTATACACTTGTAGTATATGTGGGCCATATTGCATGCTAAATTATGAGGGCTACTGTATAATGTTTAGGCACTATATTTTTGGAGATTAGGGGCTGCTTTGTTCGGATTCTTCAGAAGAATTGTGCGAACATTTCTTGGCTTGATTTTCTTGTAATCTTGAACTCTCATAGGACGGTTTTTGGCTAGTGGAATAGGCTCGATCTTAAGCCCCACAATATGTAGGCAAATTTTCTGAACTGGGTCACCAAGATCAGGTGTTCTTTGTTCTTGTTTTTAAATTTTTGTATGTTTATTATTGTTATCCGCAATATCACTCAGAATTAGGCACGAAAATCCCTTACAACTGGTATCAGAGCCGATGTTAATTTTTTCAAAATTAGCCCTTGAATCAGATTTTAGGGTTTTTGCATTTTTAGGGCATTTGTGATTTTGGGATTGTAGTGCTTCTTAGTTCGGGTAATACACTGATTTGTATGTGTATTGTGAGTTTTCAAAAAATTCAAGCTTCAAACCCGAATTGGGTAGTGTGGCAGTGTTAAATTCTTCACTGGTGATTATTCTTGAACATGATTTCTTGTCTTGGTTTGCTTGGTGAGATTGTTCCAAACTCCCAAACTTTAAGAATCAGATTCTTGCTTAATTATTTTCTGGGGATTTTTACGATTTGTTTAGCATGCCGTGATTAATTGTTTACTCACTGTTTGTATATTATCTCTATGAATTATGAATGTAATAATATCTATTACTTGGCTACCCATTTTGATAAGTGTTGGATTGTTGTTTAAATTGAAAATTATTTGTGAATCTTCAAATTTTTCTTGAAATTTTTTTTCCTGTTGATTTGTGAATTGAATTCTAAATTCATGAATGACATCTAGTAGCCATCCCTTATTTGCCGAACCCATTATCGGATTGAGGGTCGAATTGTCACAATTAGATGGAAATGGTGACTAATCAATATGGAAACAGAAAATGAAGGTCATTATGGTCCAACAAAGAGTAGTTAAGGCTATTGAAGATCCCGATAATATTTTCAATGAACTAAAAGCTAAACCTGATCTTATTACTAATATGAATGAGATTGCTTATAGTACTATTGTGGGAAAGAGGGACACTTTTATTTAAAAAGAAAGCAACAAAGAGACCAAAGTAGTGAAGAAGCAAGTAATACTGCCGTTGGTCTAGACTTAGACAGTCTACATGTCATGGCCGTGTCGGGTAATGACATGAGTGAGGAGTAGATACTTGATTCGGATTGGACATTCCATATGTGTCCTATTAGGTCTTGGTTTTACAACTATAAAGATATTGAACCTAAGAAAGTGTACGTAGGGGATAATAATACCTAGACTGTTGTTGACATTGGAGACATTGCTATCAGGATGCGTGATGGCATTGTTAGGACAATGCACAATGTCAGATATGTTCCACATCTTAAGAGGAAACTCATTTCATTGTGTGTTCTACAAGATGAGGGACATGTGTTTAAGTCTGACAAGAACACTTTGAAAGTGATGAGGGGTTCAATGGTTGTTATGAAGGGACATAAGAGAAATGGGCTATATTACCTTGCAGGTGAAGTTGTGTCTTCACAGAACTGCAATTCCTTCACAGTGACTAAGAGTAAGTCTGAGTTGTGGCATAATCGGATGGGACATATAGGAAATAAAGGGTTGAATTTCTTAAGTGAACATAAATTACTTGGCAAAGTAATTGAAACCATAGACTTCTGCGAGATATGTGTTCTCGGAAAATCACATAGAGTGTCATTCAAATTGGTTCCCACTATTCTAAGAGATCCCTGGACTATGTCCATGCAGATTTATGGGGGCCTAAAAAAATATGACATTCGGTGGGAACAAATATTTTCTATCCCTGATTGATGAATACTCTAGTAAAGTATGGGTAGACCCATTGAAGGCTAAATATGAGACATTTCTCAAATTTATAGCCTGGTTGAAAGTTGTGAAAAATAGATTGGATAGAAAGTTAAAAACTTTAAGAATGGATAATGGGCTTGAGTTTCGTAACTTTGAATTTGACAACTTTCGTAAGGAAAAAGGGATAGAGAGACACACAACTATTAAATATACACCGTAGCAAAAATGGGGTGGCTGAGAGAATGAATAGAACATTGATGAATAAGATTAGGTGTATGTTGGTTAGCTCAGGCCTTGCTAAAGGTCTTGCTAAAGGTTTCTGAGCTAAAGCTATCAGTACTGTAGCTTACCTTATCAATAGATCCCCATCGAGTTCTGTCAATTTTAAGACTCCATAAGAGTTGTGGACGAGTAAACCCCCAGATTTGACCCACATTAGGGTATTTGGATGTACTGCATATGCACATCAGAGCGAGGGTAAGTTAGAGCCGAGGGCTACGAAGTGTGTGATGTTGGGGTATCCAGACGGGGTTAAGGGTATAGGTTGTTGATGATTGGAGTTCAGGGTATAAAAATTATTATTAGCCGGGATGTAGTTTTCAATGAATCTGAGATGCCTTTGTTTGAAGAAGAATGTTAAGGCTAATGAACCTGAGGCTAGTAATGAGACTAAGAATGTAGTAGAGTTGACCAGGTTGACGGACACCCATAGTGAGACTCCCAAACCTGTAGTTCCTCCGGTTGGAGATGATGAAGTTGGACCTACTGAACATGCAGGTAATGGGGATGTAGAACCCCATGTTGAGGTTGAACCTGAGATACCTAACCCGACAAATATTGATATCACCATACGAGACTACCAATTGGTTAAGGATAGGGAAAGAAGACAAGTGAGACCTAACCTAGGTATGAAATTCAGAATTTGACCGATTTTGCCTTAGTTTCAAGTGAAGCCATTGAGAATGTAGAACCTACTTCCTTTGAGGAAGTGATGAGTGAACCTAAATCCTAAAACTGGTTAAAGGCAATGAGAGAATAAATGAAATCTCTAAGTGAAAATAAAACTTGGAGTTTGGTCAAGGTACCGGAGAAGCAAAAGATAATCAAATGCAAGTGGATTTACAAGTTAAAGGAAGGATTAAGTCCCAGTGATCCTTTGAGATATAAGGCTAGGTTAGTAGCCAAATGATTCACCCAAAGAGAAGGTATTGACTATCCTGTGATCAAGTACAAGACTATCAGATTGGTGTTTGCCTTAGTTGTTCAATTCAATTGGGAATTGGAAACACTAGATGTGAAAATAGCTTTCCTACACGAAGAGTTGGAGGAGGAGATCTACATGAGTCAGCATCAAGGCTTTGAAGTGAAGGGAAAATCGGACTATGTTTGCAAACTCAAGAAATCATTATATGGTTTGAAACAAAATCTGAGGCAGTGGTATAAACGCTTTGATACTACCATTAAGATAGGTTTTAAAAGGAGTGAGTATGACTCATGCCGTTACTACAATAATAGAAAATATAAAGTGAAGTGTACCTACTTCTATACGTAGATGATTTGCTATTGGGTAGCCCAAGTAAAGATGAGATCATGAAAATGAAAAACCTTTTAAAATCTGAGTTTGACATGAAGGACTTAGGAAATGCAAAGAAAATCCTATGTATGGTCCTTAAGAGGGATAGATACGAGAATAGGCTATCTATTACATAAGAAGGTTACTTGAAAAAGGTAGTAACCAAGTTTGGCATGAAAGATGCCAAGTCTGTTTTTGTTCCTCTTATTGCACATATGAACTTTTCATCGCTTAGTCTCCTAAGACTGAAGCGGAGTTCAAAGGGATGGAAAACATTCCTTATACAAACGCAATAGGGTCTGTCATGTTTTCCATGATCTCTACATGGTCAGACTTGGCCTATGCCATAAGTTTTTTAAGCAGATTTATGTCTAACCCTGGGAAGCCTCATTGGGTTGGGTTAAAGTGGTTGTTGAGGTACATAGCATTTACTACGAGTGGTGGGTTAGCTTATGAAAAAGTGGTAGATAGATTGACTCTTAAAGGGTACGTGGATTCTGATTTTACTGGTGATAAAGACAGGAGAAAGTCCACTACCACTTATTTCTTCACATAAGGGGACAATTGTATTACCTGAAAATCCCAACTACAGCCCATAGTTACCTTGTCTGGTATAGAAGTTGAGTATGTGGCTATCACCGAAGCTGTTAAGGAATGCATTTGGTTAACTGGTATTTTAAATGAACTGAATTTCCTTCATGATACTCCTGTGATATATACTGATAGTCAGAAAGTGTCCTTTCATTAATTAAAAATCCTGTCTGTCACGAGCGGTCTAAGCACATAGAGGTGAAGTATCATTTTGTTAGACAAAAAAATGCTTCGAGTGATGTAAAACTTGTAAAATACATACCGATTGTAACCTATCTGATATGTGAACGAAAATTATATCTGCTTGTGAGCTAAAAACTTGTTTATCAATTCTAAAAATTGATTATGGCTGAATTTTTTTGTGCGGGTACCGGGCAATGATGGGAAATGATTGAGCCCACCCAATTAGCCTATAGCAACCATGAGAGTAAGAGATTAGATTTTGGAGCTCAAGGTGAAGTTTATTGATTGTGATCCCCAAATTCAAAGGTTTCCAAACCTGGAGGGCTGATTTAGTAACCGGTGGAAACATGGAGGACCACGGTGCAATATTGTTTCAAGTGCATCTAATATGGGCCGTTGATTTTTTTCATCCTAAGGCTGGAATTAATTCACAATACTCATCTCTTCGACCTCTCTCCTGCACAATACTTTGTTCGACTTCTCTTCTCTATTTTTGGTGATTTCTTGCGCCTTTTTGTGTATACACTTGTAGTATATTTGGGCCATATTGTAGGCTAAATTGTGAGGGTTACTATATAGTGTTTAGGCATGGTATTTTTGGAGATTAGGGGCTGCTTTGTTCGGATTCTTCAAAAGAATTGTGCGAACGTTTCTTGGCGTGATTTTCTTGTAATCTTGATAGGACGGCTTTTGGCTAGTAGAACAAGCTCAGTCCTGAGCCCCCAGATGTATGTAAGTTTTCCGAACTAGATCACCAAGATCAGGTATTGTTTGTTCTTATTTTTAAATTCTTGTATGTTTATTGTTGTTATCCGCAATATCAGTCAAAATTAGGCACGAAAACCCCTTACAGCATATTTGATAAACTAGGTTTTATTTGGGACGAAGATGTAGCACTGCACATTCTTTTTATCTTAGTTTATTTCCTTTTGTTCAAAGAAGCCGTGTACAGATAAATTTAGCAGAGCAGAATTGTTTAAACCCAAAGAAATTGGTATATATTGTGAATATATCTCAAGATAGGATACTCGAGGAAATAATTAATCACAAAACTTTGTCATTTTATTTTATTGTCTCACGGTTCGCTTATTTTCAAACTAAAATTGGTATGGGAAGATATCTGTGCTTTAGAGCTGATAGCTGATGACCCTTTTGTTTTCCCAAGTAGAACATACTTCGCCATTTGGAGGTCATTAATCTATTCTTGTTAGTCTCTGTTTATCAAATATTTTTACATTTTTAATCTTATTCACTTGAAATAACTTGACTCTTAGTGCCCATTTGGTATAGGATATTTTGAAGGAAATTTAAATATTTTGGAAAATATGTGATTGAAAAATTTGAAATTGACGAGTCCCACAAAAATGTGTGGTTGAAAACAAGTTTGAAAAAAAAGATTGTCAAAACTTCCTGGACCAAACATAGGCTTAGTGTTAAACAATTAGTCGATGTAAACCATACATTTTCATGATATACAAGATTTTTAACCACATATTTCATCAACTTCTATTCTATCAAGATCAACTAAGAAAATTGATTTTAATCCTCAAATAGGACCGTAGTCTTATTTGTTTATTCATTTTGAATTCAAAAGTAATCTTTCAATACAATCAAGGGTACATTGTCGAGGAAATACATGAAAATACCCTAGAAATTTTACCAATTTTTGAAAATACCCTAATAATTTTATATCTTTTAAAAATAGCCTTAAATACTATAAACTACTACAAATACCCTTATATATCATATTTCAATTAAACCCATTAAGATTTAGAAAAGTTACAACCTAATCCTTGAAATTTTATTAATTTTGTTTATGATTTTATTTGATTTTTGTTCGCTCATAGTAGCACCCCTCACTGGTATCAGAGCCATATGACAGATCTAAAAGATAAATATTATATGACAAAAAATAAAAATGAATATATAATATATACATCAAGATTTATAATTATGTATACATAAACACTACCCGATAATTATAAAATAGAAATCTTGAACACTTTAAAAGATTTAGATAAAGGTGTAAGAAGAGAAATATATGATCTAATAAATTTCGGTATAATAAAAGAAGATTTTATCATAAACGAAATATTAGATTTAATCCACAAAGATATACTAGAAGAGTTATATAAAGATTATAGAAATGGATTATCATAGAGCGGATCCTCAATTAATTAGATATCTAGACATAGAAACAAATGAAAAATTAAATTTAATAGTAGAACAAAGAAGAAATTTAATGGACCAAATAAGAGAAGAAAAAAATATAAAACGACAAGAAAAATTAAGATTAAAATTATTAGAGAAAAAGAGAGAATATTTTGATAAAATCTTAAAACAAATACCAAAAATTCAAACGATTTTAAAAGACAAAGAAAAAACTAGAAAAGAAAAATATGATAAAACAAACACATTGGAAGACTATCTAAAGTATTATAGAATATATCATAGAAATTCAATGATTGGATCAATAGAAGAATATTGTGAATATCAAATAATGAATTATAAAGAAGCAAAATATGAAACATAACTTATTCTAGAAATCGAACATATTAAAGGAAGAAACTAATGACAGAATTTCCAGAAATAAAATTTGAAAAACAAATGATAGAAAATATAAGACTTCCAGTTGGATCTTATCAAATAAAAGGAGCAAATACAACTATGTTTCAACCATTAAGCTCATGGGGAGAATCTGATGGATTTCTTAACATGCAATTAAATTGGATAAGTGCATTTTTATGGCAAACATATAAAAACATAAATTTACAAGATAAATTAGCTATCGAAGAATTACAACAATTAAATATACATGACATGAATATCAAAGAAAAATTACAAAATATTCAAAATAAACTAACAATACAATTTAAAGAATTAAAAGAAATGATAGGAGAAGTTAAAAATATAGATGAAGAAATCTTAAAAGAATTTCAAAGAAAATCAGAAGAATTAATTAATCAAGATAAAATTGGAACAATTATAGAAAAAATAGACAGGTTAAATGAAAAAATAAGAAAGAATGAAAATGAAAAAAATCATATCAATAGAAGAAAGAATCAAAAAGCTAGAAATAAAAATAGATGATATGTATGACAAACTATTTAAGGTACAAAAAACTCAAAAACCAATAGTATAAAATGTCGATAAGTGAATATATTGAAGATCTAAAAATATTAATAAAAATATTAATAAGTGATGTACAAGAAGTAAAAAATAAATTAAAAGAAGTAAGAAATGATATAAATATACTAAAACTAGAGATTAGAGAATTTAAAGAAAATAATAAAAGTAAAGATAAGAAAATAGACAAAAAACTCATAGAAAAAGAAATACTTAGAATAGGAAAGAAGCATTTCGAACAAGAAAAAATTATAATAGAAGCAGGAAGTATGGATGATGAATTTAGAAGAAACATATTACCAAAAATACTAGAGGAAGAATTAGAATTACAAAAATTTATAGAAAAAACTTTAGGAAAATTAAAAGCTGAAGAAAAACAAGACAAAAATGAATGAAGAATTAGATTTTCTTATAGAAAATTTTGACCAGTTAAGTATAGAAAATTTTGATGAATACCAAGTTTTAATGAATACTGGAGAAGCACCTAACCTTGCTCCAATAGGAACTTCTAAACAAGAATTACCAGATCCAGATGAAAGTTATGTACCCTTATATAGCAAACCACACCGACAATATTATGATAGAATTAGAGATAGACAACCACCTAGAGGAAATAAATATAAAGATAGATTTGAACCAAATAATAATTATGATAAACATATTAATCATGGAGGAACAAAATTAGATCTTGATTGTAAAATAGACACTAAAAAAGCCTTATTAACTTGGGCAGATTCAATGATACTATTCTTTTTATACAATAAAGATGATACATGGGAAAATACTGATAGAATAATAAATTTTTTAATAGCCTCTTTTGAAGGACATGTTAGAAATTGGTGGGAAGGAATAAGCAGTGATACAAAATCATTAATAAGAAGAAATGTACAGACAGAACTAATAAAATCAGATAGAAAAGGAATAGAAAAGTTAGTAGATTATATTGCGGATGAATTTTTAGGAGAAAATTGGATAGGTAATTCTGAAGCAGAATCAATAAGAGAAAAAGATAATGCAAGAATAAAATTAATAAATTTAACAATATGTGATATGTGTAAAATCAAAGAATATACTTGTGAATTTAAAGAATATTATTATGTCCAATTCTATAGTAATGAAAATCAAGAAGTATATAGAGATATGTATTACAATAAATTACCAGGTTCATGGGGAATATACTTTAAAATAGAATTTGAAAAATTTATTAGAGAAAACCCTGGAACACCTAGAACATTAGGATCAAGGATAAAATTTCTATTTGAAATATTAGCATATATATGTCAACAAAGACAATTATTAAAGAAATCAGGAAAACTAACTAGAATATGTTGTGAAGATATGGAAAAACCTACCCAATAGGGATGTAACCCTGAAAGAAGAAAAAATAATAAAAGAAAATATAAAAATAGAAAGTTTAAAAAATTCAGAAACTTCAGAAAAAGATATAAAAAATCTAAGAGGAGATATTACAAAAGAAGATATAATCCAAATAAAAAACAAAAAAATAAAACTTATAAGAAAGATAAAAGCCAATGCAAATGTTGGAATTGTGGAGAAATGGGACATATAAGCCCTGATTGTAACAAAAAGAAAGTCAAAATATTACAAAATGAATATCTAGAAATAGAAAGTGAACTAAGTGAAATATCAGATATTGAAGAATACTATGATCAAGAAGTCTATATAAGTGAAACAGATTCAGAAAGTAATGAATCAGAATCAGAATAAAGAAATAGAAGAAATAGAAACAAATAAGAATATAGATAAACAAGAATATGAAGGAATAGAAGGTTATGGATTAAATGTAACTTTTGATAATAATAAGTTTAGAAAGATACAAAAATTATCTTTAGATTTGAAAATAGGAAAATGAGAAATATTAGACAGAATATGAAAAAGAGAAAAAGTAGCAATAAATGAATATCATAAAATTGAAAGGGCAATAGATGTTAGAACCACTCAAGGAACACACAAATTAAATCTTTTAACAAAAAATACAGTTACAGAATTATTAACAAAGATCAATAGAAAGCAAAGTGAAAAGATTCAATATGTTTACTTAGCAGGTATCCAAATAATGTTTAAATCCCTGTTTAGAGAAGGATTAGATTCGCCTTTGACGGTAAGTTTACATGATGGAAGAATTATAAATTTAAAAGACAGTAATTTAGGAACAGTAGAAGGAAATCTAGCATATAAGAAACTAATATTTACATGTTACCCAAAATATTGTATATCATTAAAAGATAGAAGTTTTAATGAAGTTTTAGGATTACATTTCAAATTACATAAGGATGATTTAATGGAACCAGGAGATAAAATCATGACTATAGAATACAGGGCATTATACACATTTACTAATTCTAATTATGGAAACATTTATTCTAAAAAACCATATATTGAAATTCATAAAGAATGTAAAGATTTTGGTAAAGCAGTAGAACCAGATAAACAAATAAGTTTAGTTCCGAGAAACTATGAAATTACTATAACAAAAAATAAACCAGAAATCATAGAGTTACGAGAAGAAGAATACCCTAATAATAACATAACATTTGAAGATGACAGATTAATTAGGAGATCAGAAAGTTTACCTAATAGAAAACAATTAGGAGAAACTAGTAATACAAAAGAAATAAAACTTAATATAAATGCTGGAAATATGAAAATAGAAGGTGAATATTTTAATGGAATAGAACATATAAAAGGATCAAATATATTAATTGACACAGGAACTAGTGAATGTCATATAGCTTCAAATAGAAATAAAGGACTAATATCTCATAGAACTGATCCATTTAGATATATAAATTTTGATGGACAAGTACATATGACTGAAATTGAAGTAAAAGTAGCAATAAAAATAGGAGGAATAAATCTCCTATTACCATGTCATGTAGATAGTAGTATGGTAAATTCTCATGTATTATTAGGAATGAGCTTTCTAGATGGACTAGAAGATTATAGTATAAAACGTGAAGGATTATATATAACTCATAATGGTCAAACTATACTATGCAGAAAAGCTGAATAAATGAATAACCAAATAAGTTTTCCATTAGCCGTTTATATACAAGTTACAATTGTTGAAACAAATATAACAACATGTGCATTAATTGACACGGGAAGTGATATAATAATTTTCAAAAGTTTCTTAATAAAATCATGGAATACTAATGGAAAGATAAAAATTACAGGAGTAACAGGAGAAAGTACTCATATAATTAATAGTGCTGATAAAATTGATATAATAATTGGGAGTAAACAAATAGTTGTAAATAAAGTATATAATTATAACAAATTAGAATGTGATATATTACTAGGAAATGACTTTATACAACAATTTATAAACAAAATAATTACATGATAATGTTACAAACACCTTGTGCACATTTACTAAAAATACCAAGAGAATTTAGACCTTACAGATCAGTTTAGTCAACACAGCGTGGTGATAAATGGGAGAAAAAAACCAATTATACAAAATGAAATAAAAAATAAAAGAATAATGTATAAAAAAGTCTTAAAAACAAACATACAAACAAATATGGAAAAAATCATTGATCAACTAGAAAAAATTTGTGGAGAAAATCCATTATTATTTTGGAAACCACATCATCCAAAAGCTAAAATAGAATTAACAGAAAATATTATTATAAGAGTTATACCAATGATGTATACAATACAAGATACACAAGAGTTTAAAACTCAGATAAAAGAATTACTTAATCAAAAATTAATCAGACATAGTAATGGATCCCATAGTAGTCCAGCTTTTATGGTCATGAAACATTCTGAACAAAAAAGAGGAAAAGCTAGAATTGTGATAAATTATAAAGAATTAAACAAATATACTAAATTTGATGGATACTTTTTACCAAATAAAGAGGTATTTCATCACAATTATACTAAAGAATTTAGCGATAACATAATTGAGATTGAATCTCAGTTTGAATCGTTGATTACCAAACAGGCTGATACCAAACAGGTTTTATCAAAAATAGAAACAGGTACATCTTCTGGAAGCAGTGGTGGACCAATAATTAAAAGAGATGAACCAAGTCCCAAAAAAGTTGTTATAAATGAAGCTAGTCCTCGAAAAATCACAATCAATGCCAAAGATGAACATACAAGGGTAGTCAGAATTCGTGCTGAAGAAGAAGATGATTCCCCTTTTTTACCAAAAGAAAACGAATATAAAACCACTGTTGAAGTTATATATGAACTTCAAGAATGTGATTGTTATTACATTTCGTCTGGAGACCATGTATACCCACGATTGATCGTTGCTCAGGGAGGAGATCCCGTCATGAAAAAAATGGCAGCTGATTATGGATTCTTGGATCTTATCTATCCAGGAAAAGATCTGAAAGAAATCGAAAAATTTGATGATTTACTAAAAGGAGAAATTTCAAAATTTGCTCAAGGAAGATCCATATATTTAAAATTTTATTCGATCAGTCCTGAAATTGATGGAAGGATATATTATCCTGCTGAGCATATTATCACGATTGGGTATGTTGGAAAAAATACCAAGCCAGTACCAAACATTACAAGATCATGGTTTAGATCCCGAAGGGTGTTGGGAATTAAAGTTCTCTACAACATTGCCGAAAATCTGTATGAGAAAAAATTCAAATGCATATGCCAGTACAATGGATGGACCTTACTCACTAATGGAGGAAAAGAAAAGTCAACAATCTTGCAAGAATACATCAATAAATTTGATACTCATCAAATCCATGGAAGTTTTGTCACTTTGCAAGAGGTGTGCATAGCTAGAAATTGCCCCACATGCCAAAGGAATTGATGGACAGGTGGAAGCCATTTGATAAGTTTGCTTTACATACCAACAGAAGTGATGGACAGATGGAAGCCAATTGGTAAATCTGATTTAGTGGAACAAGACAATACAATGTAAGGGCCATGAGAAGACTGAAAATAGAGGGATAGGTGTCCCTATAATGTAGCCCTGTGAAGAAATAAAGGGACAGCTGTATCCTTGTAATAAAGAATAGATGGACAGGTGTGTCCTTGTAGGACCTTGTAAAATTCAAATTATTGTATCCATTACATAAGCAATGATGTAAGAGGCTGTATAGTAATACCTCGTAAAGTTGTATAAATAAGAGTCTTCCGATTAGAGAAAAGGCAGAACTCTCTTGAGCACTCAGTTTGTGAGAAAGCCAAAAATTTTCTGTCTTTGAAAAAATTCTCATACCAATCCTTTATCAATCTTCATATTATCAATAAAATCCCAATTTACTTATCATATTATGATGAATTTCTAAATTCTTGTCTTCTAAATCCTATTTCCAAAAAGAAGATATATTATTAAGAAAACTCCCTACACTCTGTCCTAAATTATTTTCCATCTAAAGAGTTATACAGTGAAGGCATCCAGGTTTAGCTAATAACCCGTGAAGGCAGGAAGCCATTGGAGGGTGTGGAGCAGAAACCTATAAGCCTGAAGGTCACTAACAATAGAAGGAAAATACAAAGGTACTGAGAACAGGAAAAGAGGTTAGTATTCTTAATATATCTATCTTTACAAAATTAGGAGGAAGAAGAGCTTTTAAAATGACAGAATTCAGAATTGTTAAATCTAATTATCAAAACAGTCCTTATAATGATGAATATCATAACATAATTGAACCTTTATTCATGCATAAACAGTTTATTAGACCAAATAATGAAATAAAAAAGTTATATCATGTCTATATGTCATGCTTGTTAGCTATTTTTCCAACATTAAAAGGAATATTAGGATTAGAAATTACAAAATCGATTATTTATTTTTGGCTTGATAGTGATAATACTGAAATAAATAATGAATTATATTTAGGATATGTGTTTAGTAGTGATAATGATTATGATCCTGTAATAGATTATGACAGTGATGGAAGAGATGAATCTTTCTTTACCAGTTTTTGAAAATCTTAATATCATGAATAACAGTAATTATATCATAAAAAACCCAGAACTAAAAGAGGTCCATATAAAGTTCAAAAGTATATTAAAATTAAAAAAGGAATTGAATATGAAAATGAAATTGATAAAATCGGATACCAAGAACAACTCTACGCATCACAAGAGATATTAAAAAATTTTAAAGAAAATTTAATAGAAAACTTTGCTAGAGGAACTGTAAGATCTATAATGATACATGATATTCAAGATATAATTGATAAATTAGAAAAGAGAAAGAAAAATATTTCAAAATATAATATACCATTTGAACCAAGTATAGATATCATGGCTGACATAGATATTATCAATTCTCAAACACTCATAAAATTTGAAAAATTACTTGAAACTTTATAAATTATTTATCTCTGTGTTTATAATGTCTGGATATACTATTCAAGGATTAGACAATTTGTTAGAAAAAATAATGGAAAAAATAGATAACATTATATCTCATTTAATAGATATGGATGAATCATCTGAACAATATTATATACTTTCAGAAAATCATGATCAATACATTATAGATTATTCTGACATATTAGAGATTAAAATAGATTTAGAAAATAAAATAATGATAAACACAGTCCAAACATAATGCCAGGATTACAATAGAAGGGCTAGATAACCTTTTAGAAAAATTAAAAGATAAAATGGAAGATATTAAACGTCAAATGGAAAATGAAAACATATCTTCTGAAGAATATAATAAACTCTTGAAAAAATACGAACAATATATTGCAGATTATTGTATTTTACTAGATCAAATAATGAACTTATACCAGAGAATTTTGTATAATAATTCACCAACCCAATAATCTATGGATACTTCACAAACATCAACTTCTAATAACTGTGATTATAAACTATATTTAGATAATAAAAAAATTTCATTTTTATTAGCTATTGCTGAAAAATCTAAAAATATACATTCTGTTGGACAATCTAAATTAAAAGAAATATACGAAGATATAGATTATGTTATCTTAAATAGAATAGAATTTAATTCTGTTGAAACAACAAAAAATATAAATACGGTTCATAAAATTATAGAAGAATACGAAGATATAGAAGATGAAGTTTCAGATAAAATAGTATTAAGATATATAACAAAGAAAGAACATCCTAAATCTTTTGAGAAATTATCACAATATAGAGCATTTTTAGAAGAACTTAAAAGATTAAAGAATATGAATATAATAAAAAGTATTGAATTAAATCAACCTGACTAATTCAGGGATATATCTTGCAAAGAAAATAGCTTATTTCATTAAGGACAATAAAGACAATTTGTAAAAAATTGACATTTTAAAACATTACATTTCTAAAGAGACTATTTCAACAAATCCCCCGTGCATTGTCCTAAACGTAGTGTCAAACAATTGGTCGACTTACAAATCTTCTTCATTGAGAGGAGAATGATTCATTGGGTTGAGGTCAGTGAGCTACTTAATACTTCAATTCTTTGTCTTAAATAATCATTTCCCGTGGAACTGAAAACTGTATAGTTTCAGGGAGAAGAATTTGGAACTCCATCTCACCTATTCATAGGATTTAACAATATGGAGATTTTATTTTCAAAAAAATAAATAAATAAATAAATAAGGAGATTTTGTACATCATGATGTATTTAGAGATACATGAAATGCGCGCTGCAACGATGTTAATAATCGGTCTATTAACCGATGGCATGCTAAAAGTCGATCAAGTTGAGAGGCGATTGGTTAATTACAAGAAGACGATCGATCCGTTAAGAATTCAGTCAATTAACCGATCATCAATTAAAAAAACAAAATATTTGTCTCTTAACTGGAGTTCATGTAATCAACCATTATCAACAAGCCATCTGTTTTCTAACTAAGTACAAAATGCGTACTTTCCAATATATTTGTGCAAAAAATCACTATTATCCAAAAGTCGATCGTCGTGCCCATTTATCTTAACAGACTAAAATGAACCAATATTTCATTTAGCAATGCTAAACTTAAACTACTAAAACACATAAAAATGAAAATATTTGTCAGTACAAATGTTGAAATGTTGGTTTCTATTTCTGTTCAAGATATGCTTGTATGTATAAATTGAATTAGTGAGGATTTAATGTTGGAGGAGATGAAATATTTATGAAATAAAAGATCCTTCATTTATTTGAAATTTAAGTTGGGATTACCATGATATATTTTTTTTTTAATTGAGAAAGGGTATTCATTTCTTTTAATTTTGGTAATGTTTAAACCTTTACAAGTTTAGGTTTTCATAGCGAGCTTAGGTGCAATATTTTTCTTTCATATTATTATGCACTGTTCGACAACACTGTAGTAATTTTTAAATTAATTTATATTATATTATATTTTTGAGGTAAAATATGTAATTAATAGTTGATAGAAAAAATGTGTGTGATTAAAAAGTGATTTGTGTTGTTAATCAATTGATTTATAAATTGAAATGATTTCTTAATGTACTACTCTTTTCATGCAATTAGTCCAATCAAAAGCGCAAATGACCTCCTCTCTACCAACATTAAAAAGACATGTCCCTCCTAATGTTAGCTTCAAACAAACCGTGTCACAAGGTAAATTATTAAATTAAAGTTATAATAACTAGCTAATTTAGTAATTAATTAATGTATCCTAAGTATTTATGTTGGAAGTTAGATTTATGTTCCTTTCCTAAAATATGCAGTACTTTTTATTTATTTATTATTATTATTATTATTATTATTATTATTATTATTATTAATAATAACTAGAGTTCATGCGAAACCAACCATCGTACCGGCCTATATATGTTAAAATATATATAAAATCTCTCGCAAATTGTTTAATTTAGATAAGTCTCGTGACTCTAGTCCTTATATTAAAAATAATCAATGTTTTAGATATCGATTTAGACATTGACTTGAAAAATGTAAAATGTCGAGGGTCCAAGACCGATGGTAAAAAAAATTAAGTGGGCGTGTCTCCAACATAGAATTTCAAGGACTTTAGAATTTCATAACTTTCCAAATATCTTCAATTTCGGATTTCGTAGAGTCTGTCAAAATTCAAAGCCCTCAATATAGATTTCAAAATCCAAAGTCCTCAATATAAGATTGAACAAAAATTAATTTCATTTCATGTTGTGCTTTTTGAGTAACAAAAGTTTCTATTTGTACCTTGGAATGGTGAAACTTGGAAGGGCCATGTGGTTTGTTGTAGAAGGGTGATTAGGGCATGTAAAACCCTCGTTTAAATACCCCTTTCCACCCCCACCCCCACCCCACACCCTTCAATATACATCTACACTATCTTAAAAGTGTGGTTGAGGGGGAATATTTTGATTTCCCATTTTATCCTCACATTCTTTTCCTTTTTTCAATAATATCCTTAATTCATTTATTAAAACTTATTTTTATTTATTTTTATTTTTATTTCAAAAACAAAAGTGTGGATGAGTAAGAATTTTTTGATTTCCCATTTTTTCCTCACATTCTTTTCATTTTTTCAATAATACCCTTAGTTCATTTATTAAAACTTATTTATATTTATTTTAATTTTTATTTCAAAAACATTAATTTATTCACGTTGACTAAATCAAAATTTCATTAATTTATCCAAGTTGACTAAATCGAAATTGGTTATTCAATTAATATTAATTTAGTGTCGTTATGTTTTAATTTACTTTTAGAATATTGTCCCATCGAGTTTCATTTCTCGTGATAACTCCACTGAATATTTCAAAGAGTGCATTTATGCTTTTAATAATTTTTTTCTATTATTGATTCAAACAATTATGTTTTAATTATCAATAAAAATTGATTTTTTTATAATTATGAGTGTGAAACTTTTTATTTTTTTAACTTACTTAAATTCTTATCAAAATCATCAATTAATTTTTATAAAAAGAAAAATATACATATATTTTTAATTATTTTCTAATTAAGAATATAAAATAAATAATTTCAAACTCTTTGGAAAAAAAAAAGATCAAAACTGAAATTTTAATTTTAATTTATATAGTCTCTATTTGATGATTATTAAAATAAGATTTTTAATAAATTTTGATAGAAATTAATAAAACGTGGTTAAAAAGTTGTATGTCTGATGAAATGTACGGTTAAAATTAATTGTTGATTTTCATTTAGATTTAAATCTTATTTTAATTTCTCTCAAACGAGAGCATAATATTAAACTTTTTTCTTTATAAAATATGTTCATAATTTAATTCAATTTATCCGTGTACAATTTTTTTCACATATTTTCCTGATTTACCATTAATATTTTATAGAGAAATTATTGATTTCCCTAATATTTTATGATATCATATTACTTCTTAATATATCACACGCGATTTATTTATTAAACGGACATTTTAAATAATTGTTTGATATATATTTCGAAGATCTAGACAAAAAATTTTAATAAAATATTAATATATTAAGAATTTTCAGTTCATTTACAATTTTCCTCTAACAATATCGTTTACGTAAATTATTTTTAAAAATAGTATTAGTACTTAAAAAATGTTAATTTCACATTCATCATATACATAAAACGTGCGAAGTATGTGCTTACTACTAGTATTCTCAAAGGGACCATTAGAGACCTAGCTTAGGGTGACAAGTTAACATGACACCCACTTTAAGACCATCACCTTGTGTTACAAGGGGACACACCATTTGCCCCTTCTCATCAATAACGTAGGCCCCCCAACCCTTAATGCTCTCCGATCTCATAGTTTTGTTTGTATGCTAAGGCTATTAGATATATGAATATTGGATATATTAGGTGTTTTTGACAGAAACATTGTACATTCTATACATAGTTTCATGAGTAAAAAGCATAAATGATCCACAATCTTTGAAGTTCTTGTGAAAATAATCATCAACGTTTAGATTTTGACATTTATACGCTCAGAATCAATAAACGTTGTGCAAATAGTCCATACTATCAGATTCCGTTAGTTCACACTATTAAAAACGTGTAAATAACACAAATGATCCCTAAACTTTGAGTTTCTTGCGAATAGTCTCTAACATATTTCAAATAACGTGGTTTGTAATTATAATTTTTTGAAGAATTTATGATTAAAAACTAAGATTTTTTTTTGAATTGTGTGTAAATTATTTTATTGATAGAATGTGTGGTTGAAAAAGAGTTTTAAAAAAATAAAGTTTATTCTAGATTTCTAAAGTGCACGATAAAATATTTAATAAAAATTCACTACATTAACAGTTCAACCTACTGATAAAAAATAAAAATTCACTGAACAATCAAACAAATACATTGGACATCATTTTAGGAACTAAATGACAAATATGTTTTTATCAGTTCTACTTTTAATTTTCGATTTTGAGAACTGATCGATATCGATTTTCAAAATTTCATTTTTTTCAAAACTCATTATCTTCCACACATTCTATTAATAAAATAATCTACACATAAATTTTTTTAAAAAATAATAATAATAATTTTTAACCACAAATTCTTCAAACTTACTTTTGAAATCAATCGATTCTCAAAATCGAAAATCGAAATCAAAAGTAGAACTAAAAAAAATATATATTTGTTATCTAATCCAATGTATTTGTTTGCTTATGTTCCGTGAATTTTTATTTTTTACCAATATGTTGAACTGTTAATGCGGTGAATTTTTGTTAAATTTTTACTGTACACTTAAGAAATCCAGAATAAGCTTTATTTTTTTAAAACTCGATTTCAACCACACATTCTATCAATAAAATAATTTATCCACAAATCAAAAAAAAAAAAAAAATTAGTTTTAATCACAAATTCTTCAAAACATTATAATTACAAAACACATTATTTGAAATAACTTGTCTCAAACATGGATTTAAAATGTTAAGGACTAAATACGCTAAACGTTTGTAAGTTACAAACTAAATACACCAAACATGAGCTTAATATATTATGGACTATTATCGCAAGAAATTCAAATGTTGGAAACCATTTGTGCTATTTACACGTTTTTAATGGTGAGAATTAACGGAATCTAACGATGGGGACAATTTGCGCAACGTTTGGTAGTTCTAAAGGTATAATAAATGTCAAAATATAAACGCTGAGAACTATTTTTGTAAGAAGTTCAAAGATTGGGGACCATTTATGCTATTTAACCATAGTTTCATTTGAATCTTGAATTTCATTGATAAAATGAAAAGAAAAGGCCAAATGGATTATAATTACTTTTTCTTGCATTTTGTTTTTAAGAACTATTTCTCACCTTCTCTAATGGACAGGAAAACATTGTTTCATCAACTCTAGCTTGCAAAGTGACTTATCAGGGACCAGGGACGAAGTCAGGATATTTGGTCAGTGGGGGTGAAAATTAAAAGATGTTTGGGAGGGAGGGGGACAACGGGGTTCGCTGCCCCCGATTTTTTTTTTTTTAAGAGAATTAAACAAAACCAGAAAAATTACTTATAATAAGGTATTAACTATTAGATGAAAAATAAATAAATGTGGAGTAAAGTAAGAATCAAAGAAACTTGTTAAATTCTTAATGGCAGAAAATCTAAATAAAAGAACCCAAAGAAATTCACTTACAATGAGATATTAAGTATTACGTGATTATAGCAAATGAGAATTAAATCAAGCAATCAAGAAACCTGATTACAGAAATCCTAATTGAGAATAAGATGTTGAAGAGAAAAGTGCAAAACTCACTTCTTTTTTTTCAATTATTTTTTAAATCTCAAGTGGGTCGTAGGACCTACCTGGGCCTTAATGGGATCTAGGGGTGGACAAAAAAATCGGAATTGAACCGAAAAAATCGAAACCGTATGGTTTTAAAAAAATAAAATAGGAAATCGGTTTTGGAACTTAGAACCGATTGGTTTTCGGTTCGGTTCTTGGTTTCGCCTTTAGAACCGAAAACCGAAGTTAGAACCGTTCTTTGATCCTTGTTTGTTATTTTTTTTTATGATCTTAATTGGTTGTCCAAAAACTAAAAATCAAAAGAATTTTTAATTTTTTTGGGTAAAGTGGATGATAAGTGTATTTTATACGCTTATTTGAATGTCTAAATTAGAAGAAATTATTGTCGTTTTAGGACATATGCTATTTAGTTTATGTTTATTTGTTTACTTTGTAGAAAATATCCCAAAAGACGAAGAATGAAGCAATTAATGGAAAAATGACACAATTGGATGTTAATTGGAGCTAAATTGAGCAGATGAGGAGTGATAACATCAACCGGGAAACCTACATGGTGCCAAAGTGAACGAATCAGAGGTTGGAGGACCAAAGTGAAGGAATTGAGAGCTTAAACGGGCAAATCGAGAAGAATATAAAGTTCGGGGACTAAATCGCAACAATCAGAAATTAAGGATCAAGGCGGCAATAAAAAGGTAGGGACCAACTTACACAATCGCGAAAAGATAGAAGTTTCACATCACACGATCGCCATATGTCTACTGCGCGATGGCACAATGCCTCGAAATCTTAACCCGAGAGTTTTAATGAATTCCACGCGATCGCTAGTGTTTTACCCACGCGATCGCGTGCTTATCCGACTAGGCCGCAGATCAGATTTTTCTGGCGATTTTTAAGAGGTTTTGGACTTTTTGACCTAGGTTTTCTCCCTAACCTATAAATACAACTTAGGAGACACGAGATCTGGACCTTTGGCTCTCCCTAGAACGAGCTACAATAGAAATTTTCACGTCAAATTCTTAAGAGATCGGAGCATTGCAAAGGGGCGAGACTTGGAGATACTTGAAGAATTGATAATTGGTGCAATCTTTCTATTCTTCTTTGTTATTTTCAATGAACGTCATTATATTTGTTTTTGTGATTTAATCATGATGTGTAGCTAAATTTAATGTTGAGATGAACGATGTAGCCTAGTTAATTATTTTAATTCCATATTCCTTATTTTAATGATTCAATGCATATGTTGATTTATTATTGCGTTTAATGCGTAAATGAACTGGCCACTCTTTCATGATTTAATGTGTTATTTCCATAATCCGAGAGGTGAGTTAAAAATATAGATCTAGGTAATAAATTCAGTAATTGAACGAGAGATAGAGATATACTCTTATTATTATTGCGATCGTGTGTGAATTCTTGTGTGTAATGCATCTAGATAAGGAATATTCGGACCTGCTGTAGAGATACAAGGTTGACTTATTTAGGTAAGATTGATTTAAACTTGAGAGAGGAATCTCAATTTGAATTAGTGAATTCGACCGAACACATATTTAGAAAATAAAATCTGGAATTGGAATTGATTTAATTGGCTAGGTGAATTCGTGAATTCCAACCACCTTACAATCGTTTTTAAAACAAAAACAAATTCGCAAATTTAATTCTTTAGTTTAATTTCTTAGTTTTAGTTCACAATTACAAATTCTCTTTTTCTGTTCAAATAAAGTGTAGAACTAAAATATTTCGGTAATTAATAGTAGTCTCCGTGAGACGATAATCCGGACTCTAAGGTCCACTTTATTACTTCTCACGATCCGTACACTTGCGGGGATATCTCGCATCGCGAGATATCGGTGAACAGTGGAAATGATTAATTTCTTTTTATGAAACTTGTTACGTCTCTACCTCATTGTAACATTTAACTTCACACTTGGATTGAAATTCTTAGTAAATGAAAATCGAATAAGACTAACTTATTAATAAACGAGTTATAAATGACCACGATTGAGTTAATTAAATATTTAAGTACAAATATAAAATAATTAATAATAATGCATTTAAAACTCATGATTCATTCCACAAATTTTCTATATTGCCATGCTCGAAAAGCCTTTTAGGCTATTTGTTTCCTATTTTTGTTTATGAATATCTTCCGTTTCATGGAGAATCCTATACTTTCTTTGGGGTGAAATGATTTTCGAAATCCTTGATCTTGGTATATTCGGTAGAAACTTATTTCAAGTTATTGACTCACTTCCCGAGGCCTGATGCTCCTCAATAAGGCTCTCGAAAATAATTATTATTATAGAACCGAATTAGAACCGAAACCGAACCAAAATCGAATGGTTTGGTTCTTGTGATTCAATGAAACCGAATTGTTCCATTTTACAAGAACCAAAAAAGTATGGTTCGGTTCCGGTTCTTGAGATACCCGAACCGAACCACTCGACGTCCACCCCTAATGGGATCCGTCCCTGATCAGTGTCAATCCTGAACTTATGCAGTCACATGCAACATTATAGGGGATCCTAAGATGTAAAGGCCCTCAAAAATAACGTAAGGTCTACTAGTCTAGTCTAAGTTTTTGAATAAAAATGCTCAATTAATATAATTGTTAATTTCTTCATCTAAAAATTTTGAAAGAGTAAATTTAATTTGAACTCTTGACGATTTACATTATTATTGCTATAATTTTGAACGATTTTATATAATATTTTTTTTTTTATAAAGACCCGTCTAAAATTTCGTATATGAGTATCCAAGTCTGAGGTGGATATTGATGACACTAATTACATCTATTGAGGTGGTAATCGAGCGGCAAATAGCATCCAGAACTCACGACATTGTGTCCCTACTAGGCTACATCAGTCCCAGAACTCACGACATTGTTGTCCCTACGTGGTGGACTGTTCCTCATTTATATCTTTCTATGTCAGACGAAGTTTGTAGCATACCATATTAATTAATATAATTTTTGTTGACACTTAGTTTGATTTTTATTTTTTAATATTTGATAGGACATTGGAAAAAAATAAAAAATAAATTCAGGAAGATCCTTATTTGTGAAACAATGCTTTATAATAATTAAAACATTTACTTGCATGATTGTTAATTCAGTTTCTCTTAAAAGTTCAGATAAAAATTGTCTATAAATTACATAATTCGTTTGAAATTGCAGTCAAGAAGAAAGGGTTTTAACTTTTAGCACTAGTTTCAAAGGCAAAAATGACCTTGAAATTGATGTGCCTAAAAAATCATGTAAATTTCAGCAACATAAATCTAGTGGAGTATCTTGTCGAGCAATCTTTCAATAAGACTTAAACTCGCAATATTTACATGTTATGATGTCCCTATTTGGTTTGGATAAATTATATTTTTATTAGGTTTTGGTGAAAATTGATGAAATCTATGATTGAAAAAAAATATAAAAGTTACTGGTATTTTTTGAAATATGTAGTTGAAAATAAATTTAAATAAAATGAATTTTAAGAAATTAAGATCAAATATTACATCATGGCGTACTCTAAAGACAAACAGAGTTAACTAAAGAGAAGATTTATTTAAAAGCTTGATCGACAGTTGGAATAATGTTTATATACATAATTGATTTTCGAGGTAAAATACGTAATTATAAAATGATTTAAGAAAATATGTGAATAAAAAATGGTTTTAAAAAATTGTGATATATATTTATATATTGATTTATAATACCGAACCTTGAAATCTCCCGGAATTAGCAGCAGTATTAGGCTGACTTCAGGTGAAAAGGATGTCAGGTTGTATCCACCATAGAATCAAAATCATAGTTTGAAAGAAAAGAAATGGTCAGTTTGTGTGTAAGAGATAGACAGGCCGACAAGAAAGTAAGAAATGGGCCAGTGTGGCCGGGGAGCATATTGACTAGCCCAACCATTCTATGGGCTTTGTTCTACTTTTCACATTATACGTTGAGATTTCTGTCTGTGAAAAGGTCCTTCCTTTTCATAATTCTCTCCCCTTTTAATTAAAAAAAAAAAATGTATACATTAAGGGCTGTTGTGGAATACTTTTTGAGAAGTAAAAGTTACTTTTGAGACTTAAAAGCTACCTTTAAGACGTTTGATAATTTTTTTTAAAAGTTCTTTTATTATTTAAAAGAATTTTTAGATGAAGCTATTTTAGCCCTTGTTTGATGTTCTTAGTTTTTGATAGGGGTGGGCGTCGAGTGGTTCGGTTCGGGTATCTCAAGAACCGGAACCGAACCATATTTTTTCGGTTCTTGTAAAATGGAACCATTCGGTTCCATTGAATCACAAGAACCAAACCAGAACCAAACCATTCGGTTTTGGTTCGGTTTCGGTTCTAATTCGGTTTTAAAATAATAATTATTTTTCGAGAGCCTTATCGATGAGCATCAGGTCTCAGGAAGTGAGTTAATAACCTGAAATAAATTTCTACCGAATATACTAAGATTAAGGATTTCAAAAATCATTTCACCACAAAGAAAGTATAGGATTCTCCATGAAACGGAAGATATTCATAAACAAAAATAGGAAACGGCCTAGAAGGTTTTTCAAGCATGACAATATAGTAAACTTGTGGGATGAATCATGAGTTTTAAATGCATTATTATTAATTATTTTATATTTGTATTTAAATATTTAATTAACTCCATCGTGGTCATTTACAACTTCGCTTATTAATAAGTTAGTGTCATTCGATTTTCATTTACTAAGAATTTTAGTCCAAGTGTGAAGTTAAAGGTTACAATGAGGTGGAGACGTAACAAATTTCATAAAAAGAAATTAATCATTTTCACTTTATCCAAAAAAATACAAATTCTTTTAATTTTTTGTTTTAGGACAACCAATTAAGATCCTAAAAAAAAAAAAGTAAGGATCAAAGATCGGTTCTAAGTTCGGTTTTTCGGTTCTAAAGGCGGAACCGAGAACCGAACCAAAAACTAATCGGTTCTCGGTTCCAAAACCGATTTCCTATTTTATTTTTTTAAAACCATACGGTTCCGGTTTTTTTGATTCGGTTCCGGTTCGGTCATATCGGTTCCGGTTTTTTTGCCCACCCCTAGTTTTTGAAAAAAAAAAAATAGTTTTAGGAAATCGTGTGGTTAAAAAGAGGTTTAAAAAGTGAAATTATGGGTTTGATTTTTTTGGATGGTTGAGATTGATTACTATAGAAAAAAATATGATTTTTTATGAAAAAAAAAATAGCATCAAACAAGGGCTCAGTGTGAGTTCCTCCAAAAATAGTAAAATACTTTCGGAGTAGAAACTAGAAAGTGAGTCTTCAAACAAAAGTTAAGAGGTAGCTAACAGACTTATCAGTACATGTTTTTCAAAATTCAATTTCCTTTTAATTCATTTTCAATCATACAATAAAAAAATCATTTTTCAAACGAGTTCATTATTCTTTCTACTTTTTTAACCACGCATTCTTAAGAAAATACATCTCACGAATTAAATTTACTGTCAATATCTCCATCAAATAATCCATTACAATATAAAAAAAAAAAGGTAGCTAATTTGCTTATTTAGGTAGATTAATTAACAGATATTAAACAAAATATTTTAGATAAAATATGTACCAATATATATATTTACTGATATAACTCCTATATATAGAACTTACTATGCCACATGATTCTTCAACACAGTCTCTTTCTATAAAACTTATGCATTTATTCCTGGTGTGACTAACATCTCCCATTTGCATTACAGTTCTTTGAGTCTATTACACTAATTTTAACTCGAAATGAAGCTGCTGTCAAAGAAAGTCAAGTGCAGTGCACACGGCCAAGATTCTTCGTATTTCCTAGGATGGCAGGAATACGAGAAGAACCCATATAATGAGGTTCGAAATCCTGGAGGAATTATTCAGATGGGTCTTGCGGAGAACCAGGTACCAAAGCTGTTAAAAAAAATAAATAAATAAAATACGAAGAAATATGTATATATAATTTAGTTACAACCTTGTTTTATTTTAATTTCATAATTAGCTCATTAATTTTTACATTTTTCAACAGCTCTCTTTTGATCTGCTCGAGTCATGGCTTGCTCAAAATCCAGATGCAGTTGGATTCAAGAAAAATGGAGGGTCCACATTCAAAGAGCTTGCTCTTTTTCAAGATTATCATGGCCTCCCAGCTTTTAAGAACGTAATAGTTTCAATTAGCGCCTCTTTTGATTTAGTTAAAAATTAGATTTTTAGTTGTCAATACTTTTGATTTATAAATTGGTTTATTTATAATTTTGAAGTAAAAATCAATGATTGAAAATTAGAGAGAGAAAATATGTGCGGTTAAAAAGTAGTTCGGGAAAAACCAAAAAAATGGATTTACTGAACAAATGCAAAATTATGATAAAAGTTGATGAAATGTGAGTTAAAAAGATTTTCAAAATTGTGGATCTCTCATGAAAAGTATCTGAGATCGAATTTTAGAAAACTGGGGCATAATTATTTTTCCTTTTTCTTGTATTATACCTGACGTACAGCTCAATGGACAAAAATATTTTTTTTTTTTACGTAATTAAAATGATAATATTAGACTGGCAGTGACATTAGAGGTGTCAAGACGGACGGACCGACCAGACTCGTGAAAATCGGCCCGGATTGACCCGGGACAGCGGGCCGACCCATGACCCGTGCGGGCGGTTCACGGATCAAGAAGTTGTGAACCGCGAGTTTTGCGGGTCAAACCTTCGCGGGCCGCGGTTAACCCGCTGGCTCGTAAAAAAAAAAAAAAAAAAAAAAATTGTTTTTATTAAATAGGGTAACATTGAAAATCTCTTTTCTTCTAGAAACTCTAATACAACTTTTAAAGTAAAATCTTTTTTTTTTCTCCCTAATAGCTAAAAAAATAATGTTTTTTTACAATAGTAATTAAAAATACATTTATCATTTAATTGTTATTTATTTATATTTTATTTAAATTTGCAAATTTAGAAGAAATTCATATAACATAAACTATAATTTTAAATTCTATGTAAATATTTTATGGTATAAGCCCTTGTTTGAGCCTCATTATTTCTCCTTTTTTTTTACAAATTTTTTCTACAGTAATCAATCTCAACCATCCAAAAAAGTCAAGCACACAATTTTTTACTTTTCAAACCACTTTTTAACCATTAGATTTTCAAAACCCAAATTTTAAATTGAATTAATGGGGCTCAAACAAGGGCTAAATATGAATTTATCATTTTAATCATTTTGTATTTAGAAACTTGACAAAAAAATTGCTATAAATATGAAAAAATCTATGTTTTTATTCATACGGGCCAAATCAGAACAAATCGTGACCCGCATGGACTCGACCCGCATGGGCCAGCGGGTGAGCCTGAGTTGTAGTTCAAAATTTGCGGGTTGACCCGTAACCGGCCCGTAACCCGCAGCGGGCGAGCTTTTTTTCAAGCGGGCCGTTACCGGGCTTTTTATTGGCGGGTCGACCCGGCCCGGACCACCCGGATTGACACCTCTAAGTGGCATCATCAGAACTTATCCGGATAAAGGTGCATATATATATATATATATATATCACAATATGTAAGGTGTTTCTTGGAAAAAAAAAAAAAATCTGCCATCCAGAACCCTAGGAGTTGGAGGTATTTTACGTACGTGCAAAATGCTCTTTGAGTTTCATTCATAATTTTAATGGATTATTACAATATTGTAATCATTTATATTATGTAAATCAATGAGCTAGAATAATCAAGTACCTACATATATGCATCTAACTTTTTTCTACATGTAAATCCATGCAGGCATTGGCTGAATTTATGGAAGAAATCCGAGGAAACAAAGTTAGGCTTGATTCGAAGAAGTTAGTACTCACCGCTGGCGCCACTTCAGCTAATGAAACTCTCATGTTTTGCCTTGCTGATCCTGGCGATGCTTTTCTTCTCCCCACTCCCTACTATCCTGGGTATGTATTCCTTAAACGACCTCTTCTAATGTTTAAACTTATTATATTATTAGCTTCAACACGTTCCATCATTTTTCATCTAATGCCCGACTCGTACATGCACAACTTTCATATTTCATCTGATGCCCGACACGTACGTGCACGACTTTCATATTTCATCTGATGCCCGACACGTACGTGGACGACTTTCATATTTCATCTGATGCCCGACACGTACGTGCACGACTTTCATAAATGCAGGTTCGACAGAGACCTCAAGTGGCGAACGGGGGTTGAAATTGTACCAATACAGTGTAATAGCTCCAATGGCTTCAGAATTACTGGATCTTCTCTAGAAGAAGCTTATCGAGAAGCCGAAAGACGGGATCTCAAAGTTAAGGGCGTATTAGTAACTAATCCTTCAAATCCACTTGGAACAACACTGAGCCAGCACGAGCTTAATCTCCTAGTAAACTTTATTGCTGCCAAAGGAATCCATTTGATAAGTGATGAAATCTATTCAGGCCTGGTTTTTAACTCCCCGGAATTTGTGAGCATAATGGAGATTCTAATGAATAAAAACTACATGATCAATACACAAGTAATTTGGAACCAAATTCACATAGTATACAGTCTCTCCAAAGATTTAGGTATTCCAGGATTTCGGGTTGGAGCAATTTACTCTAACAATGAAATGGTTGTATCCGCAGCAACAAAAATGTCAAGTTTTGGATTGGTTTCTTCTCAAACTCAGTGTCTTCTTTCAGCCATGCTTTCAGACAAGAAATTTACGAAAACTTACATTTTAGAAAATCAAAAACGGCTTAAGCACAGGCAGGAAATGCTGATTCGAGGTCTTAGAAATGCCGATATTGGGTGTCTAGAAAGCAATGCTGGTTTATTCTGTTGGGTAGACATGAGGCATCTTTTGAGGGCCAATACTTTTGATGCAGAAATGGAGATTTGGAAGAAAATTATTTATGAAGTTGGCTTAAATATATCTCCTGGATCTTCTTGTCATTGCCCTGAACCTGGTTGGTTTCGTGTTTGCTTTGCGAACATGTCAGAAGAAACCCTAGACCACGCAATGCAACGAATAAAAGTCTTCGTCAATTCTGAATTAGGGCCGTACTTGAGCAGAGGCCTCTGACTTCGGCCCCACAATTAAGGAGCCCATTTTTTTGGATTTTTTTTTTATTATTAAAACACCTTTTCCTGAGTTTTTCAATTTATTTGTTGTTGAATTTAAGTTAACAAATTTAGTTTAAAAAACTCTTATAAATGAAAAAATAAAAATTATTACTTGCTATAATTTAGGAGCCTAAATTCTGAAACTCGCCTTTGGCCCGTCAAACTACAGGTACGGCTCTGTTCTGAATGCAAGACTGACGTTAATGGCAGCAGGATAAATCTAGTATTACACACTAACTTACATCTCCAGACCCTGGTGAGATGGTGTGTAATCCAGTATGTAACTTGTATGTAACTATAGTATGATCTATGGCCGCAATAGAATTCAATTCTGGAATAAGAATTTCTTCGTTTGCCAACTGGGTTTTCTGGCAATCGTTTCATGACTACAAATGTGAACGATAGCCCAGTATTCCAGTACATATGAATATATCCATTTGAAAATTTGAATCTCTCAATATTGTTATAAGCTGAGTTCATTTTATTTATTTTTCTACATGATTGCACTCGGTCCTTGTGGAAGCGATGATTTTCGCTTCAATTTGTAAACCAATTTTCTATATTTGTTGATGAAAGTTCAAAATTAAAAGAAGTTACAATATCCAAAAGTTGGATGGATACTATGATATAAAACCTTACAAATACACAAAGTAATGAAGGTTAAACCCTAGAAATAAAGGATTGACAAATGAATTTGGAATGATATAATTGTAAACTAGTAAAGTGGTTAACAGAACACCCCTATTCAACAACCAGCCTAATGAATTGAGAAGAGGGCTCAGAATTTGTCCAATAAACTACAAGAGGCAACACCACACGAAGAAGGAAATAAGAACACTCTGAGACAACCTAAACCACCACTGATTTCACCAAGAAAGTACGGAACATAAGCTACGCACGTAACGCCAAGAAAGAGGCTCGGTTTCAACCACAAAGGATAGAACGACAGGGTCCAACCCAGCAAAGGAGTCCGGTGAGGGAATCGTCACCGGACAGTAACAACAAAGGGAACAGGCAATGGGCTCACAAAGAGGGAGAGGTTCGGTTGGTTCTCACCAAGACAAAAGAAGGAGCAACCGACTATCAAAAAAGAAAGAGAGAGGATTTGAGTGTTCTCTATGTGTGTTCCGAGAGAGAGAGAGAGAGAGAGAGAGAGAGAGAGAGAGAGAGAGAGAGAGAGAGAGAGAGAGAGAGAGAGAGAGAGAGAGAGAGAGAGGTTTAGGTTAATTAGGTGAGTAGATTAGGACCTAATTAACTTGGGTCGCCTATTGGATCTACTCATCAAGCAACAGGGCCTACGACCCAATTAAAACCTTAAGATATGGATGGTAAAGTCTCTAATCTTTCTATCTCATGTGTTGCACCAATTGTGGTTATTGGACAGTATAAAATCTTCGATCATGAGCCAAAGGCCCGCAAAGCTTAATTTTTCCGACACGATGATTCATCATCGCCCCTGAGGTTTATTTGGGACCAAAATTCCAAACAAACCTTCACCTGGTACTGAACAAACCTGCAACATAACACAACACAACACAACACAACACAATACATGCTTAGTGAATGCAGAAATAAAATCCTAAACAAATTAGAATTTACATAACTATACCAATATTTAGAAGTGATAAACTTCTTCCAAATTTTACCAGTGTGAGCACTTTAGTGCCCATATCAACAAGGTTATAATCTGTGTGCACTTTTTCAAGTTTGATCTCGTCTTGAGAAACAATATTTCTAATAAAATACAACTTAACATCAATATGCTTAGTGCGTTCATGAAAGACAGGGTTCTTACACAAATGAATGGCTGGCTGACTATCAGAATGTATGGTTACATTTTCGTTTAAAGTACCTAATTCCTTAAGTAATCCTTTAAAGCAAAAAACTTCTTTAAAGGTCTTAGTAATAGCAATATATTCAGATTCAACAGTAAAGAGAGCAACAATGTGTTGGCGTTGAGACTTCCAACTAACACGAGTCACACAAAGTAAACACATAAGAGGAAGTAGATTTCCTATTATCTCTATCTCCACCATAATCAACATCGGTAAAACCCTTCAATTTCACATTATTAGATTTACATTTATAGATTAAACATACATTACATGTATCCTTAAGATACCTGAGTAACCATTTCAAGGCTTCCTAAAGAGCGGAACCTAGATTGGGCATGTACCTACTCAAAGTATAACAACAAAGACCAAATCTGGCCGAGTACATACAAATAAATACATTATAGAACCAATTACATAGAAGTAGGTTTAAAATTAATCATACCAAACTTCTTTAACACCTTTTGTACATAAGGAGTTTAAACAAGAATTAGACGTATTTCTTTCAATTTCCATACCTAGAATTCGTTTAGCATGGCCTAGGTCCTTCATATCAAATTCCTTGTTTAAATCACTCTTAAATTTGTCTACCAATCTCATGTTAGAACCAATCAATAACATATCATCCACATAAAGTTACGAATATACACACTCATCAATGCTATGGTGTAGGTAGTACAAATAATGATCAAACTCACTCCTCTTAAAACCAACAGATAACACATAAGAATCAAATTTCTTGTACCACTGTCTGGAAGATTGTTTTAAACCATATAATAATTTTTTAAGAAAATACACATGATCAAGTTTTCTTTATCTTCAAAACCTTTAGGTTGATACATAAAAATTTTCTCTCTAAGATGTAAAAAAGCAGTTATCACCTCAAGTTGTTCAAGTTCCCAGTCATAGTAAGTAACAAAAGCAAGCATGACTCTAATGGTTGTATATTTAACAATGGGAGAGAAAATCTAATTATAATATACCCCTTCTTTCTCTGTGTAACCATTGGCTACTAATCTAGCCTTATATCTCATAGGCTCACTCTCAATGGTACCCTCCTTAACCATGTAAACCCACTTACATCCTACAACGAATTTATCCTTTGGTTTTGGCACTAATACCCAAGTTTGATTGTTATATAGAGAATTCATCTCATCTCTTATGGCACTAACTCAATCTTTACTATTTTCACTCTTCATACCCTCTTCATAGGTATTGATTTCTTTATCAGCTAGGTCTTGGTAACAAGCATAGGCTATGACATAGTCGGACATTCTTTGGGGTTCCATAGGTGATCTTCTTTCCCCTTTCTCTAGCTAATTGATAGCCACCCAAGGGGTTATGGTCAATAGGATGATATATAGCATCATCCACTTCTATCACTAATTCTAAATCAATCTGATCTTGTTGAGGATTCCACCTCACTCAGGTAATGGGAATATGGACTCTAACACTCTCCACCTCAATGAGAGATTCATCTCTACCTATCTCTTGATGTTCTTCTTTCTATAGAATGGCATCTTCAGACTTGTTAAAGGTGACGTCCTTACTGATAATTATTCTCATACCCTTTTGACTTCTATCCCACAACCTATACCCTTTAACACTTTCAAGATATCCTAGAAAGACACACTTTCTAACTCTAGGTTCAAGTTTTCCCTCACTTTGATTAGAAAACGCAGTACAACTAAAAGTTCTAAGCATAGAATAATCAGCACATTTTCCATAGCATTTCTCGTATGGGTGTCACCATTTCGCATATGGGGTATCGCCATTTATATTGTATTGGTGAACAATAATTGTACCTATGTGACCCTAGACATTATCACTTTGCATATCCATATTCTCTAATATATATATGGGGCTCTAGTTCATAATAAAATAGACAAGTTTGTTGGCCTCTTTATTTCTGGCATCTTTATTTCTTCCCTCTTCTTCCCTCTAGTTATAACACGTTATCAGCATGAGTCTTTACCAAATTGAGTTAGAAGGTAATATCGTGTGCATCGAAATTAATTTGGTGACACATGATTTTTTATTTTTTATTTTGTAAGTATAATCATCTATCATGTACATCAAAATTTATTTGGTGGTATATGAATTTATTTTTTTGCATCCGAATTCTGATTTGTTGCAACCGAATTCTTTTCAATTGATTATGCATTGGTTTAAAGCAATAGTTTTGAAGTATGTCAGTGCAAATTAATAATTAGCAAAAACACCCATCCGAATTCTGATTTGAATTTGGAATGATATAATTGTAAACTACTAAAGTGTTAACAGAACTACCCTATTCAACAGCCAGTAACCAAATGAAGTGAGAAGAGGGCTCAGAATCTGTCCAATAAACCACAACAAGCAACACCACATGGAGAAGGCAAGAAGAACACTCTGAGGCAACCCAAACCACCACTGATTTCACCAAGAAAGTACCGATAGGAAGTTGCATAGGTAACGCTGAGACAGAGGCTTGATTTCAACGACCATGGAGAGAACAGCAGGTCCATCCACGCAAGGGAACCGATGCCAGACAGTAACAACAAAGGGAACGTGCAATGGGTTCAAAAAGAGGGAGAAGTTCGGTTGGTTCTCACAGAGAGAAAAGGAGCAGACAAATTTCACTAAAGAAAGAGAGAGGCTTTAAGTGTTCTATGTGTTCCGAGAGAGAGAGAGAGAGAGAGAGAGAGAGAGAGAGAGAGAGAGAGAGAGAGAGAGAGAGAGAGAGAGAGAGAGAGAGAGAGAGAGAGAGGCTTAGAGTAGATATAGGTAGGTTTAGGTGAATTAGGTGAGTAGATTAGGGCCTAATTAATTCGGGTCATCTATCAAATCCACCCATCGAGCAACAGGGTCTACGACCCAATTAAAACCTCAAGATATGGGTGGTAAAGTCTCTAACATTTCTTATCTCATGAGTTGCATCAATTGTGGTTATTGGACAGTATAAAATCTTCAATCATGGGCTAAAGGCTCGCGAAGCTTAATTATTTCAACACGTTGATTCATCATCGCCCTCGAAGTTTGTTTGGGATCAAAATTTCCAACAAACCTCCACCTTGATACCGAACAAACCTGCAAGGACAAAACAATACATGCTTTGCTTAGTCAATGCAAAAATAAAATTCTAAAGAAATTAGAACTTTGCATAGTTTTACCAATATTTAGAAGTGACAGACAACTCCTAAATTTTACTAGTACGAGCATTTTAGTGCCCATACAGGGTTATAATCTATGTGCACTTTCTCAAGTTTGATCTCGTCTTGAGAAAAAATATTTCTTATAAAATGCAACCTAACATCAATATGCTTAGTGCGTTCATGAAGGACAGGGTTCTTGCACAAATGAATGGCTGACTAACTATCACAATATAAGGTTACATTTTCATGTAATGTACCTAATTCCTTAGGTAATATTTTAAACCACAAAGCTTCTTTAAAGGTCTCAGTAACAAATATATTCAGATTCAATAGTATCAACATTTGTAAAACCCTTCAGTTTCATAGTCGAACATTCTTTAGGGTTCCCTATGTGTTCTTTCCCTATCTCTAGCTAACTGATAGCCATTCAAGGGGTTATGGTCAATAGGATGATCTATAACATCATCAGCTTCTATCTCTAATTCTACATCTGTTTGATCTTGTTGAGGATTACTCTCCACTTCACTCAGGGTAATGGAAATAGGGGCTCTAACACTCTCCACCTCAATGGGAGATTCATCTCTACCTATCTCTTGTTGTTCTTCTTCTCTAGACACGACATCTCAGACTCGTTAAAGGTGACGTCCCTAGTGATAATTATTCTCACAACCCTTTTGCTTCTATCCCACAACTATACCCTTTAGGCACACCAAAACATAACATCATATATCTAACTTTATCAAGTAATGTACGATTCATCCTTTCAGCTACCTCATTCCACTGGGGAGTGTAAGGCATAGTCCTATGTCTAGTAAAACCACTATCTTTACGCATATTATCAAAATCAGAATTGCATAATTCAAAGCCATTATCAGTTCTCAAATATTTTATACATTTACCTGTCTAGTTCTCCACATGTGTTTTCCAAGTTTTAAATTTAGCAAAAGTTTCAGATTTATCTTTCAGCAAATAAATTCACACACGTCTGGAAAAATCATCAATGATAGACCGAAAATATTTGTTACCACCAAAAGTAAGCTTGCTCATGGGACCCCCATAAATCAGAATGAATGTATTCAAGCACTCTAGATGTCCTGTGTAGGCGGGATGCAAAAGACATCCTATGATGTTTACTAAGCACACAATGATCACAAAATGACATTTCAGACACTCAATCCTTCCCAAACACTCCCTTGTCATTTAGATATTTAGACCATTAACACTAATATGTGCTAGTCTATTGTGCCATTTCAGTGTGTGAATGGTGTCAATTGAAGCAATAGTATGGCTTCAACCACCTACTACCTTAGCATGAGTTATGTAAATGTCATATTCCTAACAACCTTAAAGGCCCTAAGTGCACCCTTAATCATTTTAATCATCCCATCATCAAGCCCCCCCAGTAAAACCTGTACTTTCCAATTCTCCCACGGATATGAAATTTCTACGCATGTGAGAAATGTACCTAACACTCTTCAAGGTATTCATAAAGCCATTTTCAAATTTTATAGTGATATCAGGGTTCATAGATAGGTTAATTTTGCTGGGCTTGGGATTTAAAAGGACGTAAACCTCACCAGGTTTACAATGTTTTAGTGACATAATGTTTGCTTCCTCATGTTCACACTAGTACAGAATTGTACGAAAAAAGGGAATAAACGTCAATTTTCGACGCGTCGTAAAAAGGAAGGTTAGGAATACGTCTGGTTCACACTGAACTGATGCGTAAAACCCAGATAGGAATATTAGGCTTGGACTATGTACTGATAGGATGAACCCGTACGGTAATATGAGTAGTCTACATAGCACTTGGCTGGTTGTTTTGACGATTTACAATCTTCCTCCTTGGTTATGTATGAAGCGCAAGTATATCATGTTGTCTTTGTTAATATCAGGGCCTAAACAACCGGGAATGACATAGAAGTTTACCTAACCCCACTAATTGAAGATTTAAGACTATTGTGGGATGAAGGTGTGTCGGTGTTTGATGCACATAGCCAGATGAATTTCATCTTACGTGCTATGCTTTTTTGCACTGTAAATCTTTTTTCATTCAAACTTGCATATATATATTTGTATAACAAATTAACAATCTTGTAAATACAATTTTTTTTTATTTAATTTTATTACGAATATGTCGATTATATATATATTCAATGACGATATATTTGATGATATGTTTGTGGAGAATGTTCAGGTGATCACGTGCCACGTTCCGGTGATTGCACCTACAGTGATATAGGTCATTGCAAGTCATGACCTGCAGTAACTTGGATCATTGCAGGCCACGTTCGGGTGATTGCAGGTCATGATCTACATCAGAAAACTGGGCTATTGCAGGCCACTTTAAGATAATTGTAAGCCACGACCTACAGTGGCCACGTAAAAAAAAAAAACGAATTTAGCCGTCGGTTGTAACTTTACAATCGACGCATAAAGTAGACATTAGGCATCGGTTAACATCCGACACGTAAAATTAAGACTTTACGTGTCTGCTTCATATACATCGCCTCTGCAATCGACGCGTATTGTCTTTTACAACTGACGCGAATGAGTCTGTCTGTACTAGTGTCACTTCTCTTTTTGTTTATTTTTCTCTTTATAGCAATCACTAATGAAGTTTCCTAAATATTCACAACCATAACACTTCTTTCCTGTAGCTTTACCTCGTGTAGCTTTACCTCGTGATTTAGATCTACTTCTACCCTTTTTCTTTCCGCCACCACTTTGCTAGCACCCACTATTACCACCACCCTTAGTTTTAGATCAACATCTCATAAAGTGGACCTCCCCATGTTTTCTCCTGCCTTTTTCAGCTCTTAGCTCCCAATCCTTACTCTTAAGTGAATCTATGACTACCTTCGGGGTAAGGGTCTCCCTCCCATACCTGATAGCATTCTTAACTTCCTTATATATGTCAAGAATGTCATTTAATAAAATTATGGCATTATATTCTTCAGACACTTTATTACAACAATTTGTGATGTCTTGCACAAGTTTATTGAAAATATCAAGATTGTCATCTAATTCCTTTGAATGATCAGTTTTGAAACTAAAAAAACTTTCAAGTAAGAAAAGTTTGTTTGGGGTGGATTGTGTTAATTAAAGTTCTTGCAACTTTTTCCAAAGAGCTTCAGTCGTTTCACTATCAGTTAAGTGCAAGGTAATAGAAGTATAAACAAGTTGATCCAATTCCTTTTTCTATTCATCAGACATGGTATTGGGAAAAGAATTATCAATTGCTTTTGAAACCTTTTCCTGAACCAAAATACCTTTCATTTTATGTTGCCATATAGAAAAATTAAAGACACTCAAGTCAAAATGATGTGCAGACATGTTTCCAAAATAAGCAACACAATACAGGAAATAGGCAGGGCATAGAGAATTACACAAAGAATCCTAAAGGGCAACAATAAACACCGTTCTATATTCTCAGAATTCCGTGAGACTCAAAGGATCTCAGGTCAAGAGAATTTTTAACATGAGTAAAGTTCAGGTAACAATTATAATATCAAAGCAACGAGAGATAGATAATAACCAATATATATCAAGAAAGGATATAAAACAGCAATATCAAATCACAGGTAATAGCAAGTAATTCCTATAACTAGAACCAGACAACTGCAAGCCTAATGATCACCTCACACGATGACATATTATTACTGAAATTTAAAAGTGATCATCTAATTTACCATATCAGACTTTTCTGTGTCCGTAATATAGGAGATATGCGAAATTATTTATATATTGTTTTATGCTTTGTAATTAACCAATTTTGAGGTGTAAATCAATACCAAGCTCGAGAGCCTCGAAACTAGTACATAACAAATAAAAGTTGATAAAACACTAATTGAACAGTCAGTCACATAAAATCTAAAAATACAGTTGAAAAATAAATAATTTTAGTAATTAAATAAATAGTTAATTTTTAGATTGTAAAAAAAATGAAACAATGAACTCAAGAACTCGGGTCAGAGTGTTCAAAATCAATTCCCAATCAAGCCAATCGGTCAAACACATGCTCTGATACCAATTTGCGATATAAAACCTTACAAATACACAAATAATTAAGGTTGAACACAAGAAATAAATGATTGACAAATGAATTTGGAATGATATAATTGTAAACTAGTAAAGTGGTTAATAGAACTCCCCTTTATTGAATAGCCAGTAGCCGAGAAAGAGGATCGGTTTCAACCACAAAGGAGAGAACGACAGGTCCAGCCACACAAGGGAATCGGATCCGGACAGTAACAGTGAAGTAAACGAGCGATGGGCTCACAAAGAGGGAGAGGTTCGATTGGTTCTCACTGAGAGAAAAGAAGGAGCAGTTGACTTTCACAAAAGAAAGAGAGAGGCTTTGAGTGTTCTGTGTCTTCCAAGAAAGAGAGGCTTAGAGTAGATATCGGTAGGTTTAGGTTAATTAGGTGAGTAGATAATCTCGGTCGCCTATCAAATCCACCCGTCGAGCAATAGGGCCTATGACCTAATTAAAACCTCAAGATATGAGTGGTAAAGTCTCTAACACGTCTATCTCATAGGTTGCACCAATTGTGGTTATTGGACAATATAAAATCTTCGATCATCGACCAAAGGCCTGCGAAGATTAATTATGCCGACATGTTGTTTCATCATCGCCCCGAGGTTTGTTTGGGACCAAAATTCCCAACTGATACATTTATGTTTAGATACAATCTATAATAGGTGTTGCGTATCGTAAGTGTACGAATCAAACAAGAAAGTGAATTGTGAATATGTGTATCCTTTCTATAGTGATTGTGATAAATTATTTTTAAGCGTCTGGCCTTAACCGAAATTCAAAATTTCAAGATTGATTATTTTTGTGAAATAAGATCAAACTATGTAAATCGTTTCTATAGTGATTGTTACGAATGAAATTTAGAATGATTGTAAATCGTTTTGAATGAATGTTTTAATTTATGTGAGAATATAGTGCTAAGACCTAGAATCCACTTTTATTATATGTTATTAATTTCATGTTATCTGACTGATAGCAATTCTTCAATAATGAAGATCAATGTTCTTAACTTGTTAAACAATATCTATGGCGTAGAGTTAAACTTATTCATATATGTGACTCGCATATATGTCTAACTAGTTTCAGTCTCCCTAATCGAAAAATAAGTTACAACAGTACATAAATCACCAGTCACACAATTGAAGAAAAATGAAAAATAATATTAATTGTTCAAGAAAATCAATAAATATTTTTTAATGAAAATTCAAAGCCCTAAAATAACAAGAAAATAAATAAGTTTCATCTAAGCCCTATCACAATTAAGAACTAGTCTAAGATGATAATAGAAAGAAAATAAACTAATTAAGATGTTGAATTCATCACTCGAAAAATAAAATCTTGAATTGATACTTTGTTTCAATCGTTGCCAGATGAAATCTTGATATGAATTGCCTTGTTTTCTTTCTCTTGAATCAATTATTCCCTCTTGTATGTAGAGTTGATTCCTCTCTTTATATGTCTCTCAAAAATTCTAAAATTTGGCAAAAGTCAAGGCCTAAAAAGAGATCCCACTTGAAATAGAATTTTGAAAAGAGAAAAATCCGTCTAGAATTTTCCTAGGCAACCTCCAAGTACAAAGTTACGCAGCTGCCTAGGCTTAACTTTTAGCCTCTATTAGCGTTTTGCTTAGCCACAAGGTCGCCTGGTGTAAAACCAAGCAGCCACCTGGCTTGTTTTATTTACTTCACTTTGGCCCTTCCATTTTAATTGCATTGGTTGTCCACCTTCTTCTAAATACATGCCATTGAATCCTTCAACTTTTCATTCACTTCACTTTAGCTCTTAGTCAATTTCACTTCTTGTCCTCTATTTTTAATTCATGCAATTTTGTCCTTATTATTTCTCATCATTCTCGAGTTAATCCAAAACCCTTCTAGTTGTTTCAACTTGGGTAAAAATTGAAATAAACAAAATTTACAAAGAATTAAGTAGAAAATGTATAAAATGACAAAACAATTTTTTAGTTATAGAGCCCAAATAGCACAAAATGCACTTATCAAACATCGTAAAATAGAACGTTTGTTCGTCCTCGAACAAAATAAAATTAAAACATAACTTTAAAACTGACTCAACAAACACAAATAAATGATTCAATGTTTACTTGATTAATTCATTCCTTAGATTCGAATAAAAACACACTTTAGAGAGTTCCAAAACAACAGAAATAAATCATTAATACTAATCCAATGCTCAACTCTTTTTGTGTGTGTGTGTGTGTGTGTGTGGCCAACACCGAATGCACACCCATATAAGAACATAACAAACATGTTATTGTTTTGAAATTTCAAAATGCAGTTCCCATGTGGTCAAACAATTATTATTATTATTATTTTACTATGTTTTCTTTTCTCACATCTCTCATATATGATCACTTCTTATATTTTTCTCTTCAATCTCAAAGTTATCTTTCTAACATATGTGGTTTCTATTCATCATTATAATGCATTTTTCACAACAAAAAAAAAAAAACAAGAATTAAATACATATCTGCCTAGAAGAGCCGATAGTAAGCAGTTCTCAATTTCACACTCAGTTTCTAAAGTTTTAGCCTCAAAGTCTGTATCCAGCACTTCATCTAATCGAATTTTTTTATACTCATATTTTTCTCATCTTATGGGCAATACATTTCTCATTAAGCTTTCTAAGTGATCCATGTAGGGAGCTTTGGACCGATGACTCCCAATTCAGATGATCAGAAGAACCAAGTTTTAAGAGATGTATTTGTGTATTATGTACAAGACCTCTCCTCATTAAGCTTTCTAAGTGATCTCTGTAGTGAGCTTTATGCAGATGACTCCCAAGTTAGTTGATCGACGCCATGTTTTAAGAACTCGGCTTACCAAGGCTACGAAGAGAAGTGTAAGAATATTATTAAGTAGCCAATTTTGGTTTAGACTTGCTGACTTAAAATGCTTCAACCAAAGTTAAGATTTAGGAATTTCAGACTATCAAGCTTCTAGGCCTACTGGTACTAATTTCTCCACACTCAAACTACTCGAAAACAGTTTAGTTTCTATGTTAAAGGTCAAGATTACTATACTTAATGTTGGGGAACATCTATTGAATTCTAGGTCTGATTACATAAATAAATTACCCTACATATGCAAGTCATACCCAAACAAGTGATAATTCAACAGCTATGAGCTTAGTTCATCAAGTCTAATATGAATAAGCAGTCAAGTAAAATCACAAGTTCAAGTCCTGTTTGGTATTCTACTTAAACCAATATTTAATTTAAACAAAATATCATCATTGGCAATGATTTAAACAAGAATCGAAACATAAGATTTGAAAAATGAAATTTCATCACAATTCTAACATAAACTAACTAAAACACAATTAAAGATAATTCACAACACATGGTAAGGGAAGCCCTCCCCACTTGGGACTACCCCTTGACCTCTAGTGAAACTTGAAATTCGTGATCTAAAGTGTTGCATTATATAAACAGTAAAAAATCCATTATCTTATAACAATTTATTAAATAAAATATATATATATATATATGTATATATAGTCTATATTATACTTCTTTATAATTTGTGTTTTATCCATAAAGAGAGAACATTGATCAAATTATAAAGAAGTATAATATAGACTATAGTACCAACATCATCAACATGATACGGGGCTAATATGATTTTTCATTTCGGTAGTCCTCAAAAATAATACATCTAACTTCAATATTAAAGATACATAAGTGGGAATTTCTGTTTCCCAATGTTTGGTTGGCTATATGCATATCAGAGAAAACACTTCTTTTGTGTATCATATTTAGTGTACAAATTTAAGAATTTCTCATTTTGATGAATGAAAATGCATTGATTAATATATATGAGTCTACATTTTGGGACGATTTTTCGATGATAAATTCAACATATTCATCTTTTCTCAAGTATTTTTGGAAAAAAAAATGATATTTTAAATAAGTAGTAGTTAAAAAGTAAGGAACATTGGTACACGTGTAAAATTATTGAAAAAATTTATGATAAAAATGAGTTTGGGAAAAAATAATTTTGAAATAGCAAAAAAAGAAAAAGATTGAGCTGAATAATTCTATTAGTTGAAGGATCAAATTGCATGTTTAAATAGTTGAAGGACCGAATGGTATGATTCTAATAGTTGAAGGATCGGATTGCATGATTACATAGTTAAATGATCAAATAGCATGATTACATTACTTTTAGGATCTACTTAGTATCTTTAGTTGAAGGATTAAATTGCTTGGTTATAATAGTTGAAGGATCAAACTACATGAAACCATTTTTGAGATGGAATTGAAGATTTTACTAGTTTGATTTAATAGTTGAAGGATCGAATTGCATGACTAAATTAGTTGGATGGTGGAATTGCTTGATTTTAGTAGTTAAAGGATTGAATTGTATGGTTATATTACTTGGCTTATCTAATTGCTTGATTTTAATAGTTCAAGGATCGAATTGAATGATTAGAATAGTGCGAGTATGAATTGCATGAAAAGTGAAAACAATATTTGTAGGGCCAAATGGAATGCTTTTAGTAGTTGAAGGATGTAATTTTTTTATTATAATAGCAGAAGGATCAAATAGAACGATTCCCATATGTGAAGGATTGAAATGCATAGTGGGAGGATCAAATTACAATGAAGGGTCGAATTGCACGATTAAATTTTTGGGACCCTTCAATTGCTTAATCTTGATAGTTGAAGGACCGAATTGCATGATTGTATCAATTTAAGGATTGAATAGCATTATTATATTCGTTGGAGGATGGAATTATTTGAATTTTATAGTTAATGGATCAAATTGCATTATTAAATTAGTTAGAGGATGGAATTGCTTGGTTGTGATAGAAAAAGCACCGAATTGCAAGATTAAATTTGTTTGGAGATGGAATTGCTTGATTTCTATAGTGGGAGGATGGAATTTTTTTTGATTATTTTAGTTGAAGGCTGGAATTGCTTGTTTCAAAAGGAGAGGAATCTAATTGCGTGATTATTTTAGTTGAAGGTTGGAATTGCTTGATTCCAATGGTTAAGGATCGAACTACTTGATTTTATTACTTGGAGGATCGAATTTTATACTGTAATAGTGGAAGCGTTCAATTGCACAATCCTATTACTTGAAGGGTCGATTTGCTTGATTTAGATAGTGGAAGAGTTCAATTGAACGATTCTATTACTTGAAGGATCCAATTACTTTGGTTAGATAGTTGAAGGATCGGAAGGAATGATTTCAATAGGTAAGGGACCGAATTGAGTAATTACATTAGTTGGAGGATCTAATTATTCAATATTAGTAGTTAAAGGATTGCATTGTATGATTTCATTAGTTGGAGGATCTTATTGCTTGCTTCTAATAGATGAAGAGTTGAATTGCACAATGTTATTAGTTCGAGGATTGAATTGCTTGATTTTAATAGATGATGGATAATATGTTAAGTGATTGGATTACATGATTATAGAAGTTGAAGGATCTAGTTGCTTGAAAATAATAGCTAAAGGATGAAATTGAATGAGTACATTAGTTAGAGAATATATCTTTCTTTTAATAGTTGAAGGGTCGGATTGCATTATTATATCAGTTAAGGGATCCAGTTGCTTGGTTTTAGAATTGCTTGTTTGAGATCATGCAATTCGACCATTCAACTATAAGAATCATTCACTTTGATCTTTCAACTATCGAAATTTGATCCTTCAACTAATATAATCATGTAATTCGGCCCTTCAGCAAATGTGTACATGCAATTAAGTCATTTAACTATTGTAATCACTCAATTAAATCCTTAAGCTATTGATATCATAATTTGATCTACCAACTAATTTAATAATGCAATTCAATCCTTCAAATAAAATCAAGCAAATCCTCTAACTTATTTCATCATGCGATTCGATCCTTATGAGAATTATTCAATTTGCTACCAAAATAAAGCAATTTGATCCTTCTACTATTAACATCAAGCAATTCGATCATCCAACTAATGTAATCATCAATTTAATCCTCCAACTATTATAATCAAGTAATTCAATCTTCCAACTAATTTAATGCACTTCAATCCTTAACCTATCGGCGATCCTTTAACTTTCTAAACCAAGCAATTCGATCCTTCCTTTATTAAGATAAATAATTAGACCCTTCAATTAATATAATCCTTGAACTAATATTGATCCTCGAACTTTTTGAACACGACAATTCAATCTTCTTACTTTTCTCAAACGGTAATTTCTTCCTTATTCTTTCATGTAGAAAATTAGGTCCTCTAACTATTATTCATATTTGTCAATTTGACTATCCATCTATTATCAAGCTGCAATATTGTCCCACAATTTGGACCCTTACGACATTTTTGTTCATAAAATTTACATAATTTGGTCTAACCATTGGTTGACGATAATTGTGTGAAATGTGGCAATTGGATCCACCAACTACTTGATGGTGACAATTTATCCTTCAACTTTCACAGAAGAAATTTCGGCCCTCCAACTATGCTCTACAACTATTTAAAGGCAACAATTTGAGCCTTCAACTAGAGATGTCAACGAGCCAAGCCAAGGCTCATTCCCAAAAATAAGGCTCGAGCTTTTCTGAGCCAAGCTAAGCCAAGTCTCGAGCTTTTAAATTTTTTTTTTTAAAAAAAAATAAAATCCATAAAATGTTTATTGAAAATGTTTATATACAACGAGCCGAGCCGAACTTGTGATCGAATTTCAATGCTCGAACTTTTTGGGCGGACTTTTTTTGGCTCGAGCCGAGTCGAGCCAAAGCTTGTCCCTCAAAAAAAAGCTTCGCTCGAGTTTTGGCTCGAAGTCTCGAGCCGCGAACCGAGCTAAGTCCGAGCTTTTTTCGAGCCGAGCCCTAGCGGCTCGAGCTTGCGAGTCATTTTGCCATTCCTACCTTCAATTATTCTATGTATACAAATTAGTCCTTCGACTATTGTGTGGAGACAATTCAAATCCTCCATCTATTCTTAGACAATAGTTTGGTACAACAATTGTTCAAAGTTGAAAATGAAGTTCTCCAACTAATGAAATATAATGAAATTATCGTTCAACTATATACCAACATGACAATTTCATCCCCCAAATATGCTAAAGTGTAATATGGTCTTCAAAAGAGTAAAATCATTTTCCTATATGTACTGAAAAATAGCCTAAAGAAAGTAGTAACTAAAAGAAAATATGGAAATGAGAATTTGTTGCTAAAGATTTAAAATTGTAGATTTAAAAATCGTTTGAAGACGATGATAACTGGCCCCGCTCATTTCCATCTTGCTTTATGTGTGATTCAGTTAGTTCTAAGGCTATTTAATCTGGTTGGAATTTCTCACTTTACCCTATAAGTGGAACAATTCTCTATTTTGACAACGTTGACTTTTGTTTCAAACGACAAGGGTTAATTATTCTAAGCTCTTGTTTGTTACTCTTTAAAATTTTCTCTTTTTTTACAGTATTCAATTTCAAACATCCACTAAAAGTCAAGCACACAATATTTGACTTTTCAATAAAATCTATCATCAATTTTCCTAAAAATCACTATTCATTTAAAAAAAAACTGTTTTTAAACAACACCAAACACACAATAATATCCATACAAATTAATTATTTGTTGATTTAATATCAATAAAATTAAAAATATTTTTAAAAATGGTATGCAACTTTTAACTCGAACCGCTCTTCAAATTATTCCGATTGACAATACTCAACCTAAAGATAATGATCGAAAAAATGCTTAACCTAAAGGTAACTAAAGACCCACTTTCAATTTTCTTGATGGCTAAAACTGATATGACAATAACATATCAACTTAAAAGAGATAGGAAAGATACACAAACAAAGTGTTTGTTATACACAAATTCATCTCTAAAGATATAAGTTTAAAATCACACTCTTCAGGTGGTATTTTCATACAATTAAAATATTATAAAAATTCGTCAACCCAACCCAACCCAACCAAACCCCAATTAATTCAATTCAAATCTTTTAGATTGAGCCTCCTCTTAGTCATCGTCACCACCTCCACCATATTATCACCATTACATCATCACCAAAACCTTCAGTACATTGCCATCGCCATCACCACCATCTCCGAAGTACCGTCATCGTCGTCCCCGCCGTCGCCACCGCTACCATCTCCAGCACACCACCATTGTACCCCCTGAATATCACTGCTGCTTCTAAAACTCACTCCTTCACCCAGAAATCAACAAACTCTGCCAGTTAAACAATAAAAAAAAAATGATGTCTGGTTTCAGAATAGAGAATAAGAAGAAGATCAAAACTATTAACTATTACCAAATCTTTTAGACCTGTGACCGGTTAAAATTGATGTGACTAATGAAAAATAACTTGTGACCTGTGAAATGTTACTTGCGATAAAATAACTATTATTTAAATTGTGACATGTGACTTAAAATACAATATGTGACATGTGAACTTTTACTTGTAATATGTAACATATAAATTGTGATAAGTGACCTTAAAATTTGATATATGACCTAAAGTATGAATCACGACCTGTGGCTGTGACCTTAACTATTATGTGTGACCAATTCTCTTGAATGTGTCCTATTAAATTGATACGTAACCAAAGGATTTTATGACTTGTGATATGTTAATGTGTGACCTCCAACATGTGGACTGTGATATGTGACCTTAAAATGCAGTATGTGACCTGAAGTTTGAATCGTGACTTGTGACATGTGACCAGAGCTATTCAGAGTGACAAGATCGCTTGAAACTGTGTCTTGTTAAAATTTATATGTCACATTTGAAATTTATAACCGGTGACCTACAAGTGACCTTAAACACCCGATACCAACCCATAGCCTCAAACCAGTAATACATTTCAATCACAAATGCTGCCATCATCCAATAATCTCATTGCAATAGCCGACTGTCTTTAGGGATGCACAGAACTACTACTCACTCTACCATCATCGCATTCACACCGAACCACTACCCATTCTACCACCACCACCCACCTCCCACCGCAAATCCTCCTCCACACCACCACCCACAATAGTAGCGGAGTGGAGTTTACAAAAAACAACACCACTGAACTACTGCCATCCCGTTCTCCAGCAAACCCACACAACAACCACCAACACTGGTCCACCTAGACGTTGAAAATATTTTTACCTCTTGGTGATTTGAGATTTATGCCTGCTTGTTTCTGAGTTGCTAATTGACTAATCGAAGGAAGTTCAAGTCGAGGCGGAGATTTTCGTGTCTAAGTCTTAATTACGCCGCCATCAAAGAGCTCTTCAGCTGAATGAAAGAGAGGCAGTTTCCGACTCCTCACTAATGTCAAAAGCAAAGTCAAATAGAACACCACCACCACTACAGCCGCCACTACCAGCACTAGTGACCAAGAATTCGTCAAAACCCTGATAAGACTACGACAGATGGGAAGGACTAGTTGGAGCACTGCAATAGAATTCCCCAAAAAACTTTGGAGTAGAAGGTGCACTAACAGATGGTGAAGATCTTGCATTGTTGAAATCAAAATCCATGGTATCAGCAGGAATCAAAACCTCCAATTTTTTTCCCTTTTAAGTTCGAACCAATTGAAGATAAATGATTAGTTGTTTCTGTCTAAAATTTGATTTCTATAAATCAAAGTTTTGAGAATAAACTTCTTATTTCCTTTGATTCTGGGTCTATAAATCATAACAGCTATTATCATTGTCTACATTTGCTAAAGGATGTCTATATATGTACCCTTTCTATATTTGTATTTTGTTTAGTTTCGTGTTCATGTGTAGACTAAATCAAACTAACAATGTTGTCTTTATCCTACTTTGTTGAGTATAATGAACTAATGGGGTTGAAATTAATCGAAACAATGAAACCCTGCAACAGGAAAGATATCCCATATTATTTATTAGAAATAATACCATAAAATTGACTAAAAATTATATATCATTATACATATACAATAAAAATAGAAGGCAATTTCTCTGCAGCATAATATGTCATTGTAGGGTTCTAGAAAATAGGAAGATTCAAAGGAGGCAACATGAAGAATCATTTGAACTTCCATGTGTAGAAAATATGCTATGGAATTTGAGGAATGGGAATAACTATTGGAACGTTCAAACGTGTATATGATATGATCCATTATTACAAGATCCAAGAACATTTTGCCTCACTTAAAAACACGTTTTTTTATGTATTTATTTATTCGCGCGGCGCTATTCAATAAAGTCGACTTCTAAGCAAAGTAAAACGTGCTAATAAATATAGGAATGTCAAAAAGAAAAGAAAATAGAATCAAATATGATAGGAAGCATTTGATCTTATTGGAATGTGATACTTTTCATTAACAAATTGGAGTGGGAAAATAATTAGTAGTGAATGTGACCGTTACTCTTTTCTAGATGACAATTAGTCACTAGATTCATGGTTCAATTAAAATGCATCACGACCTATAATAATGAGACAATGAAAAACAAAAGTTGGCTGTCACCTAAAATATTAATGATGGGGTACATTTTTAAGAAGTCCTCAAACTAATATAGTTGGTACGTACATGAAGTAAATTGAATCTAGAACGATTAATAAAAGAAATATTTATTATCTCCAGTCCATTTCAATTTTATTCATGAGACATTTGTGGTTATTGAGATGCTGAATTTAAGGTTTTGGAGAGTGAAGACGTCGGTAATTCAAAAGTGATTTGAAAAATTTTATAATTTGAATTTTGGTTTAAATGGTAACTGTCGAATAGTCTTAGTCATTTTGCTAGCAAAGACACTGAACAAGATTAAAAAAAAAAATCTCAAATAGGATTTTTTGTCCAAAAATAAATCGATTATAAATAGCGACATACCAATATTTGATTGGTTTTTTTTTTTTTTGGGAAAAGTCAAAAATTGTAGCGGAAAACTTTGACCGGTTAAAATTGTTGACTTTTTAAGAAAATTGATCATTTAAATATTGTTACGTGATTGTTTATAAACAGAATTCATAAACAATTTTTACCAAACAGAGGCTTAACTGGAGATGTCAATATATAGGCTCGAGCCACTTGCCTTCTCAGACGGCCAGCTCATTAGAGTTTCACCAAAATAAATATCCGAATTATCTACGTAGATTATTCATCGGCATTGAAAGGTAAAATTATGAAGGTACATTAATTAATCTTAAAATAAAACACTAGATTGCTGAGAATTAGAAACTCTAATTTTATTTCACTAAGAGCAATTAATTTGCAGTAACAGAAATTAATATTCAAGAACACAAGAGATTTATAGAGATTTGACTCAATGTCAGATTACGTCATCTTCTACTGTTGTAATAATTTACTATTATAAAAGAAATTTATAAAAGAAAATCGCACAATCATTTTCTCTTATCTCTTTTATGATGATTATCATAGGCGATGACTCCATTTTCATAAGACAAATTAGGGGAAATTTGAAACTTATAAGGACCCATAACGAAATTTTTACCCCGTCGGCACCCTTTCAACCCAATATACAAATGAATTTGAAAATTTTAGTTAATTAAACTAATACGTCTCTTCAAAGTTCTTGTTAAAATCCTTTTGTGAGGAAACGACTTAGCTATAGGGTTAGAGCATGTTTGGTTGGGCTTTTAAGCTGGTCATAATAAATAATAATTATATAATTAGTCGGAAGTCCATTCTAATATGCTGCTAACTTGTGGAGTGCCTTATTTTTAAGCCTAAAATAAGTCATGATAAGCTGACTCCGTGTGACTTATCTAAAATACAAGTGGAGTTGATCATTGAGTTACCAATTTACCATCTGCTTTCTGTTTGCTAATTGCAAGTGTATAATAGATATGAGTTCAAGTATCGATCTCATAGAAATTGAGCAAATTGTATTTTAGATTACGATTTCTTAACTGAAACTATGGAAAGCTTTGATGTGACGATTTTTGTTTGAAAATTAAATTAAAGATTTAACTAAAAAGCAATGAAAGTTTGATTTGAAACGATGAAAAACGGACACGTTGAATTATGAATCCATTTTGATTATATTATTCATATTTTAACCAAATCATTTAAATACAATTCATGAGTTTTGAAAATCAATATTTCAAGTATCGTTAAAACTCCTTTCGGACAAGAATTAACAACTTTTCCTATACAAGATTCGACTATATTTCTATTACGAATCCGAATGTATAGAAAAGCATTACACGATTTGTGAATACTTTTGCAGATAATACAAACCATATGAGTATATTTCTATCCCAATCGAATTTTGTGGCAATTGAAACTTGTCTAATGAAATCCTAATCTTTCTAGTTAAGAAATCATAACATCAATCATATAATAATTGGCCAAAAAATCATATGATAATAAAAGCATGAATTAATTGCTCAAAATCATAAATTTCATGAAATAAATAATAGATTAAAATATGGATTTAAGAATTCAAAACTTCATCACAATTTTAACACTTAAAACCTAGCCTAAATAAATGATAGAAAATAAATAACAAGATGTATGAAAAGATATCACCCTATCCATCTCCTTGCAATTATATCTTCAATCTTGATCTTAGCATGACATGGATCCCCCTAGCAATCGGATAACGTTTTGGCGTGAATTAAGCAAGTTGGAACCACTAATTTCATGCCTCAAGTGGGGTATTTATAGATTCTGTCGAAACTTAGGTTACTTGGGGGAAAAGAATGTTGAAATCTGCACAAAAGCCTAACAGTCGGCCCCAGAATTCAATCTTACGATCGCACGGTTTATAGGTATGCGACCGCACGGTACTGGAGTTTAAGCCTCAGTTTTCTACAGACGATGCCATGCGACCGCGCGCCTTTGCAATTTCGTGTAATATTTCATCTTTCAAATGCTATAAGTTGGTCCATTGTCTTTTAATTGCACAGCAAGTCCTTCAACATCTGATTGTTGCAATTTAGCTCTTGAATTTCAGATTTCTTCCAAATTTGATTTCTTCTTTGAGTTTTTTTTTTCCAATTGGGCCCTTGATTCACTTCATCAACTCTTCATTTGCACATTTTTGCACTTTTATCATCCAATTTCTTGATTTTGGCTTCAATTCCATTGTTTTCTTGACTTTGTGATTATTTCTAAAATATAAACAAATACTAGCAAATATTCTTAACAAACATATAAAATCTTATTTTTAGGATAGAAATATAATTTTCTCAACATTTACCACCTAATAACATTCACATTGGACGCATTAAAATATTTGTTAGTGAGAAATATTAGCTAATAGCCAATTTTATACATATATTGAATATGTTAACTTGTTTGTTAAATAAATCTTTTTAGCAATTTGTTAACTTTTTTGTTAAATTTAGCTAGTATTTTAACATCTGTAGCACATTTGTCTTAAAATTCTCCAATAGCATAAATACATCTCCCCCCACCCACCCATCCAATCTCTTATTTATTCAATTTCCTTTTCTTCAATTTTTTTAATATCAACAAAATAATTAATTTTTTTGTTGATTTCATATTATATGATTTAATGAGATCTTCAAATTGATTACTATATTAATATATAAATTTTGCCATTTTAAAAATAAGTATTTATCACATTCTTATACTTAACTAGAAATTAACACATTCATTATGGCAATAATAAAACATCTCCAATAGGTTCTCTACACTTGAGATACTTTTTTATTTTAGAGAGTCAGCCCTTAAAATCTCACTCCGATTGACTTTCTACTTTAACATTTTAACCCACTCTCTATTATTAAATGCATTCAAAAAGTTTCAATTTTCAATATTCCTACATTGCTTTCTTTATTACACATTGGGTAAATATGTTGACACTACACTTTTTGTTAATCACACCACATTTTAATTGCAATGAAGATCCCTAATTTTTGCTTATTGTTACACTTATCCCGCAAATTATATATATATATATATATATATATATATATATATATATATATATATATATATATATATAAACAACTCTTTATTAATTTCTACATATTGTCTTTAGAGACGACATTTGTTCAAAATATTTATTACGAGAACGAAAAATACTTATTTATCTCTCATACTTTTAAATAATCAAAATAAATAACTAATACAAAAGCTAAACAAAATATTTACACATCATTTCAATGCAAATTAATAGAATATTTGAATAAAAATAGTGATTAGAAACAAAATATGTTAATTAATTGAATGTTATGAATAATAATGCGATTAAAAAAAATTGAGGACATAAAAGCAAAAGTAAACAAACAATGAAGATCTTTCTTGCAATTAAAGTGTGATATATATATATATATATATATATATATATATAAAAGTCTTGTGCAAATATAATTACCCTTAGACATTTGATATCATTGGTCATTACTTTTAAAAAATAAATATTAACTAAAAATAAGGAAATGCAGTAAATATCTTTTTGAAAAAGGTAAAATAAAGAGCTTGTAAAATATTTGTTTTTTAAATTTAAAGATGCTCTCTATTATGTAGAATATGCTCTTTAAATATAAAGAGTCTTTTGGAGATACTCTTAGTAGTTAACTTTAAAATGTATACGTGTAATTTAACATCTAATTTTTTACCTACGTGTCTACCTAAATTTAATACATCCAATACAGATGCTCTAATATAGGAAAAAGAATTTATATATGATGTGTTTGATAGCGATGGTGAAATTTCGGTGAATAAATTGAATTTCTGGGGAAGTTTAATGTGTTTAATTTTCTAAGTGAAAAAAAAGTGAAGAAATTTTCAACTTTTATTGTTTAATTGACATTATTTTCCATGAAAAATAAAGCAAAATTTAGCTATTTTAAGAAGAAAAAAAAATTAATTTTTTACACATTTGTAATAATGTTAATTTTATGGGAAAAAAAAAAATCAACTAACAACAACAAAAAGGAGGATCAAATGTGACGAAAATTGTTTAGGCAATCAAACAGAGCAAAAAATGGAAATATTAATCAACTGGAAAATAAACGATTATCAACCGGACTCGAGTTGAATATGATAACATATATAACATTTTCAAAGATGATTTAGAGCTTGTTTGATATAACAAAAAAATTCAATCTAACTTTTCACATTCAATCTTAACCATACATTTTAAAAAATCATATTACCAAACAGGCTCCTAGTATTTTAAATTTTCAATTCACAAAGAATTATGGTGAAATTATGATTTTATTTATTATAGAAGAATTCTTAAACGTTACCACCGTTTTATTTTCTTCTCAACTAAAAAAACCCTGGAGATATTTTATGTAATTTGTCAAATAACAAAAAGCTTATAATCAAACACAATCAATCTAAACATATGCGTTTATTGCACTCATGGGCACATAATATCCAAACATAATAAGTACTTATTTGCAGTGGCGGAGGTAGCTCTAGGCGAGGTAGCGCGGCCGCGCTACCTCGCCTCCGGCGAACCGCCACCGCCACCGGCGCGCTGTGTACTGCTGCTGTGTAATTTTTATTTTTTTTGGGGCCAAATTAGAACTCAACCCAAGCCTGCAAAGACCAAACCAACGTTGGAACTTGGATGTTGGGTGTTGCTGCTTAAGCACAATCTGAGAAAATTGAATTCCTAAGTTCATTACCTTAGCTGAGCAGAGCTGCGCCTGCACGCACCAGACAGACGGTCCCTTCTTCTCCCGCTCCGCCAGTCGCGCACTCAGTCGCCGACTCGCCCGCCGCATCGCCGCCAGCGTGAGACACCATCGCCGGTCACTGCGCCTGCCTCCTCTCTCTCTTCGCTTCGCAGCTCCGCTTCGCGTAGCGTATTAGGTAAGCTGCTTTGCTGGTTAGGTTGGTTTGTTACCCCTTTTTTTTTCACAGATTTTTAAAGTTGCATTTGAGTTTTTGACTTTTCTAATGTTTATTTATGTCATTATGTGTAGTTCATATTAAGCTTAAGTCACTGTGTAAGTTTTATAATCACAAAATATTGAGATATTTGTTATAATTAATTTGAGAATTATGTATAAATGTTACACTTAAGTTTTTGCAATATGATTAAATTTCTAAGTTGAAATTATTGGGATGAAAATATGATTTGATATGTGAATTGTAATTATTGATTTATAACTTATGAATTGAGATTTGGTAAATTTTGATTTATTTGTGATTATTTATTTACAGATTATGGAACGTTTTTTCTAACATAAATGAAAGTCTCAACATAAACGAAAGTCTTAATTTCCCGTGTCAACTCAATTTCTCATCGTTTGAATCTTAGATATGTGAGGCTTGCCTTATTTTAGTTTTGAATTTGAAATGTTATTTGGAAATTTTGCGTAAATGTTAAATTTTTGAAATATGTTCACTGGTGAGCCCGTATTCACCTTATGTGAAATGAATTATATAGTAAATTGTAATTTGTGATTAGGATTTTGGTGAATATTTGACTTTTAAAATTGTGATTATGTTTATTGGGATCACAAATTTGTTGAGTATTTGATTTGATTTGTGAATTGTGATCCTTGATTTACAGATAATGAAACCTTTTTTTCAATCTAAACAAAATTCTCAACCTAATAATTCTAGTTCTAATGGTTCCGCAACTACTTCTAATATACCACAAGAGTTATTAAACTTTGATAAAAAAATAAAATTTCACACTACATTCAATATGAATGATCTTGTGTCGAATCCAGGAAAATGCCTCAACCGATTCGTATAATCCTAACATTAGAGATGATGTTAGGAAGATATACTTATTGATTAGTTTTTAATATTATTTAATTAAATACTAAATAAAAAATTTAGCTATTGCACCGTCATCGGTCAACGGTCCTCGGTCAACCTCTGACCGCTCTAGCTGGACTTTAGTCCTAGATCCGCCACTGCTTATTTGACTTATGAAATAGCTCCCTTTCCTTAAGCTCCACCAGCCAACCACGCTCTTAATACTAATTTGAAATTCAATTGTGTTTGCATTAAGTACAACGATCTTAGTTACGAAATTCCAATATAAATGACGTGCTCAATTTAAATGTTACCATCAATAGATTATTGACTAGCGCGACATTCATTCGTACAATAGAAATTAATTATACCCCGAAAAGTCCCAAAATAACTTATATGTCATTTTCAAAAAATATATATTTAGATGTTCGTTCATTGTCCATTGCAATAATTCAGATATAGAGTTCAAAAGATCATTAGCTTTCGGAGCACTAGGATACACAGGGTCGGATACTACTACTGAAGTGACAATTATAATAATAGTAGTTTCCAATTATCATTTTGAATGTAGTATACGTATTTGTATAGTTCCCTCGAACTCTTGAATTTTACAATTAAAAATGCGGGTGAGTTCAACAATTTCTTTTTATACTACGAAAAGGGAGCTATCAATAATAAGTAATGTGTTGGATTTTTTTATTTTTTTTTTATATAAACAATTAAACAAATTCATACACAATAGGAATCGGAAGTGGATGGATATATTAAGCCTCTGTTTGGCAAAAAAAAAAAAAAAAGTTTTTAAACAACACAATTTCTCAAATCATCTTTTAACCATGCATATTTTCTCTCTCCGCTTTTTAACCACACATCTTACCTAGAAAACATAAAAAAAAAATATGTTTTTAAACATCAAAATTTTAACAAAAAGAGGCTAAGTTTATCAAATTCTAGAGGAGAAAAAGACAATAGACAAAAAAATTAAGGTGCAAAATGTTATAAAATCATCGAAATCATAAGAACAACATAGAGAGAGAAATGGAGAGAGTTTAGAGGAGAGAATTTCTCTTCAAGAATTGGTGTAATAAATTGGTAAGTATAGGCTCCTATTTATAGGAGTGGACAATGGCACAATCGTAATATTGTAAAGTTTACAGGGATATAATGGTAATGTCATTCACATATATACATTATTTATAACACTCCCCCTTGAATGACATATTACGCAATTGTCTGCCTCGTTAAAACCTTGCTAAGAAAACCCAATGGGATAAAACTTGAGCGAAGGAAAAAGAGTACAGTTGCTCCCCCTGATATTGGCCATCGTCAATCGTTGAGTCTTAATGTTCAAGTAGAACAAATCATGTATTGAATCTTTGAAGTTCTTCAGTGCTTCAGTGCTGCCTCGTTAAAACCTTGTCAGTAAAACCCAATGGGACAAAATCTGAACGAAGGAAAAAGAGTACAGCCGCTGCCTCGTTAAAACCTTGTCAGGAAAACCCTGTGGGACAAAACCTGGACGAAGGAAAAAGAGTACAGCATGATTCTCCCCCTGAAGTGTGCAATCAAGTATTCATGAACCTTTTGAATAATGATATCATCTTTCTTCTGGAATATATATGAAAATCTTCTTGTGTGTAGTCGATATCATAACATTCTTCATAAGATGTGTATGATTTTCTTCATTTGTTGATATCATTCCAGTATAACAATGTGTTGCTGAATTATAGCTTGTTGATAGCTATGATGATGCCTCAAAAACCTTGCTAGGAAAACCCTGTGGGACAAAACCTCAGCGAAGGGAAAAAGAGTGCATTATTCTCATTAATTTTCATCAATACGCCTCAACTGTTGCCTCATTAAAAAACTTGCTATGAAAACCCTGTGGGACAAAACCTCAGCTAAGGGAAAAAGAGTGCAACGCGTATTTATTCCTTTCATGGAATATTACATGTATATTGGTGCAATCACGAATCTTTTCATTGTATTTTTCACTTCTGGTGAATAATCAAATTTAGAATTCACTTCTGGTGAATAATCAAATCTATAATTCACTTTCATAGATTGCATCTTTCACTTCTAGTGAATAATTAAATATTCATTTTCAAATTCACTTCTAGTGAATAATCAATTTCAAATTCACTTCTGGTGAATATTCATTTTCGTATTCACTTCTAGTGAATAATCAATTTCCCAGATGTCATAAATAGTACACTCCAATTTCACTTTCAACATATTATATCATGGAGTCATTTATATCATTCTATAGTGATACTAATCTGGGCATATTGAATCTTTCAATGATTTATACATGTATGTTCTTACACTTTATAAACTGCAATTTCTAATTTTGCAGGAGCATAATCAATCATTGAAATAGATATCAATTTCGACATATAATCTACAATCATTTTACTTGAAATCCCAACGTACCGCGATCAACTGGTACATCAAAGAATACTCCCAAAGTACCGAGATGAGAATCATACATTTTGATCTCACTCATTGGTATATCAAGGAGCTCAAGCTAGTGATTTAGACTATAGTCTATCCACCATATGTCATGCCAGTTCTATGAAAAATTTCGCGCGCAACTAGTCGTCTTTTACGACTGTGAAATATTTTTCATTTGTACATATAATTACTGGCTTTACACATTTAAGCATTTGGACTTCAGGTCCTTGAACAATAATCCCTACATTAGGGTTTCATACTTGGCCAAAGAATTATGATTTCATCAATCTTATTTCATAAGAGGGTATGCAGTCGACTTATTTATCGATTCCATCTCAATATAACGTGGAGAGATCTCTTTATATGTTCTATCATCAGGTACCTGAATATCTCATCATTTGACTATGTCCCTTTTACTTACTTTGAGTATTTAGCCTCAAAGGAATCATTTCAATCATTCAAGAGATATTTATTTTTGGAATCGATAGTCATTATGCTTCAGGCATAATTACGCTTCAGGCGTGTTTTCACCATAATGTTCTCAAATATTATCAATCGGCTAAAATGCCATAACACATGTCATTCTTTTAGGGATGTAATTTCAATCATATATCTCAGTGCGCTTTGGTGGAGTGTATGCATATCGCACTTTTACAAATAATAAAGCTTCTTGAGCTATTCCCTGTTTGACATAGAATATTGTTGTATGATAAACAATTTCTGAATAAGTTATTCTCATAGAAAATAATTTGGAACTTTTGATAATCTAACCGTTTATTATAGAACTTCTGGTTCTATACGGTTTTATTTCATTTCTATGTATGAATATTTGATTCAATACAATATCGCTAAACTTCTGGTTCAATACAATGTATATTTCATTTATGAGCTTCTGGTTCATACTATATACATATTTCACTTGTACGTATGAACTTCTGGTTCAATAAGATATTTCACTTGTACATATGTATGAACTTCTGGTTCAATACAACATTTATTTCATCAGTATTCTATATAGTTCAAATCAGTATACCTTTATTACTTTTAGTATACCGAAAAATCAGGTACAATATCCAAGGAAATATCTCATAATCTCAATCTTGTCGCCAAATCTTCCCTTATATCGAAAAAGGTAATGGCATATTATCTCACCTTTTCAATAATTTATTCCATTATTTCTTGATGGAATCCATATCACTGACACGCGGAGCCGCCGCTCTTTTACGCGTTGAATAATGCATTTAAATAGATGATTTGGGAAGAAGGCTAGATCCAAAAATGGATATCATACTTTCTAATATTCGCAAATATTATTCCAATCTTCCAGTAAATGATTTGAGAAAAATTTATCGAATTAGGCTCGAAAGATTGAGGTTGCTGATGGATCATGGCATGCCAGAAGATGTTCGCTGGTTGATCGAAGCAAAAGTTCGATTAGCTGGTGAATTACCAGATTCATTTTCTAAGCACAAGCCTGGCTTAGGTAAGAGTACTTTTGCAAAGAAGCGAAGAGCAAAAAGATTAAATAGTTGCTACAAATGTGCTCGATGGACATGTGATACCCGTTGTAAATCAATAGGATATTCATCCATAAATCGAGATGATAAGATAGACTTCATTAAGGGTGGACTGAGTAAGGAGTCATTGGATGATATCCGATTGACTCTTGAGACGCACCCTAGTGGATATGTGCAGCGTGAGCTACTATCTTTATGGGCTAAATTCATCAGCGATAAAGAGAGATATAGTCTCAAAAATATAATAGCAAAAGATCCTGTTTGCCATGCTGTTATAAACAATGATGCTTTGGCTATGCAGCATTAATACAAGGTAAATCATTTGATATATATGCACATATAAAATATTTTTTCTGTTTCCTTTCACGAGTTTTGATAAAGGCTGGTTAAAAATATTAAATCGCCGAAAGGTGAGTAGGATGATTTTGTCAAAAGTAAATATTCACTTTTTCGAAAAACGACCAGTAAATAGTGAAGTTTTTCGGTTTTAAATAGCCAAACATTTTTCATAGTTCATGCATCCCAAAATAACATTTTCCTTCTTTACTTTCAAAAATGGAAGGACCAAAATTTCGACAGATCAAAACTATCTGTGTATTTTGTGGATCAAAAGTGGGAAAAGGTTTTGGGTATCTAGAAGCAGCCGTGGATTTAGGAAAGAAATTGGGAGAGAAAGGTATCACTCTCGTGTATGGAGGAGGTAGCAGTGGATTGATGGGTTGTGTTTCACAATCCGCTCTAGTAGAGAAAGCAAGAGTGATAGGTGTTATACCTACTCCTTTAGCTGATATTGCAGGCAAAACACGAGGGCATGAAGTACAAACCTTATCTATCCATGAACGCATAACTTGCATGTTATATGGTTCTGATGCCTTCATAGCCCTGCCTGGAGGTTTTGGTACTTTAGAAGAAATCTTTAATATTACTTCATGGGCTCAACTAGATCTCCATACTAAGCCTATAGGGCTTTTAAATGTAAACAATTTCTTTGATGGTTTGCTAACATTTCTTGATTATGCTGTGGAACAGGGATTCATATCTCCATTTTCTAGGAGAATCCTTATTTCTGCTCCTACTATCGAGGAACTGCTGGATAAGTTGCAATCATATATTCCAATACAAGATCCAGCAGGAGTAAAGATAGATTATTCGCAAGGAAGGGGAATCAAGCGAAAATGGAGTCCGGTTAATGTAAATTTATCTTTGTGAACTCTAGAATAGGTGGTGGTAGAGTACGGAGTATTCTCACTCTTGAGACACACCATAAATTTCTAGGATTTTATCAATGTATTAATCTTGTGTACCTCAAAGATTTAAAGTGGTAGAGTATGGAGTATTTCTTACTCTTGAAACACACTTTTTTCTTTATTTCCTCAAAAGGTCAGAGGTGGTAGGATACGGCTACTCCCGAAACACATCTCTAATTTTGAGGATCATAAATGTTTTCCCCTTTTGCATTTTGCATGTATGTCTCGTTTATGCTTCTTCAGGAGCAATAATAATATCATTTCAGTATGTTTAGATGATAATTTTTACTTCTTCTGGAGTAAATATGTACTTCTTCTGGAATATATAAGTGCTCGTGCAAGAACTTTTCCAGGCACTTATCATCTAACATTCATCTCATAATACTGATGAGATTATTTTCACATTAGCTATATCCGTGCTATCATGTGATATTATCTTATCATACATCAACATTCTCTTGTTGAATAATTTTCATCCACCCATTCAAATTCAGATATTGGTAACTTCTGGTACCATTGGATAAAACATTTTATTAATATTTATCAACCTTTTGGTAATGATAACTTCTGGTATCATTTGATAAAATATTTTCTAACTTTAGTATTGATAACTTCTGGTATCATTTAATGAAGTATCAAATAACAATAATATTGTATATATATATTAACAATAACGATACTGGGGTTATACCACCAAGTATATATGTTGACAACAACCCTCTAATATGTTAGAATTAACCAACAACTGAGGTGTTTATATGTATTCAATTGATATACCGACCATATAGGCGGTGTCAACGTGATGAAATAATTAAACCAGCCATATAGACGGTATCAACGAGATGAAACAATTAAACCGGCCATATAGGCGGAATCGACATAATGAAATAATTAAACCGGGTAAAGCCAACCATGTAGGTGGTAAAACCAACCATGTAGGTGGCAGCATAATATAATTCAATTGATCACATATTAATCGTTAATTTACGATTATTATACTTGTATGTATTATTAAGGGCAAAATCGTCCATATTTTAATATATTGCTCATATGAATAAATTGAAACCGTCAATAGGTTTAAAATTTAATTTAGAACAAACTTACTTTTGGTCCGAAGTTCAAAATCTCGTCAGGATTGCTCCAAAAACAGTTTTTAAGAAAACCGTCATGTTCGACCGCCGGAATATTTTAAAAACTGCACAAAACAGAAAAATAAGATCATAGAAAAATCCAATTCATCAAAACGGACAAACTGCCTTTCGTCATCGCCGGATCCGCCACGCGCCGCCGCCGCCGGCCGCCACGCGCCGGTGATCGGAAAAATTGACGCATCACCATAATATGTGCCTCGGCGTCCTGAACATGCCGGTGGTCTCCGATTTTCCAAAAGATCAACCGTTTGGCCGGAATCATCATTTTTCAGTCCGCCAGCATCTTCTTCTCCGGACAATAACTTCCGTTTTAACCGTTGGATTTGCGCCAAATTTCAGTCGAGTCTTCTCCTAGAAAAACCCGTTGATATGCCGCTGGCCGATCGTCGATCGGAGTTCAGAATCGTCCGGAATAAGCATTTCAATTTTCGGTCAGATATCTGTTTTTGCACAGTTTTTCAGATTTTCTTCTTCGGTCGATATCTTTTGTTTCAGCCGTTGGTTCTGCGCCAAATTTTAGGCGAGTCTTCTCCTTGACAAGCCCGTTCTGATGGCGGTGGCCGATCGTCGATCGGATATCTGGATCGGCCAGAATCATTCTTTTTCAGTTTGAGAGAAAAGGAAACATTGGTTAGTAATAATCAGGTTTCTGATACAGAGGCTCATCATTTAGATGCAACTGTAGAGCATACTTCCGTTATTACTCAATTGGTTAGAGACTCGTGCTGATAACGTGTTATAAAATCATCGAAATCATAAGAACAACATAGAGAGAGAAATGGAGAGAGTTTAGAGGAGAGAATTTCTCTTCAAGAATTGGTGTAATAAATTGGTAAGTATAGGCTCCTATTTATAGGAGTGGACAATGGCACAATCGTAATATTGTAAAGTTTACAGGGATATAATGGTAATGTCATTCACATATATACATTATTTATAACACAAAATATGAAAATTTGATGAAGTGTACACTTCATAACCTAACGTTTGTTTCATCAGCATACCCAACAACATTATTGTACGTATTTCGTATACAATAAAAAGTAGTGGGTCCCATAACGTCAACTTTATAGTTAAACAAAGATCCTGATTCGTGTTCATGTATCCTAATTTTTATCTCAACTTGATGAAACCACCCAAGTTGTCTTTACACCTACTTTTCAACTTCTCTTTTTTCACTTTCCAACACAACAAACTAGAAAATAATGAATCAATCCACCACCTGATGATGCCCATCTCTGTCTCTGAGATTGATCATTTCTCGAAAAAAAAAAAAAAAAATCAAAAACCGAAAGCAAAATCGATAAAATATATTTTATTTTTAAGCTCATACATTTGATTGACCCAACTAGTCAATAAGTTTAAAGGACATCAATTTTTAAAGTCCATTCACTCGTTGGGCTGCTATTTCGTGATATGACTATTGTGTTTTTCAATTCTCTGCTTGCTTTTCACTTTGGATGCCCTTTTTTTTTTTTTTTTTTTTTTTTTTTTAAGTTTTGCTGCTGTTTTTCAAGTTTTAACACATTTAACAAACTTGAGACTTTTTCCAAGAACTGAAAACATGAAAATTAATCGAAATCAAAACGTAATTGAAGCCATTCGGATTTTGCAATTGAAGAAAATTGAATCAAACTTATAAAGAATGCCACTCGTAGATAATACATTCCATCCTCCACAATACAAAAAAGATGTGTTTGGTATACAATACTAAATTTTACTATACAAAATCGGGAACAAGTTTTTTGACTAGTGTTCTAAAATTTCTCGGTGGACAATATATTTTATCCACCATTGTTGATTTAAAGATGTGTTTGACGTACAATACTGAATTACTCTATACATTGTATCCTCCACAATCCACACAAAAATGTGATCTATACAATATACAAAATCACGAACAAAGTATATGCTTGTGTTTGTTGGGAGAAATTGTGGTTGTAAATAGTATTTTTCGGAAAATGTGTGGTTAAAAAATATTTGAAAAGTCGAAAATGATAAACTTGACTAAGATAGATGGTTGAGATTAATCGTTGAATAAATTTTATTTTAAAAAAATGGAGGTCAAACAAGGGTAATATATCATGTGTTTTAACATTTCTCGGAGGATAATACATTTTATCCTTTATTAAAGATGTAATTGACATATGATACTGTAGTCTAATAATAATTCTAGAGGGACATTCATTTTGAATATTTTAAAGTAACATTATGATGTGTAAATTCCTCATTGGATGATGAAGATGTGCATTAAATAACGAAGTCATCACCAAATGAATCATCACCCAATGAAAAAGTAAAACATCACAATGTCATTTTAAAATGTTCAAAATTAATGTCCCTCTAAAATTATTCGTAGTTCAATGTACAAAACATCAAAAACTAATCCGATAAGTTGAAATATATTTTATTACTTGCATTTTTAAAAGTTTCCCTAAATTGTACTATGCCATTAAATGTAAAGATAAATTATTGGCTACATCTTAAAAATATCTTATCCAATTGGACAAAATTGTGAGTCAAAATTACTGTTCTTTTTCTTAGATGTGGAGAGAAAAATTTAATTACGCAATTGGATTTCCTTTAGCACTATAATAATTGATTAAAGATTCCTTTTGTGTTATTGAAATGTCTTAATTAAGGCGAAAAAATAGTCGAAAAAGTCTTCTTTAATATTTTCCGAGTCTAACCCACTATCTTTGGTGGAATGATGAAATGGAAAATATACGATACAAGCTTTTAATTATTTTAATCCCTTGAATCTCCTAACAAACATTTTAATCCTCGGAAATGAAAGGTATCGATAACACAGGACAATCTTTTCAATATTCATCAATTTCCGGCTTTTGCTTTTTGACTGGTCGATCATTAGGCTTGTATTAATCTATCTTTAATGACAATTCTAAAGCAATAAAGAAAAAGCAATCCATTTCGCTCGTGAAACTAATCGAGAAGTTAAGTGGGTAATTATTGTTGCAAATATATACAAATGAAAACGTAAGTGGTAAGATCATACATGCCAAACTTGGCACGTACGGTATGCCTCCATTGATTTATTCTAACAATACGTATCAATGCTTTTTCTTCCCACGATACTTCCAACTTAGGATCACAACAAAGATACCACAAAGTCTAAAGTAAAACATAAAAACTTTAAAATACTTTACTAATCAAATAGTAAAAATACAAGAATCAAACGTTTTTAGAAAATAAATACAAATCTAAAACTCAAGAAATCTAAAGAACTCTCGCACAAATGAACCACAAAGAATACAGATCAACAGTGTAAAATTAACCACTAAATGTTCTTTGAAATACACAAAGATTCAGAGAAAAGAACTACAAAGAATCAGATGCGAGAGATGAGTTTCAGAGAGAAAACCACGAAGAACAAAGAGAGAGAAAAGTAAAATGAAATTGTCTAGAAGAAGTGAATGGGTTAGACGAGGAGACACACCCTTATCTCCAAATGAAGGGCTCAGATCAAATGGTTTGATCCAAAGGCTGAGCTTTAATGCAAGTAGTGTAACAATTTGGACTGGGAACTCGATTCCAGTTGGGATGCTTCAACGTTAAGGCTCCAGCTGGGCTTATTCACTTTGGCCTTTAACATATGGGCTTCAGCAACTTTGGGTTAAAGCTTCTGGACTGGATTTTGAATGCTTGGACTGGTTCAACTGGTCCAATTGCATCTACAGTCTCCACCTCAATTGGATCAGCCGCTCTTGCAAAACACATAAGGCAGTATCAAAATTCTAACAAATTTAAAAACCTTAAATCATCCTTAAATTCGTTACTCCCTCCGTCACACAAAGATAGACTCATTTTCTATTTTTGTTTATCCCAAATTATAGGTCATTTTCATTGTTAAGAGTATATTAATGTCTTAATTTTCTAATATACCCCTATTTAATATGCATTGTTATCAACAAATATGAACTACCAATTATTCAATATAAGTGTACATTAGGTAAAATGTAAGTAAATTTATGGTTCCAATATATATTGATTATGTTTTTCTTAATTTGTGTGAAAATAGAAGAATCTTTGTGGGGACAGATGGAGTAATTGGTATAACTTTGGTTCAAACATTAGCTAGATTATACTAGGGGTGGACAAAAAATTCGGAACCGAGTAAATCGAACTGAAACCAAACCGAAAAAATCGAAATATTTCGGTTCTTGAAAAAAAATTCAAAACCGAAACCGATTTTTTTAAAAAAAAAAAAAAACGAAACCGATAAAAACAATTTTTTTTTTTTTAATTTTTTATTGTATTATACAGAAAAATATATTTATACCTAAGCTTTAATATATAGACAGTGGGTCAAAGTATAAATTTACTCACAATTTTTTCATTTGAGAAATATTGTCTAGATTGGTAAAGTATTTTTATTTGAAATCCATGAGTCATAAATAGGGGTGGGCGTCGGTCGGGTTGGGTCGGTTTTTTGCCCAACCCGAACCCAACCCACCACGGTCGGGTTGATAAAAAATCAACCCAACCCAACCCAATTACGAATTCAAACCCAACCCAACCCAACCCACCAAATTTCGGTCGGGTTGGGTCGGGTTGGTCGGTTTGGGCTTTGGCCCAATTAGTAAAATTTTTGAAAAAAAAAAAAAAACACTCAAGAATCTATCTTTAATTCAAAATCAATTATGTACACCACAATAACCAAAAATACAATAAATTGAACACTTGCTAATAAAATTAAAATATGTTCAATCAATATTTAAATAAGTCAAGTTTCATTACTTAAAAAAAAAAAAAAAAAAAAAAAAAAAAAAAAAAAAAAAAACGTCTTTTTTTTTGTTGGGTCGGGTTGTTCACCCAACCCGCAACCCGACCCAACCCGAAATTTTTTTAAAAAAAAAAACCCAACCCAACCCAATTTTCATGAAAAACCGACCCAACCCGATCGGGTTGGGTCGGTTTGGGCGGGTTGATCGGGTTGGGTCGGTTTTTGCCCAGCCCTAGTCATAAACATTTTTTATTTTTGAATTTTTCATTGAATATACAGCAAAATATATTTATAATCACGCTTTAATGTGTAGACAGTGGATTAGAAGAGTATAAATTTACTCACAATCTTTCCATTCGAGAAATGTTGTTTAGATTAGTAAGGTATTTTAATTAGAAATCCACGACTCACAATCTTCTCCAAGTAGAGCCACACTTTAATGTATATATATACACTTAGACAATGTAAGAAATGTTGTCTGTTTGATACACTATTATTATGGAATATATTAATTACTTTTAAGTCATTTTATACACTATTGTAGTATTATTATTTTGTGAAATTTACTTTTACTGAGATTCAAATGTTCTTACTTCCACGACGAATTTCTTTTCAAATAAGAATGATTTTAGAGTAGAAAAAATGTTTTAACCATCAAGATTCTGAAATTCACATTCTTAGTATATTTTACATGAATTTGGAGTTTCATTTTAATTGGAAGCTTGTTTGGTTGTATTTACCTTTAATTTTTGCAAACAATTAGATTATTTTTTTTTGGGTATTTGCATCAAATTTAATTTTTTTAATTGGAACCGAACAAAAATCGAAAGATAACCGAAAATCGAACCGTAACCGAAACCGTTCGGTTCTTGTCTTTGAAGGAACCGAACCGAAAGTCTTGGTTCGCTTTCGGTTCCTTTAATAACCGAACCAAACCGGTAAACGCCCAGGCCTAGATTATACTCAGTTGCAATTTTTTCAAGTTTTATAGTTCCTTTATCGAAAACATCCCTATTGAAGTGAGACTTAATATCTATATGTTTAGACCTATTATGAAATACAGGATTTCTACTTAAGTATAAAGCACTTTGACTATCTGTACAAATACTGACTGCACGATCATCAAAATGTCCTAATTCTTCTAATAAACCCTTTAACCAAATAGATTTTTTTACAGCATCAGTAGCAGAAATGTACTCAACTTATGTAGAAGAAAGTGCAACTAATTTTTGCAGTTGACATTTCCAACTCACACAGTTACCATTTAACACAAAGAAGTAAGCAGAAGTTGATTTCCTATTGTCTAAGTTTTCTAAAAAATCAGAATCAACAAAACCTTTAAGACAAAAACCAGATTTTTGTTTTTCAAAGACAAGGCTTAAGTTTGAAGTACCTTTCAGATATCTAAACATTTCATGGCTTCTCAGTGGGTTTCACCAGGTTTGCTCATAAACCTGCTAAGTACACTGACTGTAAAAGCAATATCATGTCTGTTATAGACCATGAGATACATAACAGATTCAACAACATTTTGATAAAGCACATTAATCATCATATTTTCTTCTTCTTTAGTCTTAGGTGATTGCTCAATAGATAATTTGAAATGACTAGGCAGAGGTAAAGAAACAAGTTTTGAATCAAACAAGTTAAATTTTTTCAAAATCTTTTCAATTTAAGCTTTTTGATTTAAAATTATTTTCCTATTTTCTTATTTCTAATAATATCCATTCCTAGAATTCTTCTAGCATTTCCTAAGTCTTTAATTTCAAAATTTTGAACTAAGTTTTTGTTTAAGAATCACAATTTCATTTAAGTCAGGTCCAGCTACTAACATGTCATTTACGTATAAAACCAGATGCATATAATAGGAATGGTTACATTTAAAATAAAAGAATGAATCATATTGACTTTTCACAAATTTTAGACTTTGTATAAAAGTATCAAATCTTTTATACAACTGTCTGGGTGCCTATTTCAGGCCATACAAAAACTTTTTTTAGTAAACTTGCAAGATTTTCTGGTTTTTCAAAGCCCTTAAGCTGACACACACACACACACACACACATATAGATTCATCAAGTGAACCATATAAGAAAGCAGTTTTCACATCAATTTGTTCAATTCAAGATTGTATTGAGCAACTAATGCAAACAGGATTCTTATAGAAGTATATTTAACTGCAAGTGAAAAAACCTCATTATAATCAATTCCTTCATTTTGTGAAAACCCTTTTTTATAAGCCTAACTTTATATCTAGGTTTTAAGTCCTTAGAGTCACCTTCTTTTATTTTAAAAATCCATTTGTAATCTATAAGTTTCTGCTTATCAGGTTTAGGTGATAAGTGTATTTTATACACTCATTTCTATCTTAAAAGTAGGATTTTTATTGTTTTTTCAAGAATATTTGCTATTTATTTTGGTTGTATTTGCTTATCTTTCAGAAATAACCCAAAGTCGAGAAAACAATGAACTTGAAGCCAAAATTGAACAATTGGATGATAAACGTGTCAAAGTAAGCAAATCAAGAGTTGATGAAGTTAATCAAAGGGCCAATTTGAAGAAAAAATCAATTTTGGAAGAAATCGGAAGTTCAGGGGCTAAATTGCAACAATCGGAAGTTGGAGGACTTGCTGTGCAATTAAAAGACAGGGAACAATTTGTAACATTTAAAAGAAGAAAATTGCAATTCAGAATACAATCGTGCGGTCGTACGGTGTTATAACCGTGCGGCCGCATGACCTGAAATTCCAGCGACTGAAGATAACCTGCAGAGTTGTGCGGTCGCGCACTTTTGAACCGTGCGGTCGCACGGTTAAACTTCTGTGCCGTAGTTGGGCTTTTTGCGCGGAAATCAGCATTCTTTCTCCTCAAGTAACCTAATTCTCGTGTACATATATAAATACTAGACTTGGGGCACGAAATTAAGGGTTCCCAATCTTCATATTTCATGTCAAAACGCTGTCGAATTGTTGGGTGATCCATTGAAGGCCAAAATCAAGATTGAAGAACAAGGATCAAGAAGATGAATGGGGTGACTTTTATTCATTTTTCTTGTGAATTTTCTTTTATCATGTTTTTATGCTAGAATTCTTGTGTTAGGATTGTGATGAATTTTTAATCATTGATTCTATGTTTTGACCTATTATTTAATATATGCAGTTTATGGGTTTGATGCAATTAAATAAGTGCTTTTATTATTATGCAATTGTTTGGCCAGCTTTTGTGTGGTTGTCTTTATGATTTTCTATGTTCGAAAGAGTAGGATTTCATTAAAAGCTATTTAATTGCCACAAAGTCTGATAGGGGATATAAATATATCCCTATACTTTGTGTTATCCTATATAGTGTTCATTGATCTTTAATGCTTTTCTAATTGCTTAATTGTCATAGAAATATAGTCAATTGGCATTTAGGAATAGGTTTTTATGCATCGCTCGAAAGAGGACTTAAATGACATTTGGAACATGGATATTCAAAACCCCGTGAATTGTATTTAAATGATTTGGTCAAACACATGGATGATTTGGTTAAAATAGATTCATAATTCTAACGCATTTATTTTTATAACTTTTAAATTCAAATTTTATTTTTTTTAAATTTAATCTTTAATTTGTTTTTCAAAAACAAAATTCCAACTCAATCAAAGTTTTTCTCGTTCCAGTTAAGGTCTGTAGTCTAAAATACAATTTACTCAATCTCTGTGGGATCGATACTTAGACTCACGTCCATTATATTACTTGCGTGACCCGTACACATGCGAAGCGAACAAGTTTTTGAAAACGATGAGATGAATATGTTAGAATTATGAATCCACATTAATCATATCAACCATGTATTTGACTTAAACATTTAATAACAAGGTATGATATTGAAAATACGTGTTCCTATATTTATTTATGTCCCCTTTCGAGCGATGCATAAACACCTTTTCCTACAAGAGACGAGGCTATATTTTCATGACCAATCCAAACATGTAGAAATGCATTAATGAATTATGAACACTTTTAAGGATAACACAAAGCATTGGGGTATATTTCTATCTCCTATCGGACTTCACGGCAATTAATCAAGGTCTAATAGATTCCTACTCTTTCTATCATAGAACTCTATCACAAACATCAATAATTATGCGTCCACTATCATATATGAGAATAAAAACATAATTAATTACATCAATCTCATAAATTGCATAATATAAATGTATCGTCAAAACATGGAATCAATAAATTAAAGTTTCATCACAATTCTAACAATGAAAACCTAGCCTAAATACATGATCGAAAATAAATCACAAGAAGTATGAAAAAATGTCACCCTATTCATCTCCTTGATCCTTGTTCTTCAATCTTGAATTTGGCCTCATATGGATCCCCCAGCAATTCGACAGCGTTTTGGCATGAATTATGAAGATCAAGAACCCATATTTTACTTTTCAAAAGTGAGTCCATTTCATCTTGCATTGCTGCAAGCCAGAACTTAGAATCTGTTGAATAAATAACTTCTTCAAAAGATTCAAGTTTAGATTGTAAAGGTTCAGAATAAGTAAAAACAGAAGCAAATTCAAGATCTTCATACCTAGGAGGAGGTCTAATTTCTCTTCTAGTTCTATCCCTAGTAAGCTGGTAGTCACTAAGATTAAAATCAATTTCAGTTTCAGCTCCAGTTACAGGAACTATTTCAGAAACAGGGTTATGAATAGGAACAGAATTGGATGACTTAGGTTTAGAAACATGATTAGGAGAATATGGGGGTTGCTCTAACTAAAATTGGGTATTGGGCTGATCATTTTGTTTAGTAAGATGATCGGCACTCAACTTAGAAGTGAGGAAATCATTTTTACTAAGAGGATCTTCTAAAATTTCATCTTTACAGGGAAATTGTTTTTCATTAAAATAGACCTACAGATGATGACCATGTAACCTTTCTGTTCTTTTACTAACAACCTATAACCCTTGACACCTTCACCATACCCTAGAAATACACATTTTAGAGATCTGGCATCAAGTTTTGTTTCAGTTTGATGTGAGTAGGTAGCACACCCAAAAAATTTTAGTTTTGAAAAATCTGGAAGTGTATTGTTCCAAATCTGATCAGGTATTTTAAAATCAATGGCCCAGCAGGGAGAAAAATTGATCAAATATGAGGCAGCTTTTATTGCTTCACCCCAGAAAATTTTTGGTAAGTTTGAATCAAGCAATAGACACCTAGTTCTTTCTAGCAGTGTCATTTTTATCCTCTCAGCAACCCCATTTTGCTGTGAACTGTATGTAATAGTGATATGTCTAAAGATACCTAGATTACTATAGAAGGAATCAAAGCCTAGATTACAAAACTCTAGACCATTATCAGTTCTAATCACTTTAACTTTCCTATCCTTCAAATTTTGAATCAAAGTAATTCAGTTTTTAAACACCCACACAGTAGCATCCTTAGACTTCAACAGATGAACCCATTTTGTCCTAAAATAGTCATCAACTATAAGTAGGAAATATCTAAAATCAGAGACAATTAACTGGGGCAGGACCCCACAGATCAGCATGCAAATATTCAAGTATATCATTTAACTTATGAATGCATTTACCAAAAGAACTTCTTTTCTGCATTCCTAAAACACACTTTTCATGGAAATCAAGTTTTTGTAAAATATCTTTACCAAAAACATCTTTCTTTTCAAGCAATTTCAAACTCTTTCACCTAAATGTCCAAGTCTTTTATGCCATAAAACAGATTTGTCCATTTCAGAAACTGCATTAAAAGACTTATTACAAATATGATAAGATTTCAAAACATATATTCCATTTGTTTTGGGAGTACAGAAAAGTAAATGGTTACCTTTAAAAATACTTAGGTAACTTTTATGCAATCTAATATTATACAATTCAGAATCAAGAATGCCCAAAGATATCAGATTTCTTTTTAAATCAGACACATATCTAATTTGATTTAAAATTAGTGTTCTATTATTTTCAAGTTTCAACAGAACCTTACCAATACCTTTTATATCACAAGTTATATTATTTTCAAGCTTGACTGATCTATAAGAATCACCACATAAATTAGCAAATAAATCCATTTCAGGGCACATATGAAAAGTTCAACCAGAATCAAGAATTCACTCATTCTTAGTATCAGAGTCAGTTGTAACATAAACAACACCATTATTATCTGTGTCGCAGCCTCTATTTGATTGCTAGTTCTAGTTTCTTGCTGCTTCTTGAAATAGTCTTTAACGTGATGTCCATGTTTATCAAAATAGTAACATAATCTAGGTCTAAGGGAATTATCTTGACCTCTATAGCTATCCCGACCTCTGTAGTTATTGTCCTTAGGTCTATTGAAATTGCCTTTCTTTTGATAGTTTAACCTACCAGGCTAGGTTTACTATTCAAATTACTCCAGTTCCTGTTGTTGATAGGAACATTCCAACTTTTGTTAAAATTGTTCACAAGCTTATTATCCCTAAAAAAGTTCATTTTCTTAGAAGTTCCTATCACATTATAGGCTTCTTTATGATCATTTCTCATTTTCTCATTTATAATGTTTTTATACCTGTCACCCATGGCATTTAAAAGACATACTACTTTCTGGTCATCAGATAACTTTTCATCACAATTCACTAAGCTTTGTGTGATCTTATTAAACCTACTCATGTTTTCATCTACATCTTTGGAAGGATCAAACTTAAAACCAAAGTATTGCTTCTACAGAAAACATTTATTAGGTACTGAGATAGTGTGGTAAACTTCCTCTAATTTATCCCAGAGTTCCATAACAGTTTTAGTCTCACCTATTTGTCTAATGACATTATCAGAAAGGTGAAGAAATAAAGTACTTCATGCAGTTTCATCTATTTCAGTTTGTCTATCCTTGGATAATGTAGCAGGTCAAGATGCATCAATAACTTTAGCACATTTCATTTGAAATAATAAGGCTTTCATTTTCTGGCTCCAGAGACTAAAGTCTCATTTTCCATTCCATATTCCAACATCAACTTTGATAGTAGCTATTGTAGAAATGACTAAAAGTTTGAAAAATTTTACAAATCAAAAGCCTTATTTCTTCAAAGATTTCAAATAAGAAAGGTAGAGAAATACATGACAAAATTCACAAAGTATTTCAAGTAATCAGAGGCAATTCACTAAGTCAAGAAGGATATAATATACCACACATATTCAAAACAAACACTAATTCGTATAGTTATCAAGATGATCACAATCCACAAAGAACAATTACACTAAGAAATAATCACTAAGAATCTGAACAATAAGAAATAATGTTCTTCCAGTATATCCCTCAACCTAATTTGGGTCAGTCCTAAACTTCCTCAGAGAACAAAAAGCTTCAAAAACTGAGGGATTTTGGAGAGAACAAAATATTTAAAAAGAATAAGAATCAGAATATGCAGTAAAAAAAAGAAATATACTGAGTTCTAGGATCCTTTGATTTTAACTCCAAACAAAGATCCAGAAACTAAGAAATGAAAAAAACCCCTTTTTGAAAAACTAGGGTTACGAAAAAAATTTCTTTCGTAAAATACCACGAAGCTTTCAGTAAGCAAATTTTTGAAAAATTTTCAGATCTGAATCATTCCACTAAGATTTTCAAAGATCAAAACGTTTCAACTTCGATTTTTTTAGAACTTAAGAAATCAAACAAGGTTTCTTAAGAAACCACCAAGAAATCAGAAACCCTAAAAACGTTTTTGAGAAAACCACAAAGAATTTCAAGAAAACAGTAGACCCACCTACAAATACTCTGGATCTAAAAGATCTGAGTCGTAATCAACATATTCACACCCTTAAGACTCTGATATCACTGTTACGATTTTACAGCTCAGAATCACTACAAAAAATACCACAAAGTATGAAGTAAAACATAAAAACTTCAAAACACTTTATTAATCAAATAATAAAAATAAAAGAATCAAACGTTTTAAAAAAAATAAGTACACATCTAAAGTTCAAGAAATTTGAAAAACTCTCGCACAAATGAACCAAAAGGAATACAGATCAACACTGTAAAATTAACCACTAAGTGTTATCTGACATACACAAAGATTCAAAGAAAAGAACCACAAAGAATCAGATGCGAGAGATGAATTTCAGAAAGAAAACCACGAAAAACAACCAGAAAGAGAGAGAAAAGTAAAATGGAATTTTCTTGAAGAAGTGAATGGGTTAGACGAGGAGACACGCCCTTATCTCCAAATGAAGGGCTCAGATCAAATGGTTTGATCCAAATGCTAAGCTTTAATGCAGGTAATGTAACGGTTTTGGGCTGGGAACCCAGTTCCAGTTGGGTTGCTTCAACTTTAAGGCTCTGGCTGGGCTTCTCCACTTTGGCCTTTAGCTTATTGGCTTTAGCAAATTTGGGTTAAAGCTTCTGGACTGGATCTTGAATGCTTGCGCGGGTTCAACTGGTCCAATTGCATCTACTGTACAAATGGAATGGTTTGCGTAAGAACTGCTTTGAAACTGAGTTAGATCCTCACAAGGGGAGGGTAAAATAAAATATTAAATAGGTAGTGACACTTTAGAATCGAATAATCATTATGGGCATATTTCTTGAAACACCAATATTGTTTCCGTTCATATCCAACTTCGACTCAACTGAGCATTATTTTGTTTCATATTTGGTTAGGAGGCCTGAGACTTTAGTCCCAAAAAAATCGAGTGGCTATGAAGTGTCGATTTTTATACTCAACATAATTGTAGAGTATTTAATTTCAAGTCCACAATTGTTAGCCCATATACAAAGAAAGTTTAAGAACTTAAAGGAGCTAATTGGAGGTTTTAATGGATTCAACTTGTTGCTCATTAGCTACTCTAAGTGGCCGCTTGATTGATTACCATAACCTAGACCTAACTGTGCGGCCATTTAAGATTCTCCGTGTAACTCTTCGTGAGTTGTTTTATTTTTGGGGTGTGCTACTTATTTGCTAATATGTCTCACATTGCTTTGACTTACGTGTTTTTAATGGTAAAGATGATTTTTCTATATGAATACAAAAAAAATGAAAGGAATTTTGATATAGCAAAAGGTTTCAAAAGTAATTGACAATTCTTTTTTTTTTTTATCCACTGTAACTAATTAACAAAAAAATGAATTTGATGAACTTGCTTATACTTCTATTATCTTGCACTTATAAGATTCAGTTTTGCAAAAAGTTGGTAAACATGATTCCATTTAAAGTTTTTGGAAAAGATTGGAAGAACTTTATTTGACTCAATCTACCCCCGAACAAATTTTTATTGCTTGAAAGTTTTTCCAATTTCGAAATTGACCCTTCTAAAGGATTAGATGACAATCTTGATGTATTCAACAAAGTTATGCAAGACATTACTAATTGTGGTAATAAAATTCTCGAAGAATATAAGGTCATAATTTTGTTAAATGTTATTCTTGAAATTTATAAGAAAGTCAAGAATACTATCAAGTATGGGAGGAAAACTCTTACACTAGACATGATAATTGATTCACTTAAGAGTAAGAAGGAGATAAGAACTGTAAAGAATGAGAGAACACACGGAGAGATTCACCTTATGAGGGGTAGATCTCGAACTAGGGGTGGAGGTGAGAGTTGGCTAAACAGTAGAGACAAGAAGAAGAGTCGAAGTAGATCCAAATCATTAGAGAAAGCTGCATGGAAGAAGTGTTGGTTTCAAGAGGAGTGAGTTTGAAAACTGTTTGTAGTACCAGTAACACAACACTCATGATTGTATGTACTTGTTACTTTATATGATGATATGCTATTGTCTTGTTCTAATATGAAACTGGTTTTAATATTAAGCCGGTTGATTTTCATACTCTACATAATTCGAGGGAGTTAGGTTACGCATTTTTGGGATTTTCTGTCTAACTATACGCGTCGGTTGTTTCAACAACCAACGCGTATAGTTTTAAATCAAAAGTAAATTTCATTAATCAGAAAGTCACTAAAGGTTATGCTTCTTTAAAATTTAGGCTTTGTTTGATTTTGATTAAGATTTGATTTTAATCTCAAGTTAAAATTAACAATTAATTTTAACAACACATTTTATGATATTCACAATTTTTCAATCTTGCATTTAAGTAATTTTTATCTGCATTTACTAAAAAATTGATTTTGATTTATATTTATTTATATCAAACAGTGCTTAATAAATAGCCGGGATGACAAAAATTCATGATGAAAAGTCCGTGACACTGTCTTAACGACTAACAGTGAAATTTGGTATGATAAAGGGTGGTGAGAGGACAAATGAATCATTTTCTTCTTGTGTGTATTTATGGCCCATTACAATGTGGATCCACGTATTCCTTTACATTGATTCTTTCCATTTGAATAGTAGGGGTGGGGTTAGATTAGTTTCCTCGTTGTTAGTCATTATGGTAGGGGCTCCACGTACATTCATCCAAACTTCTTGTTTCCAACTAGCATTTTTAACATGTCGACACGTTATTTTTTCTTTTTACCAAATAGAAAGACATCACACATTTTCAATACACTTTCACATTATAACTTGACGTCTTCCCATTTATTTTGATAAGAAAAAGTGATAAAAGAAAGAGTTAAATATGTTTTGAAATCGTCAAAGAAGCGATAAATTAGAGAGAACGGGGACGATACTTTTCGTCATTAGTACGCATAACATTTATTAGAGAGACACTTCTTACCATCGATCCTACAAACCCATATTCCATGATCTACTTATTTGTTCGTTTGATTATTAATCATAGCCACCCACCCATTCCTCTTATTATTCATTTTACTCAAAAACAAAGACAACTCACTATTCACTCACATATATATACACATACAATTCATCTATTTTCCAAACCAAAACTCCCAAACTTTATTTTTTTTTTTCCATTTCTCTCCAAACTCAGATGGGTTATAGTGAGATTTGCAACTCAGGCTTGGTTTTAGGGCTGGGATTATCATCAACAGATGAACACCACAAACCCAAAACGCCAACCTTGAAATTCAACTGCTTGGGAAAAATATCAGAGCCTTCGCTTGCCCTCAGCCTTTGTGGTGATCCGGGCAATGATGGGACGGTGAAGAAAGTTGTGGATATTTATGATCAGACGGACGATTTGTATCGTCAAGATAGTACTGTTTCGTCTCTCTCTAATCTCAGTGTGAAGAGAGAGAGAGAATTTGGGAGTGAAGAGGGAGAGATTGAGAAAAGTTGTTCAAGGGTTAGTGAAGAAGATGATGATGATGGCTCTAATAGAAGGAAGAAACTTAGACTCACTAAAGCTCAATCTGCCCTTTTAGAAGAAAGCTTCAAACAACACAGCACTCTTAATCCTGTACCCTCTCTCTCTCTCTCTCTCTCTCTATACATACATATATATATAGTCATATCTTACTGATGATAGTTTTTGATTGATCAGAAACAAAAGCAAGAATTGGCACGGGAGTTGAATCTGAGGACTCGACAGGTGGAAGTGTGGTTCCAGAACAGAAGAGCAAGGTCTAGTCTTTATCCAAAAGTTTAAATGTTTAAAAGTGATTAAAATCATTTTACTTAGATTTTACCATGTAGGTAAAATTCGGTTTGATCAAATATTCTAAACCATCGATTTAATTTACACAGGACAAAGCTGAAGCAAACAGAAGTGGATTGCGAGTTGTTGAAGAAATGCTGCGAAACACTGACAGAAGAAAACAGAAAATTGCACAAGGAAATACAAGAATTGAAAGCACAAAAACCGACACAGCCCTTTTACATGGCGGCCACCCTCTCCATGTGCCCCTCTTGTGAAAGGATTGGCGGCGGAGGAGGAGGCAGCGGCGCTGCCGGCAGTGAAATTCCGGGCAAGAACCCATTTTCTGTGGCTCCTAAGTCGCACTTCTATAATCCCTTCGCCAAGCCACCACCAGCAACCTGTTAGTTAATTAGTTAGTTTTAATTTTGTTAGAATTAAAAAAAATTATGTAATAATAAGAAAATCCACCCAACCCTCATTTTTATTGGTTATGGGCTTGTATTAATTATTAAACAAAAATTAGATTGTATTAGTGCGGCTAGTTTGTAGAAAAAATACTTTAATTAATCTTTTTACGTGTTTACAGCAAACGTTTGTAAATATCAGTGAATTATATATATGAATTAAGTGTTCGTTAATTATTGTTCTTTTGTAATTCGGGGGTTGTCCCCTTCAATCCCTCCCATTCCATATGTGTAATAAAGCAAAAATGATGTGCTCATAAAAGAACAATGATTTTTTTCTTATTAATTTTTTTTTTTTTTTTTTTATAATATCTCATTTAGCCATCTTTGATGTTAGAAAATGGAAAGAGATTAGGAAACCGTACATGTTTGTTTGTGTATTTTCTTTACAATAAAATTATGATCATATTTATGAAAAATATACAATATTCGAGTTAAGTGCGTGTAACCAGCCCACAAATTAAAAGGCTGGTGAGCAATCTTTTAAATGACAGAAATGTCGATTTGCACTTAAAATATCGAATTTGACTTTTCGGAATCTTTCCATGGAGAGATTGCCTCTACCTTTCGAGAAGGTGGGAGCGGAGCAAGCCTTAAAATTTCTCTCTGGCAAAATTCACTAAGTATACGAAAAGATACAATTAATGAAATATACTACAATATTAGGTTCAATAATGAAAAAGTATATTTGATTTATTCTAACATAACATCCCCGTAAACTACGGTGAAGACACTGTGAACTTGAGTTCATTAATCAAGTCACAAATATTTCAGGTTGATGAGCTTTATTAAACACGTAATCAGTAAGATTAATTAGTCGATGTTACACAGACAATACATTATACAAACAAATTAACAATATTTTGCAATATATGTGACTACCACCTCAAACAAATATGTTCAAATGTATCTGCTAAAACTCGATATTCAGCTTTAGTGACAGTAAATGTTTGTTTCTTACTTCACCATACAATAAGAGTCACCAAAGACGAAACAAGGGAAAATTGCAGCATGATCTCAAACCTTTTATTTTTTCGCAAACTTTATCCAAAATATTCACTTTGTGCCATCTACAGTCCCAAATATTTAATTTAGTTATGGAAGAAGGATAAATGAATGGAAAATATCCAAAATTTCGTTAGTTGACTTAAAATTTGATTTTGACAAGATCTAGAAAGTATAATATAGTAATTATGTATTTTTAATATAAATTAGTTCAAATAATTAAATAAAAAAAGGGAAATAAAAGAAACAAAATAGAATTATTCGTCTTCTTCCCACTCTACCCCCAATCAACACCGACCACCAACCACTGCCACTGCCACCAGCCATGCCATCTGCCACAGCCATCGCCAATTAACATGGAAAGAGCTGAAGATTCCAAACAAAACCCTCCACAACAATCAAATGAAATTCCAATTGTAATCCACCCAACCCCTTTTGGCAAGTTGGGTGATGCGAACCCATTCGGTGTGTTGACCGAAAATTTCCACAACAATTTTAATACCAACCCAAGAAAGCTAAAGTGGTAAAATAAAGGATAAACACCTTAACTCAAGTTTAAATCTAGCCCAAAATTCAAGGATTAAACAACCCTAGCCCAATGGAAAGATATAAACAAATTCCAAGGTGGCGGAAATAAACAACAACACAAGAATAATAATACTCAAGATAAAGTTGATTAATTTCCTAAGAGATACAAGCTCAAGAAATGGGATTTACCTCACCCAAAGGAGGAGCTTCTCTCAAGAGCTTTACATGAACAACCAAGTTATCTTACAAATGACAAGAAAATGTGTATAAAAGGTACAAAATGGGCAAAATGTGTAAATTTCGGAAATTGCAACAAAACCTCATTTTTGTGGAAATTGCAACAAAAACCCCGTTTTTGTGAAACGGGGTGTTTCGGTCGACCGACACGGTCGACCGAACCATTTTCGGTCGATCACATGGTCGACCGAAATGGGACTTTCGGTCGACCAACCCTCAGCCGAACGCGACTGAGGCTTCCTTCAAAAATCATCTGCAGAGTTTCGGTCGATCGGTATGACTTTCGGTTGACCGAAATTGGCTGAGTCCAATTTCTCCTTCTTTTTGGCTCCAACTTGATTCTCGGCTTGTTTTCTTGACTTATTCACATTATTTAGCCTCGAATTTTGAACATCTTCGACTTCGGATCTCGTCATGGGTCCCACGGGCACGTGCATCGATGTTTGGATTTCTCGATTCTCATCATCCCCTCCCTCTTGAAAAGGATTCGACCTCGAATCTTGCTTGAATGCAGTGTCGTGAAACTCCTTGAACTTTGATCTTGCAACATTGTGGATCACAGGTTCGTGCAATGAAGTTGGACCTTCGCGATTCTCATCATCTCCTCCATCTCGAAAGAGATTCGACCACGAATCGGCACCTACAATAAAAATAAAAAATTCAGACACAATAAATGTAACTGAAATTTCATACTCACCGTGCAAAATCAATTTGTAGGCGCTGCCAAGAGTTTGAGATGCGCCAACACCACAGAGTAGTAGTTTGGATTTTATTTGATCGGGGGTCGCTCCTTCCACGAATGGAAACACATCCGGCCGCCTGGATCAAACGGAATATGTTTCCCACCATGGTTGGCATTGGAAGCACATTGCATTCCAATTTCCCTAAATGGAAGCTCGAGCCTCCTGCAAAGGGGCTTAACCAAAGGTGAATTCTCGTGCCCACCTAAACCAACTCTTTCTTCGATAAACATGTGCATAAAGTTCAACAGAGTTAATAGGATAAAGTCACAAGCATCTTTCAGTGGAGAAAACTTGCTAATATGATGAACAATTAAATTGCAAGCAAATTTAACAACCACAAAATTAGCACCAATTTCGTGCAATTGCACAACGTCCTGAAAGAAAATATTAGCTATGTTGATGACCTTGTTGGTTTCGTTATATGCAATCAAATGCGACGTTTTAATACTCCTACCAACAATCACGAAAATAGCATCATTTTCTTTCTTTATTCCAAGTAAACCCACTATAAAATTCATAGAAATAGTAGTACAAGGTTTACTCAGGATGGGCAAATATGCATGGAATTCTTGAGGTAAAAACCTGAGTTTAGCCATTTTGCAAGTTCGACATTTACTACAAGTGTAAACATGTTCAACACCAATCTTCAAAATAGGCCAATAAAATTGATCACATAATACCCCTAAAACCCCATTGATTTTAAATCGCCCCATCAGACAATCATCATGTGCTCCTCCCACTAGCAATTCACGCATGACACATTTACAAGGAAACAATCCAACTTTCCAAAACAAATAATCATCATGCCCATAGAATCCATCAAAATATTGCTCACAACATGATTCATAAATGTTTAACAAATCCGGATATTTAACATGCATGCTCTTACTATGTTCAACACGGAATGAGGGAGCATCTAGAAATGTTAGAAGCAAAGTCTTTTTATCATCAAGACATCCCAATAAATCTTTCTTATGGACTCCCCTAACTAACAATTCCTCTAGAGAGCCAATATGAAAGTCAAGCATATTTTCACAAAATATGGATTCAACATGCCCATGAAATGTACTATATGCAACATTTTCACAAAAGGACTTGGTACTTATGCAATTGGGAACACGAAAAAAGTTGCATTTACAAATTAAGAACTCATCATGACAAGGATCCTTACCACATGTTACATTTTCACAAGTCAACAACACACTTGTCAAATCTACATCAAGATCATACAACCCTCTAATATATTCAAGACACAATAACCTTGCATTTAAGAAAATATTAGGAGCATACCTCCTAGATGTTGCATCGGTTATGTCATTTTCTTTACCTCGGTTGTACTCGTTGTTGTAGGAAAATGTTTTCATGAATTTCTTCCATAAGGCATGCTTTTGGAGTTCTTTGTTGCCTTGATAAGTTGGCCTCACAATTTCCTGCAACAAAGAAATAGTCAAACTAGGGAGGGAAGTGTTAGAATATTTAAGAGTAAAGAACATTTTGGGGTGATCTTTTCTCTCAATCTTCTTGGTGGCACTCATCACTTTCTCACCTTTTTCTGAGGTAGAATCCTCAACCCTCGGTTCTTCTCTCACCTCTCCTTTTTCTGGAGTCGTGGCTCCAACCCTCATTGCCTCTCCTTTTTCTAGGGACGTGGCCCCAACTCTCTCTTTTTCACTTGACCTCACTTTGTGTTGACATCAATTTCCTCAAGTGATTTTTCTTTTGATTTCCTATTTTCCCTTTCTTCCTCAAATTCCTTCTTGAGCTTCATCGGTCTTTGCATACTTCTTCCGGGCTCAAAGATAGGATCACAACCTTTTTCCCATCCATTTGGAAGTTACATCGGTTCTTCCTCTTGTCATGTGTTACACTCCTATCACTTTGCCAAGGTCGCCCCAAAATTATGTGTGTAGTGTGTATGGGAACTACATCACATATCACTTGGTCACAATAGGATCCAATGTTGAAGGCAAGAAGAACTTGTTCACTCACTCTCACTCCCCCATCATCACCCAACCTTTGCAATACATAGGGATTAGGATGCTTCATAACCGGTAACCCCAATTTCTCCACCCTACTAGCACTCACCAAATTCATGTCACTCTCCCCATCTATAATGAGACTACATGCCCTATCCCCCACAAGGCATCTAGTGTAGAAAGTATTTCCTCTCTGCTTCTCCCTCTCATTATCATGGGCCAAAAATTTTGGTAGCCTAGCATTCATCTCCTTCACTACTTCTCTACTTCCACTTCCGTCCCTCCTATGGAATGATGAAGTCTTCATTTTCTCAATATTAACATTCTCATCCATCCCATCTCCACTCCTATCTACCCACTCTCTTCTTCTTCTACCCATGCTCCAACCTCCTTCAACTTCCCCTTCATTATCATCCCTCCTATGGAATGATGGACTCTTTATTTTTGTTCTATCAATATTATCATCAATTTCATCTCCACTCCTACCTACCCATTCTCCTCTTTTCCTATACATGCTCACATTTTGTTTACTATCACTTTCATCATCCCAAACATCCATTCTAATTTTCCTATTCAAACTCCCATTTTGTTTTCTACCTCCATCCCTATACACTATGTCCCCAAGATTATCCCTCAACCTTCTTCTACTACACATCATTTCTTCACCTCCCCTATTTGATGTACTCTCCCCTCTTGTTCCTAAATTTTCCAACTCACCCCCAATCTCCTCAATTTGTCTAGCCATGGTGGTTGAAAGATTTTGTAACAAGTACTTCAAGTCTTGAGTTTGAGCATTGGAATTTGACATGGTGTGCAAGTGTGAAAGTGTTCTCACAAGAATATTTTTCACTCGTGTTTCACTCAATTTAGGCTTTTACCCTCTAATGAGCTCACCACTCTTGCCTTTTTCCACTCAAAATCTCCTTTCTCAAGTTCTCCAAGGAAGGTAATCAACTAAACCACAAAGTATAATTCTTGTGAAGTCAAAGGAAATCACAAACAAAGGAAGAAGGAATTTATAACAAGTAGATACAAATAGCAAGTAGAATTTATGTGCTTGCTAAACTCAAAAAGAACAATATTTATATGGGATAGGATGTTAGGAACACAATTTAGCAATGGGATTGACAAACCACAAATAATAGACAAGTCATAGATGTAGAACAATAAGCACAAAGAGTGTAAATTTTGAATGAGACAATTTATCAAACACTTTGTACTCAATCTTGAATGACCTTGAATGTGTATAATGTGGATATATGAATGCCCCCAACAACTCAAATGTGACAAGGAATGAATGATCAACAATTTTCCAATGTATGGAGCAAGTGATATATGGAATAAAATTTTGATAACACAATTTCAATTATGAGAATTGGATAGCCCCAAGTAATTAGCAATATATGGGTATTGAACAATAAGGCACTAATGTAGTATTTTTCTTTGGGACAATTGATCAAACACTTTGAATACACAATTTGAAAAGTGTAGGCTTTGTAAGTGTTTGGCTAATAGAATCCCCCAACAAATTCAACAATCAATATACCCAATACATGAAATCAACAATACACATGGGCATATAAATTTTCCCAAATTTTTCTCAATTTTCGGATTTTTTTTTTTTTTAACAACAATAATGTAAAGATAGGTTTACCAAATTAGAGCCAAGATCTGATACCAAATGATGCGAACCCCTTCGGTGTGTTGACCGAAAATTCGCACAACAATTTTAATACCAACCCAAGAAAGCTAAAGTGGTAAAATAAAGGATAAACACCTTAACCCAAGTTTAAATCTAGTCCAAAATTCAAGGATTAAACAACCCTAGCCCAATGGAAAGAAATAAACAAATTTCAAGGTGGCGGAAATAAACAATAACACAAGAATAATAATACTCAAGATAAAGTTGATTAATTTCCTAAGAGATACAAGCTCAAGAAATGGGATTTACCTCACCCAAAGGAGGAGCTTCTCTCAAGAGCTTTACATGAACAACCAAGTTATCTTACAAATGACAAGAAAATGTGTATAAAAGGGACAAAATGGGCAAAATGTGTAAATTTCGGAAATTGCAACAAAACCCCGTTTTTGTGGAAATTGCAACAAAAACCTCGTTTTTGTGAAACGGGGTGTTTCGGTCGACCGACACGGTCGACCGAACCATTTTTGGTCGATCACATGGTCAACCGAAATGGGACTTTCGGTCGACCAACCCTCAGCCGAACGCGACTGAGGCTTCCTTCAAAAATCATCTGCAGAGTTTCGATCGACCGGTATGACTTTCGGTCGACCGAAATTGGCTAGTCCAATTTCTCCTTCTTTTTGGCTCCAACTTGATTCTCGGCTTGTTTTCTTGACTTATTCACATTATTTAGCCTCGAATTTTGAACCTCTTCGACGTCGGATCTCGTCATGGGTCCCACGGGAACGTGCATCGATGTTTGGCTTTCTCGATTCTCATCATTGGGTCTTGACCTATCCTCGAAGAAGCTCCGGGAGACAGTGTACAAGGTCCTAATCAAAGCTTGTCTGAGCCCTAGAGCCGACAGGCCCCTCACTTATATCTCCAATTCTGAAAGGACCATCGTGAGGTCCCAGTCGATGATGTCTTCCCCATCGCTTTAGAGGTCGTTGGCGTCATCTAAAGGCTCTGGAGTTGAAATCCTCGTCGAAGAAGAATGAGTAGAGTTCCGAGTCAGGGAGTCAACGAGATATGGTTGATGTCATTTATCTATGAAAGTAGACTTGGTTTGCATTCCCTGGGCTGCTCGACCAGCTTCTGAGGTGCTCTTCCGACATTTGAGGCCATGGCAGAAGTTGCAAGTTTTGCAAACCCTTGATTACCATTCTTTCGAGTTCAAGGTTCGAATCAGTGAGCTTCTTTGACTCAATTGATTGTGGAGGTTGTGAGAGGTTGTAATAGTTGGTGGCGGTGGCAGGCGGGAGGCAGTGGTGGTCAGTGTTAATTGGGGTAAGGATGAGGTTGAGAAGAAGAAGAAGAAGAAGAATTCTTTTTTATTTCTTTTTTATTTTCCTTTTTTATTTTCCTTTTTTTATTTAATTATATGAATTAGTTTATTAAAAATACAAAATTACTATATACCCTTTTTAGATTTGGTCAAAATTAATTTTTAAGACAACTAACAGAGTTTTGAATGTTTTCCATCCATTTGTCCTTATCCTGCAACTAAATTAAAGGTTTGAGATTATGCATGACACAAAGTCAAAGTTCGGGTAAAGTTTGCAGAAGAATTGTGGCTACAATTTTCCCAAAAATACAATAGGACATATGGTTCATTCCTCTTATCCCATCTCATTTACTATATTCTACACGAGATTCCATCATCTCATCTCGTTGAATAATTTTTTCATGCTAAGAGCATCTCTAATGGTTTATGGATATTTTGATCTATGTGGCACGTACTTAAGTAGATAATTATCTCACATATATTGATAAGATAGATAGTGAGATTTAAAGCTTATTTCTTATGATCATTGTCTATAATTTTTTTGTGCATACATGTGTCTTCAATATTTTATTTAGCAAGTTATTTATATCTGGACATAGTACCAGTTAATGTCTATACCACGTCAGCGCCACATAGACATGCAAACTAACCATTGAAAATTAAAATTTCATATTATTTGTTTTTCCTATGTGACAATGTATTTTTTTTCCAATTGATAGATCATTAGAGATACACTAATTGATTAGTCAAGTACAGTCAATATCCACATAGACACGTCTACGTAATTTTGCGGTGTGGACATGCACGCGTGAGATTCATAGAAAGAGGGGTCTGGCTCACGTGTATTGTCTAGTTATGGTAGTTTACTCTGCTACAAAAAAGGTGTGGTAGAGGCGTGTTGGTTAAGAAAAGAATAGAAAAATCTTAATTGATTTAATTCTAGAAATATAAATAAATAAAAAGCAGAATCATTGAATCAAATATTATGGCCCTTATAGGGCGCGTGTATAGCCCAACCTTTAGGGAGCCGGTGGGCCCATAGCCCATGTGAAGTTGGCGTGTCCCCCTCTTTAACTACCAATTACGAACAACATGACTTCAATAAGATCATCCTGTTTCTTGGGCCCATGCTCACTTTTTATTTATTTTCTTTCCTAATTATCAATTTCATTTTATTTTTTTTGGGTATTCTATCTTACGAAAATGATGCTTGTACAGAAATTTGTATAATATTTCACTGTTCATTGCTACAGTGAGGGATCTGTATTATAGCACCTCTCTCTATCTTATACCTCTATCTCATGTAGAAAATCTATTGGGTAACATTTTATTTGTAATTTTCCATGAACATAATTACATAATTATAATATTTGAGCGTTAGTTCATATTAAGAGTCGTGCCTTATATCAACCGTATTATGCACTCCTTGAATAGACAAAAAAAATAAAAACCAAGTGATAAAGCACAAAATTAATTTATAAGTAAATTTTTAATTTAATAGAAAAAAAAGGTTATGATCTTGAAGTGGCTATACTTTTTAATTCATTAATATTATTAGGTAAAAAAATATTGTTTATAAATAAAAAATGTAATGTTCTGAGGTAAAATATGCAATTGAAATTGATTTGGAAAAATGCGTGCTATTAAAAAGTGGCTTGAAAAAACATGTTATTTATAAATTTGTTTATTTGTTAAAAGTTTTGTGTCTAAAAATATATTTTTTATAATTTTGAGATAAAATATGTGATTGAAAAGTAGAAAAAAAAATGTGTGTGAGTAAAAAGTAATTTAAAGAATTGAACTGTTTAAAAAAATTGCCAAAAATAGTTTACCTAATGGAGACGGTCCAGATTTGTTGGCATGGAGAGGAATAAATATAGAATAATTTCTTTAAAGGCACGATATCATGATTGGTCATGAGCCAATCATAGGCCAAGTCCAAGGTTGAATCATTGTTGTTGATTATTGTAACTTGATCAAATGATTAATATAACTAGTAAAAGAAATAAAGGACATTATATATATATATATATATATATTATTTTTTGTCAATTGATATTGCAATTAGTTGTGAGCATAGAGTAATTTATAGTCCAAGTTTTTTGAGAATAAAAACCAGATTTCATTATTAAAAAGCTGAAAATGGAACAATTAGTTTTGTGAGCCAAAAAGGAACAATCAATTAATATTGTTTCAATCTAATTTTTTTATGCTTTAAAAATAATTTGAACAGTATAATTGTTATGTAAGTTTGAAATCAACAAAACTTCGATAGCTCATTTATACACATTTCTTTCTTCCATACATGTCAAAAGAATCAACGAAACTTCAATTTGCATAAATCTACTACCCTACATCAATTGGTATTAGAGTGAAAGTTATTCCTGATAGAGATGATCATTTATTTTACATGATCTTGATGATCAATTTGGACTGATTTTATCAATGAGGATGAATCATACCTATTTCTTAGAATATTGTGGATGTCTAGTGTCATTTTAATTTTCAAATACTGGGTGATATATGCAGCATATTTGAAAGGTAGGGAACCAAAATTGCAATTTCTCCATAATTATTAATGATGTTTGGTAGACCAAGAAAAAGTTAATGATTTTATAGGAAGTTGTGGACCAACAAATCATGAGGTGACTTTCTTGGAAAATACAACAAAATTCGGTGATTGTCTACTCATTATGATTTCATCATCTTATCCCCATCAAATCAACATTATCTACTATTACAACGCCTACTTTCAGATAATCTTTTTTATATTATTTTTTAGTACCTTCTAATAATAATGCATTGAAGGGTAGAAAATTCTGCCAATACTGTTTGTTAAAAAATAAAAAATTATTTAAAAATTATTGTAAACATTATCTTCTATTGATAAATAATAAATGTATTCCTACAACCCTAAAATATTATTACTTTGTATATTTCTATTCTCTTCTATATATATAGGATTCTGATTAATAATAAAATACACAAGTTTATTAGTTTCTCTACTTATATCTCTTTTTCTCTCTAATTTATAATACGTTATTATCGCATGAGTCTCTATCAAAATGATTTAGAAATTTTTTTTTTGAAAATCTCACATATCAAAATACTAGTTAGAAGCACCTTGGTGGTTCAGATTGAAAATAGTTTCTTATTATTGTAGGGGATAATCTATCAGTATCATTGGACCTTTATACAGCCTCGATAGTTCAGATTTCATTCGGGAGTAGAGATGACAAAAATGTCCGACCCAAACCCACCCCTAATGAGCGAAAAAACTCGCCCCGAAGGCGGGTACACGCAACCCGGGCGGGTCACGGGGTGGGGTTGACCCGACCCGAAAACAGATTTTGGGTGACACTGCTGGAAAATAGGATTCATGTGGCCAGAATGCCAGAATTGGCAAGTTAGAAGCAGAGACTATTGGGTTAAAGGCAGAGGTATTTGACCTCAGGGTTTGTGTCAATAGACTTGAAGACACGCTGGATCATTTGCTTGGAGGATCCTCAAAGGTTGTGACTCCAAAGGCTACCAAAGAAAAGAGGAAGGTAGCAGCCAAGAAGCTCCCTAGATCGAAGAAACGGAGAAAGAACTAGGACTAATCTCCGCCCCGTCAAATGCATTTGCTCATTTTCATTGTTTTTGAAACTATGTTTTTTCATTTTTTTTTAAAAACATTTTTTCTTATGTAACCGACTTTAGCCTGTGTTTGGGTTTCTGCTTGCAGGTCATATGGTACTCATGGCTTCTCCTCTTTGTTCCGAAAAGGAGGAGTAGTAGTTTTCATCATCTTTCATAATTTTTTTTTGGTGTTATTGACTGTTGAAGTAACTTCCGTTTGATGCTCCCTATGTGCTTATACTCTTTACCCTTTACATGCTTATATTGATTATTATGATGCATAACTTGAGGGGGAGATTTTTTATAGGGGGAGCTTGATGGTTACTTTCTACTTGTTCTTGCAATTGTGAACAGATGATTAGGTTTCGGAAAAATAGAAAAAGCCAAAGGGGGAGATTGTTAACTTAGTAAAATTTGGCATTTTCTATTTTTCTACAAATTTGTAATTTAAGTAAAATTAATATAATTACTAAATACGTGTATTTAGTAATTTATTAAGTTTAATTAAATTACGTGAATATTTCTTGAATATAATATCTCCTATATATTTTTGATAATCGTTTTATTTTTGGAGATGATGATTATTTTGTGAACCAAGAAATATTGATCTTTTATGATTTGAATCAAGATATGTTGATCTTGAAATATTGTGATAATCTTATGATCTAATATTGATTAAGAAAATCTTGATGGCCGAGTATCTTGATGATTTCATTCTTGATATCCAAGTTTATCACTTATGGTAAGATTTGCTAACAACCTTGATTATCTTACCTTATCATCGCTTATGGTAAGATTATTGAATTTATAATTATCTTACCTTATTGTCAATTATGGTAATATTCTTGATTTATCTTACCTTATCTTATTCTTGATTTTATTACAGGAAATCAAGATTGATGGACAAGCAATCCGATTGCACATAAAGAAGGGAAACTTGAATTGTTTTCCTAGAAATGTGGAGAATTAAAAAAATACGTGTGGTTCTCCAAAATACACGTCCACTACATTTTGTGTTGGTTCTCCGGGTGGAGAATATCAATCACTTAGAGAAGAAAAGTCTTTCAGTCTAAAGATCAAATGGGAGGTTTGAATCAAGATTGAACGAGAGTTCGTGTTGCTAAAGATCGTTACAGTATCAAATAAAGCTATTGAAGAGCCAGCTCATATTACACGCCATAGAAGGATCAGAGAGTGATTTATTTCTTGGGTGTTTGATAAGTTTATGCAAAGATTTATCCTATAGCTTAGATTGATCTGTATAAACATTTTTCTTAAAATAGTGATTGATTTTTGTCCGCATGATACGGACACGTGGATTTTTCCTGTTAGGGTTTTTCGCACGTTAAGCTCAAATATTATGTTCTTGTAATGCTGCATAAGTTTATATTATCTATTTACGTTTTACTATCCTGACGAATCTGCGTCAGCAAGATTCATCTGGTATTGCGCTAAAAGAAATCTTAACGATTCACTGTTATTTTGTTACCGTCCAAACATATCTGTGACATTCAGTGCTTTTAACCATAAAATTTAGACAACTTTAAATTTTCAATTGGTATCAGAGCATGTTCACTTCTAGAAAGTGAGATCCAGTTGTTTAAAATAGAAAATTCTGCATCTCTTAGGCCACCTTTGTTAACTGGTAGTAACTATGCGCATTGAAAAATTTGTATGGAAATTTTTATTCAATCTATTGATGAACGCTGTTGGACATCTGTCCTTTAGGGTTACACATCACCCACTGTCACTGCTGGAGGTGTTTTAACAGCAGTATCTAGAAGTGCATATACTGCAGATGAATTAGCAAATACAAATTAGAATTCTAAAGAACTTAATGCTATTGTTTCTTTGGTTGATCCGGGTCAATTCAGGCTGTTCTCTTCCTTAAGAACCGCCAAGGAAGCATGAGATGCTTTGAAGATAGCAAACGAAGAAACCAATGTTGTCAAAACCTCCAAGTTACAGATGATCACTCTTGAGTTTTAACAACTATTGATGGTTGAGCGAGAAGACTTCAAAAGCTTCTACACCAGATTAAGTGATCTCACTAACTCAGCTGAAACTCTTGGGAAAACCTACTCAAATGAGCAAATTGTACAAAAAATCCTTAAATCTTTACCAGACAAGTTCCATGCAAAAGTGACAGCTATTGAAGAAAGCAAGGATCTTTCAACCATTCGAGTTGAGGAACTTGTAGGGTCTTTAATGACCTATAAGTTAAATCGACCCGAAGAAAGAAAGACAAAAAATCAGGAATTGCTTTCAAGTCAAGCAGTGAAGATCCAGACGAACCTAGGGAGACAGATGAAGATGAAAACTTCGCACTTCTCACCAGGCAATTTAAAAAATTCCTCAGGGGGAAACAAAAAGAAAGATCCACAAATCTTCAAGACCAGAATAAAAAACAACAAAAATAATGGAGGAAAAATAATTTCTATTCCAAAAATAATGCTAACTCGTCTGATGGAAAGCCTAAAAATAGTATTCAATGCAGAGAATGTGAAGGATATGGATACATTGCAGCAGATTGTCCTAATACTCAAAAGAAGACCAAAGAAAAAACAGGTAACTATCCTTACTGCTTTACAGTTATCTAGTACTAATTTTTGGTAACCCATCGTATGCAGGCACTAGTCTAGATGAAGCTGGATCAAACACTGAAAAATTGAAAAAGGAACTTCAATATGTAGAAGAAAAGATCCAACTGTTGTAGGCCTTTCTGAACACAGCAAGGAAAGACATCTGGATGCATCTGCATTCCTAGATGATGAATAAAATGAGGTTACCAGGTTAAGCTCAGAACTTTCTAAAGCACAAGACAAGACAAGATCAAGAAACTGGTACTTGGATCTGCCCAGCTTGATGAAATCTTGAACAGTAGCAGACATGTTAGCTTGAAAACATGTCTTATATATGAAGGTAAAGGTAAAAATCATGACAATAAAATGAACTTTGTAAGAGAATCTGGATACGGATACAAGGAGCAAAGTAGAAATTATACAGATGCATCTGCCTCCCACCATCATCAACTCAATGCTGCTGGAACTCAAAACTCACATCTAGCCAGAAACTATACAAGAAGACAAGTTCAACCAAATCTGTACAAGCGAGATGAGTCTGTCCATCAGGGTGGGAGAAAATTTCAACCACGTCAGAATCGGCAGGATACATCTGTCTTCCAGGTATTCTGTAATTTTTGTACTAAATCTGGTCATGATGTATTTAAGTGTCATGAGTACTTGAAATTAATCAATTCACACAAAAGAAGACTTGTTTCTAGACAAGAAAAGAAAATTTGAACTAATGCTTATGTAGTTCAATTATCTTTAAGTGCTCTGATTCCTAACACATGGTACTTTTATAGTGGATGTTCTAGACACATGACTGGTAATATCTCTTTGCTGTCATATTTTGAAAAAGGTGAGACAGGTGCTGTTACCTTTGGTGATGGCCAAAAAGGTAAGATAGATGGATCTGGTATCATCAACATCAAAGGACTACCTACATTAACCAATGTCTTATATGTTATAGGACTTAAGGCAAATTTGATCAGTGTAGGACAATTGTGTGATGATAACCTGCTTATCATGTTTTCTAAAGATTATTGCAAGGTTTTAAGTTGTGATAAGAACTCTAATCCGTTAAAAAGTGTTTTGCTTAAGGGAGTAAGATCCAAAGACAAATGTTATACACTTGAAAGTCACATAACTTGCAATTCTGTTATGACCAAAAATGAGAAACTGTGGCATAACAAATTAGGGCATCTAAACTACCATGATCTCATGAAGCTGACTAGATTACAGGCTGTGAGAGGCTTTCCTAGTATAAAAAACATTCCAGATGAAATCTGCATTGACTATCAAAAGGGTAAGCAAATCAAAAGTCAACACAAATTAGGTACATCTATTAATATCTCTCATATACTTGAACTAATTCACATGGATCTGATGGGTCATATTCAAAAAGAAAGTATTTGTGGCAACATGTATATTTATGTGTGTGTTGATGATTTCTCCAAATATACCTGGGTCATATTTATTCGTGATAAATCGACACCTTTGACAATTTTAATACTCTGTTTCAGAAATTGAGAAATGAAAATGCTGACGAACAGGTAAGAGTCAGAAGGATCAGAAGTGATCATGCAAGAGAGTTTGAAAACTTTGACTTTGCTGATTTTTGTATCCAATATGGAATCAAGCATGAGTTCTCATCCCCAAAGACTGCTCAACAGAATTGAGTGGTGGAAAGGAAAAACAGAACTCTACAAGAGATGGCTCGTGTCATGCTAAACAGTAATAAATTGCCTGCAAAATTTTGGACAGAAGCAATAAATACTGCTTGTTACATTATTAATGGAGTCATGCTTAGAACAGGAACAAATCGAACTCCTTATGAAATCTGGAAGGGTATAAAACCTAGGGTTAATTACTTTCATACTTTTGGAAGTAAATGTTACATTTTAAAAGATAGGGAATATCTAGAAAAACTTGACTCAAAATCTGATAAAGGAATATTTTTGGGTTATGCTGAAAATAGTTAGAACCCAAACCGTTCTTGAGTCAGTTAATGTGAAAGTGGATAACAGTAATAGTATAAACTTGGATTTGTAGGATGCAGATGCTGATCAACTGGAGATTCCACTAAAAGAGCAAGTCGAAACTGGAAAACCAGAAGAGAAACAGCACCAAGCAGGAAGTCTTAATAATACTGAAAAATGCGACCATGATGAATCTGAGCACCCAGTAACATGTGCATATCCAGACACATCTGACTACCCAGATATATTGATATTGCTGAATCAGAAGTATCCAAAAAATCACCTGCTAGGATTCAAAAGGCTCATCCACTTGACAACATTCTCACTGATCTGTCTAAAATAAATGTAACCAGAAGGAGATTTGCTACTGATATGGAAAATATCTATCATAAATCACAAATTGAACCAAAAAATGTAAAGGAAGCTTTGACGGATGAAAATTGGGTACATGCTATGCAGGAGGAACTCAACCAATTTGAAAGAAACAACGTCTAGGAACTGGTACCACGTCCTAAAGAAGGTAATGTAATTGGAACCAAATGGATCTTCAAGAACAAATCAGATGAACAAGAAAATGTTGTTATAAATAAAGCCAGACTTGTTGCTCAAGGCTATACCCAGATTGAAGGGATAGACTTTGACAAAACATTTGCTCCAGTAGCCAGACTGGAATCCATTAGGCTATTGCTAGATGTGTTCTGCTACATCAATTTATGATTATACCAGATGGATGTCAAAAGTGCATTCCTAAATGGTGTACTCAATGAGGAAGCTTATGTGGAGCAGCCCCAAAGATTCACAGATCCATCTCACCCGCACTATATCTTTAAACTAAAAAAGGCTTTGTATGGGTTGAAACGAGCCCCCAGAGCTTGGTATGAAAGGCTCACATCATTTTTCCTAAGAAAATGATACAAAAGGGAAGGAACTAATAAAACTCTTTTCATTAAGCATCTGAATCCTGGACTAACGGTAGCTCAAATATATGTTGATGATATTGTATTTGGATCTAGCTCAAAGTCCAAAATTGATGAATTTATAAATACAATGAAAAGAGAATTTGAAATGAGTATGGTCAATGAACTAACATTTTTCCTTGGCTTACAGGTACAGCAGGACGAATCTGGTATATTCATATCTCAAGCAAAGTATGCAAAAAATCTGGTGAAGAAATTTGGACTTGAAGATGCAAAGGCTATGAGAACTCCCATGGAAACTACATTGAAACTTTCAAAGGATGACAGCGGCAAGAATGTAGATCCATCCCATTACAGAAGCATGATTGGAAGTCTTCTGTACCTTACTGCTAGTAGGCCAGAAATATCCTTCAGTGTTGGAGTATGTGCAAGATATCAGGCCAAACCCAAGGAGTCTCATGTTGCTGCTGTAAAAAGGATCATCAGATATGTAAGTGGTACATTAAGTTATGGAATCTGGTTTACTAAAGACACCATTGCCCATCTTGCAGGTTATTCAGATGCAAACTGGGATGGGAATGTTGATGATTGAAAGAGTACATCTGGAGGCTGTTTTTACATTTGAAACAACTTGGTGGCATGGCTAAGTAGAAAACAAAATTCAGTTTCCCTTTCTACAGCCGAAGCGGAGTATATTACAGCCGGTAGTTGCTGTACACAGCTCTTTTGGATGAAACAAATGTTGGAAGATTATAGGATATCTACAGAACAAGCCACTATGTACTGTGATAACAATAATGCTATCAACATCTCAAAAAATCCTGTCCACCACTCCAGATCAAAACACATTGACATCAGACACCACTTCATCAGAGAATTACTGGAACAAAAGATTATCAATCTAGAGCACATACAGACTGATCTACAGCTTGTAGATTTGTTCACTAAGGCCCTCGATACTGTCAAATTTGAAAACCTTAGAAAATAAATTGGAGTATCACCTCCTCCTAAATAGGAACATGCATTTGAATGAAAAAAAAAAATTGCATTGTTTTTAGTATTGCATGCATTTAGGTTAACTTATCCTATTCATATACTAAGTGTAGATCATGTTTTTGTGTGCAGATATACCTGAGTGCTTGAGGCTGATAATGAGACAGATACGTCTGGCTGATGGTAGTCAACATGTCTCCGGATGCATCTAACAAGCACTCAAATCTGGACAATCCAAAGGATAAGTTACTACTGTCTAAGTCATATGGTTTGCTACTGGATGAGATTTTATATTCTGTGTGTAGACCTATGATCTGAATCTTGCTTACAGTATTGCACGCATATTCTTATTATCCAAGGGCAGGGCTAGTGGAAAAGAAGGCTTCCTATCCAGGCCAAGTTTATACCCTTTAGTCACAAAAAATTTTATGAAGAAAAAGTGGAAATATCAAAGAAAAAGGAGAAAACTTAGTAAGATAACTTCTGGGGATTGTGTGAATCTACCAATCCAAGCCAAGTTCATACCCTTATTCTAATCTAAAGGGAAACATCTTGTAAGATAACTTCTGGGGATTGTGTGAAGTCATTTCCACCTCCAAAAGACATTGCCAAAATATTGAAAAAATCGGCAAGCCGGATTTGAGAAAATACACTTTATAAAGATATTGATCGGTCTTATTGTGCACTACAGTGACAAATCAATAAGTCAGAGCATTCATATGATTTTTTATAGTGTGTGAATGACTAAGCATTGATCAGATCACACATGCACTTTAATCAACTTAATCATATACGTGGTGGACTGTACACTACCAGATGTATCTACCTCAACAGATGCCTACAGTACTCAGACATATCTCAGGTACCCAGATGCAGTTAGATTTTCTCTCTCATTGACGAATTTTAGATAATTTTCTGAAAATCTTTATTTTTTTAAGGCGGGATATTGTGGACTAATATGAGCAAATCTTGCAGATCAAGTCACTTGATTGTGGGGCCCAATTTTGGTAATATATTTGTTTTCTAATTCTTGAATTATTCTGTTTCTATGTTTATCCTATTTTTGAAGGAAAGAAGTTGGCGGGAATCAGGACTCTCAAGATCTTCTAGTTACCATATTGAACTCTAATTCCTTTTTTATTTGAGTCCCACTTAAACCCAAAATCCTCACACGTCGTATACACCTCACGCCCCCACTCTCAATCTCCCAAATCACCTCACATCAAGACCCCTAACTTCTCTATTCCCCTACTCTCACAAATTCTTCACCCACCACTTGTGAGTATGGCAAGAAGCAAACAAACTGGAAGAAGAAAAATTACATGAGGAACCGCTGCCAATGAGGGTTCTTCCCTGCTGAACCCAACGGAGATGGCAACACCAAGTAAAGGTGCCATTATGGCGGTACCAATCTCCGGCACCAGCCCTACCCCTACTTCGCTCTCTATCTCTGGTACTACTACGACTCCTGCTCTATTCATGGCCAAATTGAGCCAAGGCATCTCCACCATTCCACATACCATGGGTATAAATTTGACGCCCATATAAGGTAATCTTGGCCACAGTCATATTTCCCCCTTAGATATTCGTAGTAAATTACAGGGAGCAGGAGAAGTTGCAACTATGAGAAGGGAAAAAGATACGAAAATTATGGAAAAAAGCGTACATGAATCTGGTGAATCTGAGTCTGAAGATGAAAAAGAAAATTCAGATGAGCAGGATGTGTCTGGTGAGTTGGAAAAGTCTGAGGAAGAGGATGAGGAAGGAGAGGAGTCTGGAGGTGAAGAAAAACCAGATGAAATAGATGAGTCCGAGGACGTGGATGAAGCTGAGCAATCAGAGGATGAGGCAGAGAAAGAAACTGTGATCCCTGAAAGAAAGGGAAAGAAAAAGGTGGAAGAAAAAGCCGCAATAAGTTCAAAGAAAAAAAAGTCTAAGAAAGACGCATCTGCTGACCCGGAGAGATCTAAATTTGATACTTCTTCATTCATTTGCACCCCTATGTAGACGGCAAGAAGTATGTTTACCCCCATCAATTTCAAATTCTGGTCATCCGATGCATACACTGATTTTCATAAACATATTTTGGGTAGATGCTTACACTATGAGTTTAGAATTTCTCTGGAAGAGTTTGATGATTTTGGTATTGAGGACATTGTAAATCACTTTGGGTTAGAAAAACTGGTCAAATGTGACGAAGAGATTAATGAAACTCTGGTGAAAGAATTTTATGCTAATATTCTTGTTGACTTCAATTCCAAGAAGTGTTTGTTTACAACTACATTATTTGTTAGAGAACAGTTGGTAAAATTTACTGTAAAGGATCTTAGGAAATGGTTAGGTCTGAAGGATGAATGTGCAGATGAGGATGATGCAATTGAGGCTACCAATGATAAAATTACAGTAGAATTAACTGGGGAGAAATCTACTTGGCCTGTTAAAGGACTTAAAAAACTTCCTAGATCCGAGATGTCTAAAAAGTACAAGATTTTGCATAAAATTGTGAAAGATAATTTTGACCAACTAATTCATGAGTCGAGCTTCAAGCGAGAGTATGCTAGGACTCTCTTTCTTCTTGGAACCAAGAGAAACATTGATATTGTTCTCGAATTTGGAGTTCAATTGTTGGTCGGGTTTCGAGGAATGGTCCTCGACAGGGTAATACATATTTGTTAGTTTATCCTTGGATTATTTCACAATTTCTTTGTGATCAAGGAATTCAGACGTTGGAGGATGATCTGTTGATCACTCCTAAGGTGTTAAACAGGGTCAAATGCAGGAAAACACTGGAGGTATAGACCTCCCACCGAAAATAGATTTTGGGTGACACTGATGGAAAACAAGATTCATCTGGACAGGATGCCAGAATTGGCCAGCTAGAAGCAGAGAATGTTGGGTTAAAGGCAAAGGTATCTGACCTCAGGGTTTGTGTTAATAGACTGGAAAACACGCTAGATCAGTTGCTTGGAGGATCCTCAAAGGTTGTGGCTCCAGAGGCTGCCAAAGAAAAGAGAAAGGTAGCAGCCAAGAAGCTCCCTGGATCGAAGAAACAGAGAAAGAACTATGACTAATCTCTGCCCTACCAGATGCATCTGCTCATTTTCATTGTTTTTGAAATTATGTTTTTGCATTTTGTTTTAAAACAATTTTTCTTATGTAACCGACTTTAGCCTATGTTTGGGTTTCTGCTTGCAGGTCGTATGGTACTCATGGCTTCTCCTCTTTGTTCCGAAAAGGGGGAGTAGTAGTTTTCATCATCTTTCATATTTTTTTGTTGATGTTATTGATTGTTGAAGTAACTTCTGTTTGATGCTCCCTATGTGCTTATACTCTTTACCCTTTACATGCTTATATTGATTGTTATGATACATAACTTAAGGGGAGATTTTTGATAGGGGGAGCTTGATGGTTACTTTCTACTTGTTCTTGTGATTGTGAAAAGATGATTAAGTTTTGGAAAAATAGAAAAAGTCAAAGGGGAAGATTGTTAACTTAGTAAAAGTTGGCATTTTCTATTTTTTCTACAAATCTGTAATTTAAGTAAAATTAATATAATTACTAAATACATGTATTTAGTAATTTATTATGTTTAATTAAATTACGTAAATATTTCTTGAATATAATAACTCCTATATATTTGTGATAAACATTTTATTTTTGGAGATGATGATTATTTTGTGAATCAAGAAATATTGATCTTTTATGATTAGAATCAAGATATGTTGATCTCGAAATATTGTGATAATCTTGTGATATAATCTTGTGATTTGGCCGAGTATATGATTGGACCGAGTTTCTTGATGATTTATTTCTTGGTATCCAATGTTATCTCTTATGGTAAGATTAAATCAAGAAATATTGATCAAGAAAATATTGATGACCGAGTATCTTGATCATTTCATTCTTGATATTCAAGTTTATCACTTAGGTAAGATTTGCTAACAACCTTGATTATCTTACCTTATCATCGCTTATGGTAAGATTATTGAATTTATAATTATCTTACTTTATTGTCAATTATGGTAAGATTCTTGATTTATCTTACCTTATCTTATTCTTGATTTTATTGCAGGAAATCAAGATTGAGTGCAAGTAGGATTCTTGATGGACAAGCAATCCAATTGCACATAAAGAAGGGAAACTTGAATTGTTTTCCTAGAGACGTGGAGAATTAAAAAAATACCTGTGGTGCTCCAAAACACACGTCCACTACATTTTGTGCTGGTTCTCCGGGAGGAGAGTATCAATCACTTAGAGAAGAAAAGTCTTTCAGCCTAAAGATCAAATGGGAGTTTTGAATCAAGATCGAACGGGAGTTCGTGTTGCTAAAGATCATTGCAATATCAAATAAAGCTATTGAAGACTGGTGGGATGTCAGTGCATATTACATGCCATCAAAGGATCAGAGAGTGATTTATTTCTTGGGTGTTTAATAAGTCTATATGAAGATTTATCATATAGCTTAGATTGATTTGTATAAACACTTTTCTTAAAATAGTGATTGATTTTTGTCCACAGGGTGCGGCAATGTGAGTTTTCCCTATTAGGATTTTTTCCACGTTAAGTTCAAATATTATGTTCTTGCCTTCTTACAATTATGCATACGTTTATACTATCTATTTACATTTTACTATCCTGACGAATCTGCATCAGCAAGATTGATCTGGTATTGCGCTAAAACAAATCTTAATGATTCACTGTTATTTTGTTACTGTCTAGACATAACTGTAACAGTCAGTGTGTTTTAACATAAAATTTAGACAACTTTAAATTTTCAATTATAACGGAATATAATTTTCTCTCGAAGAGCACATTATTATGAGATATATTATTAATTTGATATTCTGAAATAATATGTTGTTGTTGCTCCTGAAGATTAACAACTTTATTTTATGATAAATATTTCAATTTATTATGTTACTTGTTCACGAATAACGTAGTTTCTTTTTATGCTCCAATCTATTAAATTTGAATTTCCATAGAAAGTGGTATAGCTATTCGATCTTACCACATAGTTTTGATTATACCAACATTTGTTTGAATGTATATTTTACATTCAATAATATAGTACAATATTTCAAAAGAATATTGTGTCACTATTGTAGAAAAGGAACAATCTAAATCAATATTTCTGAATAATTTATCTAAATCGATATTCCAGCAGAATATTGCAGCATTAGAAATATCTCATTTGATTTATTTAATAAAACATTCCAGAAGAATATTTCTTTTTGCTTTTAAAGAAGCAAAATTTTATTTCACATTGAATATTCAAGTTTAATATGTTGTTGCTCCCGAAGAAACAATTATAAAGTAATATTAACTGCTCTTGAAAAGTATGATATTACAATTTCAATATTCAAGAAGAATATTGACATTGATTTTGATTGAGCAATAAAAATGTGCTTTCGAAGTAGCATATGTTTCGAAGAATTTCTCATTTGAGTTCATATTTATCACTGAAGGAAAACATATAACTAATGTCACAAGGACGTTGATTAGTTTGACTACTTGAATGATACATGATTATATAATGTTTAATCATTGAATTATATCTTATATTGAACCAAAAGTTCAATTTGATTTTATTATTTGGCATGACCAGTTGGACCATCAATGAATCAATAATGATGCGAAATTAAAATGGATACTCAATGAAGAACCAGAAGATTCTTCAATTCAACCATATATGATGTTTGTTCTCTTTCATGAAATTTCTTGACTGTCACAAGCTAAAATAAGGATTAAATTTCTTATATTTCTGAAAATAATTAGGGTGATAAATGGGCCCCCATCATCCTCTGCGTTGATCATCTAAATATTATTTGTATCTAATAGATTTGATACATATACTAGATGATTACATTGTGTTCGCAACCTAAAATTTGCGAAATTATTGCTCGAGTTTTAAATTATGAGCATAATCTTCAGATTATATAATCAAGAATGTGTTTTGATAATGCTAGTGGACATGAATCTCAACATTTTAATAAGTGTTAGTTGGAATTTCGATAAATAGTTTAATATTTTGCTTGTTAAACGCCTCTAATTAATTTAATTGAGAACAAAATACTTCCCTTTTGTTTAGAAATTCTATTACGCATCATGCCAATATCATAGTTCTCCTTCTTATAATTGACTTATGGTCAAAGCCTAATTTTTCCATCTAATTTTTAATAGTGCAATTGATCCACCACAATGCACTGAAATTGAAAATAAAGAATGTTGGGAAAAATACGTGGTTTGAACATATATCCCAAATGAGTGATATTTTACAACTCCGAAAAAATGATTGTCAATTTGATTGAACAATTTTCTCAACATTAGGGGGAAGATTACTAGCTTAAAATCAAACAAATGCATCATATTATGTTATATATATCTTGTGATTGATAATACGAACCAGAAGTTCGATTGAAAATATGAACAAAACGTTCAAATATAACATAATTACAAGATGAAATATCTATAAGAGATTGAAAAAATCTCATTTATTAGCTACATATGCTTTATCTTATATTGATATATGACACCCCTGAAGCGTAGCGATATCTGATCCAAACAAAGATCCCCAAATAAATAAAAGTAGAGCAAATTATTATGATGGTCTTATAAATGAGGCATATACTCGTGAAAGAGTATATATTGATATAACTAATTGTTAATCTCTAGAAGAGGTTCAAGTACTTAAAATATTGAAAAATTAAGATCTCTATAATTAGGTCTTGTGGAGAAAGAAATCGAATTGAGATGATAATTGTGTTGACATACTTTATAAAGCACTTATGCAAAAACAAATTGCGAAGCTAGCCACATCATAATATGAATGATATGGAAAATATGTTGAAGAAAATGGACATAAAAATAGTTGGCAAAAGTATACATTCAGAGTAAATTAAACTTACTACAAACCCTGAAGTTTTGGGACCTGAAGTCAAAACACTTAAAAGTGTAAAGCCAGTAAAATATCTATACGTATAGTCGTAATACACGACCTGTTGCTCAACGAATGTTTCAAAGATCTGGCATAGATGCAATATTTTATTTGCCTGACAAATGCATAATAAGAGCCAATAAATATATAATTATTAGAAATGTAAATACTTAAAAATGATTGACTCTAATTACTAGCTTGTACTCTTTGATATACCAATGAGTGATATCAAAATATATGATTATCAACTCGGTACGTTGGAAGTATTCTTTGAAGTACCAATGAGTGAGATTAAAAAGGATAATCAATACCTTGGTAGTTGGGATTCCGGTGAAATGATTAGAGAAGATCTATTTGAAATATAGGAATCGTTACCTATCTAAAGTTTCACAACTTAAATTTGGTGGTTGCAATTTGACACTTGCAATGTGAAACATATACGATGTCTGAAGCATACAGTATAATCATGGAATGATTAAATATATTTGAAATATATAATTCAAGTTTTTGCGAAACATGTTTGATCAAAGTATACAAACACTTTGCGATCTGAATATTTAATATGCATTGAATAGATTCAATTATGGAATGTGATTGATAGTATAAAATTAGATTACATGGATAATGGTACAAATGATTCTATATAACAAATTGTTGAAATTGAGATGTACCATTATTGTGAATAATATTTGAAAATCGTGGAAAATGATTTTCAAGATTCAAATTCATGGTTAATTATTGAAATTGTTCATTAAAGTGAATAAGTCACTTCAAGAGTTTATTTGAAAACTGCATTAAATGCATTGATGAATTGAACATGGCTCGATGCAGCATGTTCAAATGATTGAAAATATTTTATAGTTCTTCAAATTTAAAGGAATAATTGAATTTATATTTGAAGAACAAATAATATGATATATGTGTCATTTATATATGCTTGGTGAACATATTCGATATTGCACTGGTTAACAATTAAAATAATTATATGCAATATCAATATAATTGTGATGTTCCCATGAGGGGGAGCTAATATGCACTACGCTCTTTTTTTCCTTAGCTGAGGTTTTGACCCACGGAATTTTTCATGCAAGGTTTTTAATGAGGTAACTGTTATAAATATCTATTAATGTGTAGTTAAAACGTTGTTTGAGAAAATATGTTGTCTAAAAATATATTTAGGTTGTGGTCGGCTGATGAACTAAAATGGCAATGCTTTCCCAAATTAATTTACACAATTTTTTAAATCACCTTTTAACCACACACATTTTCTCTCTCCAATTTTTAGCAACACATCTTATCTAAAAAACTCAAATAAATCAAAATTATAGTTTCAATTCCTTTTTTAGGGCCGCCAACACTGCCTTAAAAACAAGTTTGCCAAACAGAGGCATCCGTTTGATAAACTGTTTATAAACAAATTTATAAATAACATATTTTCTCAAATCTCATTTTAACCACACACAATATTTCTTGAAATCAGTTTCAATCACATGTTTTATTTCGAAAATATCACATTCTTTGTTTATAAACAAAAAAAAAAAAAAAAAAAATTCTAAGCAGATACTTGTTTATAAACAAGTTTATAAATAACATATTTCCTCAAACGACTTTTTAAATACATATATTTTCTCAAATTACTTTTTAACCACATAGTTTATTTTCAAAGCGTCACATTCTTGGTTTATAAATTTTTTTTTACCAAATTGAAATATCCAATTAATTCAATATTAATACATTGTTATTTGAATTGAGAATTTAGGACATTTTGAAAGTTATCTTAGGGTCTATTTGATTGTGAGAGTCGAGAGTGGAAATAAAATGAATTTCAGGGAATTGAATTATTGAGAACTTATTTTCTTAATAATTGAAAGTTTAATGTGTTTGATTGATTTAATTTTATAGGTAAAGAAAGTGGAGAATTTTTCCAGTTTTATTCTTTAATTGACATATTGTTTACAACAAATAAAGCAAGATTTTGCTATTTTAATCATTTTTTTAAAAAATTTCACACATTTGTACTTAATAATAATAATAATAACGATAGTGTTAATTTCTAAAAAAATAAGACAATTAACAACAACAAAACATACCAAACATGAAAAATCAATTCTCATCGAAGTGCTGAGAAAATGAATTCATCAAAAAGCTGGGAAATGTGAAAAATTGAGAAATGTTGAAAAACCAATTCTATCAAAAATTTAAGCTATCAAATAAATCAAAAGATGGAAAATAGAAGAAAAAATTCCATTTTCCATGGAAAATATGGAGTATCAAACATGCCTTAATTCTTTTCTTTTCCTTTTTTTTTTTTTTTTTCCATATTGGATCAAAACACACCATTATTGATTTTTTTTTTTTTTAATTGAAATATCTAATTGAGTTTAATATTAATAACATTGTTCTTTGATCTAGATTTAGAACATTTTGAAAGTTATCTTAAATTTTTTTCTTATCACATTTCATTTACTTGTAGAATCACATAAACATTTCGTTCAAAAATGACTCTTTTCATAACATCAATGAGTTAAATTCACGCATGAATCATGATCATATTGAGGACGAATTTTGTGTGACAAACGATAAATGAATAATGACTAGTAAATCATAAAAAAAAAAATAAGTCGATAGTATGATCAACATACATACTAAAAAGTAAAAAGTGATAAATGCTAATTTTGAGATTGTAGACGGCTAAAAAGTTTTACGTAAACAATTATTAGATAAATAGTATAATACTTTGAAACCAAATATTGCAATCTATTCTAATATTCAACACTTTATTCTGTAATGTAATCGTTACAATTTACAAATCAATTTATAATTTATAAATAACATAATTTCTTAAAAATTATTTTTTAACTGCACACATTTTCTCTCACCACATTTTAATCACATATTTTACCTAAAAAAAAATAAAAAAAATCAATTTATAAATTACTACAATATTAAACAACATAGCATAAAGGATAAGAAACATATGGAACTTTTGTTAGATTTCAACAAACGATTGTGATAAGCAAGTAATCTTGTTTAATTTAAAATGCAAAAAATGCTTAATAGGAGACAGAAAGGGTCAAGCGTAAATACATTAATTAAAAAAGGACTATTTTAAAAAATTATTTTTGGAAGGGTTCTTATTACTTAATCACCGTTTTGAGACAGGTCAGCACATTTGTATGCACACGAAATCCTATAAGAAACAATTTGAAGGATATGTGTTAAATGCTGGTTGAATTGTCGGCAAATCTGGGTGTTTCTAATGTTATGGTTGTACCAATGAGTACGTGTCACGTAATTTGAAGATATCATCCCACTGTTTGGTTGATTATTTATTTTTATTTTTTAAGCAAAAAATTTATTGTTTTCGTGATATAATATATAGTTAAAAAGTAATTTAAAAAATATGAGATTAAAAATAATTTGTTGAAATGAATTGATAGAGCACAACTCTGGTGCCCGTGACGATCAGGCCCCAGAGCATAAGCATTTATTGACAATAAACAATTTACCAAATAAAAATAGTGCAAAAAAAGAATAGTCTATTTCATTTTTATTTTATTTTATTTTATTTTTTCCTTCATCCTTTCAACGTTAAAATTTTTTTTGTAGTATTTGTGTGGAAGTCATGATGGATCGAGAATGTTAATATTTTTTTTGTGAATGCTATTTATAAAAGCAATATGTGTGATACAATAATTGAGGCACGGTCATGATGCACAATAGTGTACATGGTTGGCTCGATTGTCCTCACCCTTTTCAATTTTATTTATTATTGCACGATGATAATTGATAAGTACATTTTATACATTTATTTCAGTTTTAAAATTAAGTAATTGATTTGTCATTTTGTGTTCTGTTTGGCAGTTAGAGTAGATTATAAATTTCATTTATTTATGTATTCTAGTTAAAATATGTGATTGAAAATTGGAGAAAAATATGTGTGGTTAAAAAGTGATTTGAAAATTGTATAATTTATAAACCAATTTAAATCATTAGTTGAACAGAGGCTTATAGTTTTCCTACTTAATTTCTTTGGGCTTGTTTGGATTTCATTATAAGTTAATGATGTTATAATGCGATAAAATAAAATTTTCAATCATATATTTTATCATTTTTATTAAAAAGTACAAAAATTATTATATTTTAGGCAAATCAAACAGAACAAATATGTATTTGAGATATAGCTAATATTTTCATTGTTGACTATTATCTAATCTTGTAACTAATATTTCTTTTCACAAGAGATGCCCAATAGATTTTTTTTTTTATTTTTTAATATCAAACAACCCAATAGACATTTATACTATTAGCATTTTGTGCTGAACTGTTTTCACATAATTTGCACTTGGTGTGCATACGTAAGCCGTGACATAATTATTATAATTCTCAATCGTGTACACAACAATTTTCAGTCACTATTTTATGGGCATTTTCACCTTAATTAAGACATTAACATAACCCAAAAGGAATCTATCTATCCATTATAATGCCAAAACAATCCAGTTACGTATTTAAATTGTGCTCTATTAATCTAAGTAAAAATAACGACTTTTACACCCGATTCATCCCATTGGATAAGATGATTTTTAGTTTCAATATTGTTTTTTTGTTTCTATCCCGTAGACAGCCAGCTAAGAAAAATGTCACGCGTGATCAGAACTCCACTTCACATCGCCTCTTTAACAGGTTCTTCTAAGCAAGTAGGTCATATCATTAGATTTCTCCCTAAAAAGTTAAAATATTATTGTTATCAGAAACTAATTAATGCATTGTTTTCGTCGTGGTATATATTGATAAAATCAAAATTAAGAAAAATTGGAGCAAGTTTCTTTTTATTTATGATTATTTGAAACTTGAAGGAAAGAAGCACTGAAGTGCGTACATACAGACTGAGACGTTGGGAAATAAAAAACAAACCAAAAAAGAAAAAGCACGACTCCATAAAGTGAATAATGACTATTAATAAAACAGAAAGTAAAGAAAACCTAATGACACTAAACGCGACTAAAAACAGATGAAAATGCGAGACTAAAGAAGCCGTTAGGTGAGCTGTTGTTTGAAGTTGAAAATCTGTTGAATTCACTTGATAATTTTACATCCCACCCCCCCACCCCCCCCCCCACCCCCTAAAGGTGGAGCTTGGTATAGGTCGACCAAGCCCAACTTGGACAACAAAGCAGAAAACTGAGGACCAACCAAAACCTTTTTAAAAATATCAGCCAATTGATCCCGAGAATTGATAAATTGGGAAAGAATGAAACCTTGTTTAAACTTGTTGCGAACTAAGTGACAATCAATCTCCAAGTGTTTGGTGTGCTCGTGAAATACGGGATTAACAGTAATATGTATGGTAGCCTTATTATCGCACCAAAGAGGAACCGATAAAACCAAAGGAATGAACAAGTCTTGAATCACATAAAAAATCATTTGAAGCTTACAAACCGTGCTGGCTAAGTTGCTATATTCAGCCTCTGCAGAAGATCGAGAAATGGTAGTCTGCTTCTTGGACTTCCAAGAAACCAGAGCACCTCCAAGATAAATGCAATACCTAGTGATTGACCGTCTAGTATTCGAAGAGGAAGCCCAATCTGCATCACTAAATGTTGTCAGCTGAAAATCAGAAACAGTGGGATAGAAAAGCCCCTTGGATGGGCATCCTTTTAAGGTATCGTAAAAGATAAATAGCAGTGTCCCAATGTCCTTTACGAGGTGAAGTAATAAACTGACTAAGTTGCTGCACTAGGAAAGTAATGTCTGGTCGAGTCAGGATCACGTATAAAAGTCATCTAACAAGCCGTCTATATTGATCTGGTTCTGCAAGAGGTGCACCAGACTCTGACGTCAATTTAATTCCTTTAGGAAAGGGTGTAAAAGTAGGTTTCGCCCCCATAAGACCAGCATCACATATGATATCTAAGGCATACTTTCTCCGATTAAGATAAGTACCTGTTTCTCTTCGTGCAATTTCAAGCCCCAAGAAATACTTTGCATGTCCCAAATCCTTGATGGTAAAGGCCTTATGCAAGAATTTCTTAACTTGCTGAATATCTTCTTCATTTTTACTAGTCACCAAGACATCTTCAACATACACTAACAGAGCCAAGAAAGAGTTTGAGCTACATTTAACAATCAAACAATGATCATTAGGTGATTGAATAAAACCAAAATCTAAAAGTTTTACACAAAACTCCACATTCCACTGTAGAAGCTTGTTCCAAACCATACAAGCTTCATTTCAATTTGCATACTTGACCATCTTTCATTCCTTCCAAACCCTCAGGGGGCATCATATAAATTTCTTCATCGACGTGTCCATGCAAAAAACATTATTTATATCAAGTTGATGTAGTCCCCGTGACTTGGCAGTAGCAATGGCTAAGAATAGTCTCACGGTGACCAGTTTAGCCACAGTGGAGAAACTTTCTATGTAATGAATCATAAGCAATTGATTATAATCTTTGGCCACCAATCTAGCTTTAAAGTTGTCCATAGTCTCATTAGCATTTAACTTTACTTTGTACACCCATTTTGATTCAATAGCTTTCTTGCTACGTGGTAATGCAGTCAACTCCCAGGTTTGGTTGCATTCCAATGCTACTAATTCCTTTTTCATGGCTTCCACCCAAGCTGGAGATTTACTTGCCTGGCAATAGGGAGTTGGTTCCTACACTGTTGATACATTGGCAAGAAAAGACATATACGTGCTTGCAAAAGTAGGACATGTGATGTATGGAAAATTTGAAGGTGTGTAAGGTGATTTACCAGAAGATGCATTAACAATATGAATGGAAATTACTAGATTTTGATTTGAGAGAGAAATGTTGGTTACATAATCTTGTAACCAAGGAGGTTTTGTTATGATTCTTGAACTTTTTCTAACTGATGTATCTGGAAGTATAGCATCAGTTGGAGCATTATGATGATTAGGAGATGACTCTGTTTCTAAAACATCTTTAGGTATATGTTCTGGTGAAGCAGGAGGCATATAGTCATTAGATATGGGAGAAACTGGGATATGGCTATTAGTTTGAAGGTTGGTATTTTGATCAATTAGAGTGTCTGAAATAGTGGAATCAGCATAAACTATTGGCAAATGGACTGTTTCAGGAATTGAGTTATGATTTTTAAAAGAAAAACATTCTCATAAAATTGTACATCTCTAGAAATGTGTATTTGATGAGTATCAAGATCATACAATTGGTAACCCTTTTGACCTTGATTGTAACCAATAAAAATACACTTTGAAGCTCTTGGATCAAACTTGTCCTTGAAAGGTTTGGTGTTGGTGGAGTAACAAAGACATCCAAATGGCTTAATCAAAGAGTAATCTGGTTTGTGTCCATAAAGGAGCTGGAAAGGAGTTTTCCACGAGATGAGAGGAGTAGGTAACTTGTTTATAATAAATGTGGCTATGAGAATAGAGTGTGACCAAAATTTTCCAGGTAATTGGGATTGAAACATTAGGGAACGAGCAATTAGCAAGAGATGTTTGTATTTCCTTTCCACCACCCCATTTTGTTGTGGGGGGGGGGGGGGGTATAGACACAGGACTTTTGATGAATAATCCCTTGATCTTTGAACAATTTTTGACACTCAGTACTAGTGAACTCTGACCCATTATCGCTCCTCAAACATTTGACACATTTTTGAAATTGTGTTGATCATGATGAAGAAAGTATAAAGAATATCAGGCACTTGGATCTTATGAACATGTAGAAATGTCCAAGTACATCTACTAAAATCATCGACAATGGTCAACATAAAAAGAGTCCCGGTTAGAGATGATTTTCTATATGGTCCCCATACATTCACATGAATCAAATCAAACACATTTTTTGTATGTATAGTGCTAGAAGGGAAAGGCAGCCTTGCCTGCTGAGCCTTATGACAAACATCACATTTCATTAAAATGTCAATTTCTGAATCATTACACAAATGTTTCAAAAAATATAAATGTCTCAATACAAATGGAGAAGCATGGCCAAGTTTTCCATGCCAATCAGAAAATGAAGAAATGTGTGCTTTATTTGTGTAACATCTTGTATCAGAAGGAGCTATAGAAGGTATTTGAAGATGATGAGCAACTGATGCAAATTTTGGAACTTTGAAATTTAGGATGGATTTGTCAAGCAGATAAAGTTTCCCAACAAGCTTCCCAATTGCAAGGATCTGCTCATGTTGCAATGGTCACAGTGCTGATTTGATTTGTCTTCATTGTTAACTCTTTTTAAGTATCCTCTTCGTTGTCCAAAACCATCTCTAGCAGACCAATTTCCTCTTACATATTTGTTTCTATATCCTCCCCTAAAATGTCCAGATCTTCAAGTAGCTTGAGATCTTACAATCATTGCACTATTTTCATTAATTTCAGGATAAATGTTGTGAACAAACCTCAGTTTCTCTACTCTTAAAATCATAGAATAAGCCTTGTTTACACTAGGTAAAGGATCCATCACTAAGATCTGATTTCTCACATGATCATAAATGTCATTTAATCCCATTAAAAATTGAATCAACCTATGAAAGGTATTTGCATCTGCTACGTCCTTTGTAGCACCACAAGTACATGTTGGTGTAGGCATCAAACAAGAGTATTTATCCCACAGCCTTTTTATCTTAGTGAAATATGCAACCACATACATAGAACCATGTGACATGCTACTGATTTCATGCAGTAACTGATATAGAAGCGGTCCATTACACTCTCCGAACCTTTCTTCTAACTCCTTCCAAAGATCCTTAGCTAAACCGACATACAAGAATGCATCAACAATATCCTTGGAGATCAAATTCAAAATCCACGAGATGACCATACAATTGACTCGCTTCCACTGTTCAAATTTTGATGAGTCTGCACTTGGCATTTCACATTTATCATTTATAAATCCAAGCTTAACCTCTACTCCCAACGCAATCTTAATAGATCTACTCCAGCTCAAATAATTGCTATCAGTAAGAGGCGAAATAGCAAGCAACATCCCGAGTGATCAGATCCTTGCAAAAATAATGGATCTCCATTATATTGATGCTCTTTATCAACTGAACCTGCGATTTACGTATTTCTAGTTTGATCTTCGAGATTTCCTTCATTGCCATATTTTGAATTGGTCAATCACCGAATAATCTAGAAATTTTCTGATTAGTAATTGATTAAGTAGGCCCAAGCAACCGCTTACTCTGATACCATGATCAAATATTCGAAGATAAGAAAAATTGGAGCAAGTTTCTTTTTATTTCTGATTATTTGAAACTTGAAGGAAAGAAGCACTGAAGTGCGTACATATAAGAAGCAATGAAGTGCGTACATATAGACTGAGACGTTGGGAAATAAAAAACAAACCAAAAAAGAAAAGGCACGACTCCATAAAGTGAATAATGACTATTACTAAAACAGAAAGTAAAGAAAACATAATGACACTAAATGCGACTAAAAACAGATGAAAATGCGAGACTGAAGAAGTCATTAGGTGAGCTGCTGTTTGAAGTAGAAAATCTGTTGAATTCACTTGATAATTTCACATATATCCCAAGCGATGGGCTTCTACTACAATCCTAGCCGATTAACCAAGTTGAACAAACAATACACACTACAAAGTGATTAATGTATAGCTCTGCATTGACGACACCTAATCAAATCACAGCTTTTAAGTCGATATTATGGGTATAGAAACCACAAAACGTTGATGGCTATGGAATGATATAATTGAACATGACAAATGAGGAGTTAGGATGATGCCACGTGTCAAGTATTCTGAGGGGGTACTCATGTATAAATTCTTGATCCTCTCATCTTCATAATCTGACTTAAGTGTCGGATTGCACATGTTCCTTGTGTCACCATCGAAGCTGAAATATGTGTAGTTTAACGTTGTCGTAGATAATAAACACAAATGAAGAGGAATTAATCTATTGAGTTCTAAATTTCACTAGATTTGAAGGTCAATGGTTTCAATAAAAAAAAATATATATATATATATATATATAATTAGGGAAATAGTATATGGGATAATTTTTAAATTTCTTCTTTGTTTTATTTTTCCTTATGCAGGGGTGTTTTACAACCAATTGCCCTCTCTCTCTCTCTCATACAATGTATTTTTTTAATTATATTTGATGTTTTTATTGAAGATATAGATTATCACAATTGTGTTTCAACTTCAAGCCTAAAAATATTTACCCTATTTCGGTATCTTGTTGAACTAGACAAAATAATGTATTTCTAAGTGCTACTATTCTCTCAATAGATGACTCTTTTATTTTCTTTACAAATAAGTTGAAATACTAATTTTCCAATATATATATATATATATATATATATATATATATAAACACTAGTAATGACCCAAAATTTGTAAACAATAATTTTTCGAGGAAAATTTAGAATAACATGTAACATACATTTACTACAACTAGTATTTTAAAAAAAAAAAAATCTCAATATTTCTGGAATTGTTATTCCAAACAAACTTACAAGTAAAAATTTCCCTAAAGAAAAATAAGTTTTGGGCTAAATTTATAAAAGTTAGTAAACTATGGGTAATAGATTAACACAAATTCCCATTTATTAAAATTAAAGTTTACATTAATGCATATTTGTTTTAATCCATTAGCTTTACTTGGTGGCTTAAGTCTCCTTATGATATGCCGTGAGTTTAATTTTTTGGAGTTTTATATTTATGATCTATGTTTTCCTATGTGATGTTACCAGTAACATAAATTCTTGTGACACAATGTTCAGTCACAATAATGTTGTGGTTATTTATAAGGATATGACAATGATTAATTAATGTTAGCTGGATATCATATATCAAACCAGAATACACGATGTTAGAGCATGTTTGACTAAGCTTGAAGTTAACTCAAAAACATGTTTGATATAGTACATTTTGATCAGCTATGATATGTTGCATCAATAAGTACATCATGACTAGAGAATACAAAAATGCTACTTGTACATAGAGCATGACCAAGAGGATGACCAAAAAATGAGTTGGCAAGTTTGTGGATGTTGATTTAAAAGTTGATGTGATATATGAATTAATATGATTGTGTCAACCATACAATATGTCAACATGTATGTCAAATTATGTGTACATGTAGCAAAATTGTAGAGAATAACATACATTTTTTGGACATTCCACAACCCAACATAAAAACCAGTAATCCAGTTCGATGTCTTAGTTGCTTGCATATCATTTATTCAAAATTTAGCCAAACAGTTAAAATTAAACAATAAAAGGGAATAAATGCTTCTTGATATGTAGATTACCTACTGGCTTCTATAAATGATATATGATCATTGAGAAGCCTATCTATTACATTTTTTTACTTATATATCCAAGAAATAATAAATTGTTTAGAATGGACAATGATGGATTTTAGTTATTTTTGCCCCTTCACACACCCTTTTGGGACAGCAGATCTGGACTCCATGTGAAGAAGTCCAGATCTGTTGTCCCAAATGGTGTCCTCTTAACTGTCCATCCAATTAAAATTGTACACATATACATACCAGAAAATAGATTTTAAATCTACACAAACAATTACATTCAAAAGTGATGATGTGTATAATTTTAATTTGGTAGATAGCTAAGGAGACACCATTTTGGGACAGCAGATCTGCACTCCCTTCACATGATACAACAAAAGTTAGAAAACGCCAATGTATATTTTATAGGACACTCATACACCAAAACGAAAGGTAAATGGTAAATGGGAAATAGACACAAAATAGAGGTATGTGATACTCTCAATGTTATTTGCCTTGTCGATTCAAAAATTCTAATTCCCCACCATTAGTTTCTCCTTTTTCATGTGCGAAGAATTGCTGAAAAGTCTTGCCAACTACTAAAGAATGATATGGGAATTACCCTTGCTTTATTGTGTCAATAATAGAACCAAGGCACCCTCCAAAACTGAGTTGCACAATAGTTGCATCAAGTTAACAATGTTGACCTATCTAGACAATAAGCATTATAACATTCCTTCCCAGGCTGTCGAAATACAAACTTCTTTCAGAAAAAATATGATAGGTCGTGTTTTTCTCCTTAACAGAATAAGTCGTTTCACATATTCATGAACGAGGTTGGTAACGACAAATTGAGACTGGCAGCACCCTCATATGCTCGATGTCGACACCATATGGCTCAGTCCCTGAATCAGGCTCTTCCATTTCCTTTGACCAATGATTTATTTTCTACTACTATATTATAAAAAGTTGTAGAACATCATCTATTGCAGATAGTTAGAAGCCCTTAATCAAGATTTGATTCAGAAATATAGCGAATACATTCGAACAAGAAAATCAAAAAATTAAAGATAAAAATTTGAAATTATTTAGAATTTCCTCAAACTCAATATAAAATAAAAAAATTATTTTGATTAATTCATAAAAAATAAAGATAAAACTAGATATGTAAGCATTAAACTATATGCAAATCATAATTATTCATGATCCCCTACTAGACAAATCACCATCTAAGAAAACGATAAAAGAAGATATAATAAAAATGATGAATTATATTATTAGAATGTCAATCAATTCCACTGCCACTATGGTATATGTTAGGTTGCCATTTGCTAGTTGTAGATTTTTTTTATTTTTTTTTTGAATTCAAATATTCTTTTTTTTTTTAATCCATTTGCTAGTTTTTGTGTTCAGTACAACTACACCAAATTAATTAAGGCACCTCACACATATATTTGTAAAGCTGCAAAGTGATGTAAGATCGAGCAGCCGCCATGTCCAACAACACTGACATTTCATCAATTCTTTCTACATTCGATTAGGTACTCTGCTTATTTATAACGTAAATAATGCAATCTCACTGTAGGTACATAGGAAATGTATTAAAGAATAGAAAATGTGGAACCATTTCCAATTAAGAAAACAACAGTTGTGTATGGATTTTGTATAATAACACATTCCTTTGTTGCAGACAGTGGTCAATCCGTCTGCATTCAAGAGGAGTATCGGAGAAAGTACGAGACTTAAAATTCATCGACCTCGTTATAATTAGGACAGTTAGCACTACAGAAAGATAGATGCATAAATGGTCATGTTTTTAACGACTATTGTATATGAGTTGTATACATCAAACCTCCAATTAACCATGTCAAAGTTCCCAAGCATCTAGTGACCCAGATTTTCTAACGACATTGGAATGAGAACATTATCAACCTGACTCCATGGAGTATTAAATGGGATTCTTTGATATCTCTCTAATTTTGACGTCGAATTTATAGTCGATTAACATTGCACGTATATCCCCTTCATTTTTCAACTTTAACACCATCCACATAAAGTAGAATGCGGTGTTGATTTGCTGCAGCATCGACTTTCATAAACATATGATTCATGATTGACATAAAGAACACAAATTAATTGTCTTATATCCATTTGACTCCAAAAATATTCCATGAATATTCAGATCTATTTTTGTGTTCTAAAATATCTTGCTTGTAAACTTTGGCCCTTACAACTAGACATTCTCATTGGGTCATTTGCAGGTTGATGAGTGCGTAAACAAATGAATTCAATAGAACATCAATATATGATTTTCTAAGTATATTTAAATCAATAAATGTTGGGGACATCGTTAATGACAAAAAATTATGACGTTTTCAACGTTACTGAAACCTGGAACACTACAAGAAGTCCTACATTGGTATGCCAACAATCCAAGTCCTAGTACTTACTTCAGGTTTTAAACATGTGATCAGAAATTATATCTTTTTCTACTTTTTAGAAACGGTATTCTTAGGGTTTGCTACAATACAATCTGTATTACGAGCCAGTGGGGTTTGGTAGTCTTCCTGTTGGTTTCTCATTTGAGGTTTACCATCTGAGGTTATTTTAGATGTGACATCAATACACTGACCATTGATGGGTTGAGCACCCGACTGATTTCAAGAGCAATGCGTTCATTGGTGTCAAAGGGGGAATAAAGGGTGCAACGCACTAGTCATCCATTGGTGACACAAATATAGTATAAGATTTACTGGGCATTGATGTTTCGCTTGGGAACTGATGGGGGCCCAATGGAGGGCAGCCTTCATTTACTTGTTAACAATCATCTTCGTTGTCATCGACATCATACACCACATGTTTTCCTTTCAGATGCATGTAGGTCCAATAATGTAAATTAGATTTGTAAACGGTACAGGCTTAATGAAATCATCCACCTCCTTCTTGGATGGAGAAATAAAAATTTTGCTATTTATTGGTACAAACATTGTAAGAGCATGGTTATCGGTCAATGAAATATGTGAATCAGAAATAGAAAATTTGCTATTTATTTGTGCAAACATTGTAAGGATCATTGGCATTGTAGAAGCAACTTTGGAGCACATTTTATTTTCAAATATAAGCAGTCTCTTACACCGAAACTTAGAATGCAATGACAAAAACATTGAGCCTATAATTCATGGTGAACTTCCCACACCCTCAGCAGTTGTATGCTAATTCCTTAAATCGAGCTTCAACAATGAAATGGTGAGGTTGAAAATATTATTTCCCCATGAAAGTAGATGTCTTTCGATTGAGTCTACAAGGACCAACAACCTTCCATCCACGAACCTATCATACGCTATGTTATATATCAACTGCGTGACTAGGAACAATTACTCGATGATAACAATCTCTCATTTATTTCTATCTGACATGGCAATGAACATGTTGAAATATCATCATTTATTATTCGGGGTATATGATTTAAATATTCGTTTTACGGTCTATAGTATGCGAATCATAATTCTCGTCATTGACATCATTGTTGAAACGAATGTCAGTAATCATGTAGAACTCATCCATGCCAAATTTTAACGTGTCACTTCCAATACGAAACCAGATCTCCTCAAAGTTAGGCTGGTTTACTTCCCTCAAGAGAATTAGGTGGATCAATTGAGTGTTCATCGCAAATTCATTCATGTCTAGTAAATGACCAAACGTTGTAGTTCTAAAAACCCTTTTCTACCGATCTGTAATTTGTTGCTTTAGAGTATAGACAACAAGATCCGAAGACTTAACATTAACTTTTCCAAGAAAGCAATCATATGTTGTGATCTTCAACTCCCATTTCTTCATATACGAATCAGAGTTAATGTTAAATACAGAACTAGAAGGATAGAAAATAATATAATGTACATGGGTGTAATACTCTTTTTCGCAGTATTGGAACAGGAATGCAATTACATGCTATGCATATTGTAGCGTATCCGGTCCTCAAGGGATGCCGGCCGTCTACTCATGGTCTTTCCACTCCCCCCTAGTCATCCTGCTCCTCAAGAGTTGACAGCCTCGTTTCCAGGAAGTGAATTTTTGCATCATCAAGCATTCGAACATTGTACCTAGGGGTTAAGTACAAACTTCATGGAATCCCTGATACGAGACTGTCAGCCTTTGAGGAGTAGGACGTCTAGGGGAAGTGAAAAGACCATGAGTAGAAGGCCGGCAGTTCTCGAGGACCGGGTACGTTACACATACCTTGCTTTTTAGTGATACTTCTTGTATAATCTTCTTCTCGCATGGCGTGCACAAACCTTTACGTTTGTTTCTAAAATGTTGAAACCTAGATATTTCTGTCCTTTTTACTGTGAAGATTGACTTCTTCCCTGTTCAAAACTTTCCCATAGTGAATCAACTTGCACTTACGATGAATAAACCTTTCAACAATTCGTTCGTTAGGTATAAAAAAAGCATGTTATTAGACAATATCACACCTTAATATAACACAAATACTAGTTTCAAAGAACTTAGATTCTATAATATCCATTCAGTAGTTCTAAAAATTGGATAATCATACCTTCAATACATGAAGTCCACTTGCAACTGTTCTATACAGATGGACGCAGAAGTTATCTAAATTAAGTGCAACAAATGTTTGAACAAATTCATTAGACCCTGAACACAGAGCCTTGTTTGATTCTATTACTAAATTGTGATAATTGGAGAGGTTTCGAATTATCGGATGCTCATGATGGCCCGGTAATACATACTTCTGGGATGTTCTTGATGACCTTGTAATACATACTTCTGGGATGATCTGTAATATTATTTTTAGTTACTCGATCCTGAGAATCCATTTGGGTTTCGAATTAACTCGTTCTATCCATAAAATCAATTATGTCATACGGAAATGGAACTTACATTTGTAAAAAAAATTATACATGTTCTGGTCAAATTATAAAGAACTACATTATATGAGAAGATGCTAACTTCTCTACTACAATTGGCACACAACTATACACATTACCCCATAAGATGGGATAATAAGCTAAACCAATGAAATGAAATAAAAAAATAAAAAAATAAAAAAATGTGACTTTCATATTTCATTTTATATGAAATAAATATCCAGACGTTGGAATGAAAACCAACTTGGCAATCTAGCATATAAAAATTCGATTCTGCTTCCTCGAAACAATGATTTTTTAGGGTGAACAAGTACACTGCAAGTATTGAAAAATAGAGTAACACACGTTCGAAAAATAGATTTTTTAGGGTGAACAAGTACACTGCAAGTATTGATGTCATTTGAAATGCTAAGATAAAAGTATTCACGGTTGTCCAACCAATTTGATGCAGCTCAAATCAACCTTTCATGATTGAATTGCAGGCTAACGAGGCATGAAGTTGAACAAAGGTTCTATTTGTAATTGGGAACTCGAAAGTGATGAAAGCCCGACATTTGGAACTGGACGATTCTCTATTCTGGTGGCCCAATGATTCAAGCTTCTGGAATGAAATCAAGCAACTATTTTATGATTTTGTTTCATCAATCGCATGAAATGATCATCTTGTGCTAAACCCAAAATTTGGATTAATAATGAAAATCAAATTATTTGGTAGGAGACAAGTTTTAGTTACTGAAAGTAGGCTATTTTTGGTTACTTTGTTGGTAGGGATGATGCCAGGGTGTGAAGAATTTTTGATTTCATATTTGTTGTTATTTAAACTTAATTCAGTGAGAGAAATCAGGAACCATTATTCTTAGTCGGGATTCTCTGAATTCAGTTACTATTCATATATATTTTATAAATATTTAGATTTTAATATAGGTTGTAAATGTCAGAATTTTTTATTACTGAAAATGGTTTAAGTTACTATATTAAACTAAGGTAGGTATATTTAATTTGTTTAGTATTGTATGATAAAGAATGCATAATCTTAATCATATTTTAAATGAGTTAGTTTTTAGGCAGAACCTTTGATGAACCCAACTAGCATAACTTGATTGAAAATAGAGAAAATTGCAGTGCATACTACTTTTACATCCCTGAATGCATAGATGGATCCAGAACTAAAGTTCAACTAGAGCAGTCTACTGTTGATCGTGGCAATTAACAGTAGCAATAGCAAGATTTTTTTATTATGAGAGAATACATTTTTACGTGTGTCACTATCTAATATGATTAGGCTTTTCTAAGCTATAAAGGTGTCTCAAATAAGAACACTACGTATTAAAGGCTTGATTGTTCTCATTCTTCTTCCCTTCATAAGCTCAGGGGCATGTGCGTTTGAGCAAGATAAAGAGACGAGAGTAAGAGAGGAGAGAGAGGGAAGAAAAGACCAATTTAGTTATCACACCCTATAGTGGTACTAAAAAAATATTATAGATTGGGTTAAATTCTTCAACTGGCGTTGAGTTGAATTTGTTATCCATTCATCAAATTCTCCGGCTAATTTATTTCCTTTCCTTTCTTTTCTGACTTGGTTATTTGGAAATAATACAGCATATGTTTTATTCATTTTTATGTCAAAAATTTCTTTACACCTACGGCGGCTTTTTGAGAAACATTCTCCAAAAATATAGATTTTTGGACATAGAGATTGTCCAAAATAGATATTTTTATATACAAAAATTCTTTGCTAATGCAACTCCAGTCGATTTAAACATAAAATTGCATAAAAAAAATACAAAATAATCAAAATAAAAGTAATATAGATCTATAATGAGCACCCAAAATATTCATTTGTAAAACTTCATCAAAATTCAAGCCATAAAATAGAGATTTCAGAAAAATTATCCAAAATAGAGATTTTCACAAAGATTAGCCAAAATACCTAATGGCTCGTTGCAGAAGACACTGGCAAGCTGCGCGTCAGGCAGAGGAGATAGGCGACACAGCCAGTGCCGGCCCTGGGAATTGGAGGCCCTTATGCAAAATTTTAAATTGGACCTTGATAAGGCTCCAAAAAAATAAATAAATAAATAATCGTTCAAATTACAAAAAATAAGAATGTAAACCATCAAGAGTTGAAATTAAACTTACTCGTCTAACATTTTTATTTTAGATGAAAACTAACAATTATGCCCTTGTTTGAGTCTCATTTTATGGAAAAAAGTTTGTAAATAATGTGATTTTGAATAGTATTTTTGTCAGAATGTGTAGTTAAAAAATATTTAAAAAGTAAAAAATTGTAGGCTTAACTAAGATGGATGATTGAGATTAAGTCTTGAATAAATTTGATTTTAAAAAAATGAGAGTCAAACGACTATATTATTACAATAAAATTGTCAAGTTTCTTTTTTTTTTTTTTTTTTTCCTCTATTCACATTCTACCTCGGAAGAACTTCATTGAATTTTATAGTTGCCTAGTTTGCAAATATATTCAAAAGGTTAATATTGTTAGGTTAACAAATTTGATTCTCTTCCGAGCCCACAAAAATGAGGAATTCTTAATAACTGTAAAACTATTGCTTGAGAGGACAGCACCTAAGAAAAGAAAGCATGAGTAGAGTAGTAACATTGACACGTGTTGGCAATTTGGACAATATTCAAATAACTTGGCTGCACTTGTGTCTTGCCAACAGCCCAATTTTAAAATATTTCATGCACGAGACGCACATATGCTTAATGAAAAGGGTAAACAGTTGAGCAGCACAGAAAACTTGGACTTCACATTACATATTTTGGGGCCTTTTTATTTTGAGGCCCAATCCAACTGCATGGGTTGCATACCCTTAGGGCCGGCCCTGGACACAGCGCAAAGCTGCGGAGGCGAGAGAAGACGAGGGTTGAGGAATCAGGTCATCCGTTCTGTAACTTCCTATGTGTATATAATAGATTGGGTAATCAGATTTCATTTGGGCCAATTGATGGGCCACTTTAAGAAGGCCCAAATTATTATTCTTATTTTTTTGGGGGGGGGGGGGGGAAATAGATAAATAAGGTGATTATAAATGCAAATTTCAAAATTGAAATAAAACTTGTATAATTTCAAAAATCAAGTTGTAATTAAGATTAATAAATTAAATTAAATAACTAAAAATATTATATTAATTACATATATTGAGGTCACAACATTATATAATTTCAGGTTACAAATACAAATATTTTAGGTCACAAATTGATTTTAGGACACATAATTTTAAATCACAACTAATTTCAAGGTCACAAATAATTAAATCAATAGGTCAAGAAATTTCATCTTAGGTCAAAACTTATTTTTCGATTACAAATCATGAATTTTGTATGTCACAATTTTTTATCGATCACAAATCTCGAGTTAATTGGTCATAACTTAACAAATTATGATTCACAAATTCTTTATTGGTCACAAATCATAAATTTCATAGGTCACAATCCCATTCCCACCAAAACCTACAACCACCAGCATCGACACCGGAACCACCACCACACACCATCACCACGCACAGATCTACCCCCAATCACCACCACAAAGCCACAAACAGCTACCACCACACCACCACAACTATTACACAACCACAAACCGTCGTCATCGCCGCCATTACACCAACCGTCGTCGAGCAAATCAGAGTGTAGCATCACAACCACCGTTATCACCTGTACTAACAGATTCACAAAATTCCCAAATCTCACCAATAGATTTGCAGATATAGATGAGATAAAACATCGAAGCCGCTGGTGAAACTGCTTTGATGCGCTGATATAGAAGCAGCGCCGCTGCTAGATTTTTGCAGAGGGGCCGCTCCTTTGATGCTTAGATCTAGCGGAGCCTTGAGGTGAGTGATGGTGCCATCGTAGTTACCTTTGAATCGTCGTGGCCAGCAACGGTCTTTTATGAGAACTAGTTTCACACCCGTGCGTTGCACGGAATCTTTGATAGTGATAATATTTTATTATAGAAAAACGTAAAATCACAATATATAATAAAAAATATTATGAACACAAGAACTTATAAAATTTTGTATTTCTAAATAGAAGTTAATACAAATTTTGAAACACTTATTTAAATAGGACATTTGTAACTAAATTGATTGATTTACCTTCCTCGTCACATATGTAATTCTAGATATTGTTACATATAGTTGACCATTACTAAATACTGATCTTCCCAAGAAAAGACCAACGTGGGATAGTTGTCATTGACTCTTATTGATCGTCATGGCGTAAGATATTATTAAAGGGAACTGTCTTCTTTGAAATTTTAAAAAGCAATATTGGATCTAAAGGAGTTAACGACATTTTTGGAATAAAAACCTTTTGCCCTGCATTACTCCCCGATAGAATTGAGGCCTCCAAAACATGGTGTCCAAGCCTAGAAATAATTAACCTAGTTCTGTTGCATAATCTCGAAGCATGATCAATATTTCTCAACAACATTATTGGAGCATTGACTCTCAGCTTCAACTCGTGGTTATACACACCAGAACATTTTACTCAATTTAAGAACTATGTGGAATGTACGTCTCCAAACAAACCTCTCATGCTGTCCAATTTACAAAATGTATTTGAACTAATATATATATTTTATTTAGCATGATTTAGTAAAAATCGTGTATCTATTTATTTTTTCAACATTGTTCAATATTGGAGCAAGAATGACCTTTCCTTGAGGGGTATGTGCTTTCAACTATTGCTTTATATTATACATTGAGTCTTCATTAGGATTCAAAGTTGCAAACCTGGTCCCATTATTTCAACAAAAGACTTTAAATTGCAAATTGCTTTAGGGAAAAAATAGTCAGCTGTTGGCCAAACGTAAGTCTTATAAAAAAAAATAAAAAATAAAAATAGAGTCTGAACTTATGGCTTGTTATTGGGTAATTTCCTCGATTTTTAACAAATGTGACGCGCCGAATGCATTCAATTTCATGTTCACTCAATTGATGGTTGTAAGTATTAATGAGGTGACCCTTTACTATAGCTTAAAACCTATTACTCTGAATACAAATTATATTGGTAAATAATGCACGTAGATTATAGAACAATGTTGTCAACACAAACTGAAATACAATTAGAAATTTAAAAAACGTGTGTTAAATTTGGGACCATAACACATCTTTTTCTATGAAAATCATTTCCATGCATTTATTATTTTTTCCGTGCTTGGGTACAAACCATTTTCTAGCCCAATGGAGTTTTAACCTCAAGTCTGCACGATGTTTGTTAAGATCTTTCAAGAGTACAAATGTTGAATGTATAGAAGCAGAATATGAAGTGTTGCAGGTAAGATGACTTTCAATATTTGGGAATATTTAAAGAGAAAACGGAGTACTTTGACCATTACCATTCTCAATTATAGACTCTTAAACTTCTAATACCAGCAATTAAGAATCCAGGATAATCATGCAGTCTAATTAACAACTACTAATGTGGATAGGTTTCAAACAAAGAATAAGTATATATAAAAAACTAAATAATAACTATACGGTGTTAGTAACTATCGAAATTTGTAATAATTTTTAATTGTATTATAATAAAAAAAAAAGTTTTTTAGTTAGTAATTTTTCATAATATAAGACGTGCTTTCTTTATTAGAAATTATAAACATTTTTTTTGTGTTAGTACTTTTTATAGTATAAGACATGTTAATGCTATTACTTATTATGTCTAATAACAATATTATTTTCAATATATAAAACGTTAGTTGATAACAATTATTGAATACTGAGATATTTAAAACAATTGTTAATCTTATATGTAATTATACAAACAAAATAATTACTTTAAGAAGCTATCTTTATGCCATACTTAGGACAGCTCAAATTGATTTAAGACGTATCCTGTTCATCCTAATGCAATTAGTTATCATTAATAATGGTAACATTAAAGATGCTTTACTTGGACCTTATTTTGTGATTATAATAGTATTATTATGAACAAAATGCTTGTCTTATTTCAATCTTCTTCACAATGACATGTTTTTGTGAGATTTTTTTTTTTAAATAAGAAATTACAATTGATCAAATTATTATTATTAGAAACATTAGACATTTTATAGTGTAAATTTTATTATTAGTAGTAGTAATATCTGGCATGCTTTAGTGAGAATTTTTTTATAAAATAAGAAATTATATGATTTTTCAAATTATTATTATTAGTAACACCGGACATACTTTTGTGAGACTTTAATATATAAAATAAGAAATTATATTTGATCAAATAAAGCAATAATCATAATAAATAATGCAAAGTTTTCTAAAGAGCCAAAATTGAAAAGATACAATAATAGGAATTAGAAACCATCAAAGTTTGAAAATTTAAAAGATCAATATTTTTCAATACAATTGTCAATTTTTTAGTTGGCTTATTTAGCCGTTATCACTCTCAATAGTACAATTAAATAAGGTAATGAGAATTCCTAGAATTTAACGAATTTGTTATACAGATATAAAAATGAATTTTTATTTTGCAATGACCTAGATGCGTGTATAAAGATTTTAAAAAATAAATATTATAGATAAAATCGTTGAGTTTTTAATAACTTATTTTTATTTGATATTTCTTTGATTAAATTTGCACGATTAAACATCTTTGTATAATTGATTTATTTTAATTTGTTTATATTATTATCATTCATTTAATATAGATTAAGAAAAAAAATGTCATGCAAATTAAATGAAATCATTTTTTAACCTATTAATCACTATTTTCATTGGACACGAAGAGGCAAACAAAGAGTTAGGAAATCAATATATTAACATTAATATGTTATTGTTATTGCATATTTTATTATGAAATGAATTTAATAAATACAAAAAAAAATCAATAATATAATATATATTAGTTGTAGAGTATGTACAATTAATTAGTAAGTTTGGGCGGGAAAACCTGAATTGTGATCCGCTCCAACTCAAGAACTTTAATATATAATATAGATTTCGAAGTTGTGACTATGGAGTGACCATGAAATTGCTCCTCCCAACGGTGTTCTTGCCGGAGACGATGGAAGCAGTGGCGAAAACCAGGGACGCGGGGTGTGGCCGTGGGTGGAAGGCATCGTCGGTGTTCTATTCAAAGAGGTTGAGAGTGTGTGTGTGTGTGTGTGTGTGTGTGTGTGTGTATAGATCGTGTAGTATATAGAGAGAATATAATTAGGGTTGGAAATGGTGTATGATTAAGATATTGTTGAATAATTAATTTAGTTTTGAATTATTTTAATTTAGTTATTAAAATATTAATTACAACTTGATTTTTTTAATTATACAAGTTTCATCTCATATATGAATTTTGATATTTAAAAGTAGGGATGGATATAATTTTCACTTTTTTTTATGACCCATGTCTCAATCTTCATCTTTTAAGAGTCCTACCTACACAGAGTAATAGAGTTGCTGACAACAACGTTTCTATTGCCATTTATTCTGACTCCGACGAAGTTATACTGGCTTTGGCTCCAGCAATGCCCACTGCAAGCAAACAAGATTGGAGAGCTGAAGTTTGCATTCAAAATTAAATGATCGAAAATCTCAATAAGGTAAAAAAAATAATCAAATTGGAAAAAAAAAAAATCAGATTGGCTATCGACTCCAGCTAGCGCGGTCTCGAGAGTTCGCCGTCGACTAGATCCGTCCTTGCATACAATATTCCCACCAATAACACGTCACCACCACCACCACCACTGTGCCCCTCCCTTTTCCTTCGGTGGTGCTCCAGCGACCTACTCAAAATGTAGTGTGTATTGAAAGACGTTATTATTGAGTTTTCAACAATTCTATAACGTGTTTGATGAAATGTCTGACTGAATATAATGAAAAATATCATAAAAAACTGAAAGTGTGAAGGTGTGATTACTAAAATCAGATCATAAAAATTTGAAAAGTATCTTAAGTATCATGTTATAATACTTTTATAATGTATCATAAGTATCATATTATGATACTTCTTTTGTAGAACGTAAATTTTAATAATTAAAAAAAATGAAAATATTAATTAGTAATACTTTTAAAGAAGGTAACATAATGATATCAAAAGTGCTTGTACATTGAATCATTCAAATTTGAATCTTGAGCTTTTGTTCAAGTGCTTGTACATTGAATCATTCAAATTTGAATCTTGAGCTTTTGTTCATTCTGTAGACTGTGAATGAAGATGGGAAGTCAATTTTTAGGGCGAAAATCGGCTCAAAGCCGCCACGGTGCAAAAGGACTTGTAGTTCTTGTGCACATTGTGAGGCCATTCAAGTACCAATAAACTCCCTCCTAGCAATGCTACTTGTACAACTATTGTTGACAACTCAGATGTGGCACGATCTTGTTAACTTGCACATCACATCATCTTTTAAATCAACACATCACAATTTGCAACATCTAGGTTGTCAATCGTAATTATCATCAAAAGTTGTACAAGTATCATTTTTCACTCCCAAATAAGGAACTCCTCCCTAACCTCAAGAATTGCCTATAATAGAGGTAATGAATATGCCCATGAGCTGGAAATGCAAATGTGGAAACCTAATTTTCAACCCATAAATCTTTTTACGTAATTCTCAAGTCTTAAACAAGACTGCATTGTACAATGAGTGAATGAACAAATCTTTTTAGCTTTTTTTATTTCAATGTTGAGCACTAGTGATACGATCATGTATGGGGACAAATCCCTTGTATCGAAACTTTCAAAATTGAAGAAAGTTCACGAGTCGACGATTATTGGAGAGACTGACAGTATCTTGACTTTTGCCTTTGGCTTTTAGTTTCTAGTTTCTACTCCATGGATGCCTTCAAATCTTCCATAACTTGTGTAAATTTCTTAATTTTTTATGCATTTTGTGACTATGAACCTGTTTGGTAATGTGAATTTTTTTTTTTTTTTTTTTTATGAATATGTGGTTTAAAAATGTTTGAAAAATCAAAAATAATGAGTTTGACTAAGAATGGATGGTTGAGATTGAGTTTGAAAAGTTATTGTAAAAGTTTTATCATTTCCAAACAAGCTCTATATGCAACAAAATGTATACGCATCCTAACCCTAGATTTCATACCTTTCTGTGTTCTTATTGCTTGCACAGATTCTGCATTTATAATAAATGCAAGTCTGTCGACTAAGAATAGCCGAATAGGTTGGTGAAAGATTTGGCTTAAACTGTAAAAAGTGATGAAGATTTGTGCCCATTTATGTGTATGGCTTCCTGATTTTATATCTTTGGGAGACGGCTCATGTTGAAAATTATGTCGGACATGTTTAGATTTGACAACTATGAATTTTATAAGTTGCCTATCTGGATCAATCTGCATAGCCTTCCACTTGAATGTTGGAACCCCAAAATTCTTAGTAAGATTACATCTAGAATTGGGAAACCTATTTGCACTGATAAGTTATCTACAAAGGAGCGGATTTCTTATGCTCGAGTTCTTGTTGAGGTTGATGTTTCTAAGGAATTGGTGAGGAAGGTGGACATCAAATTACCAAATGGTGTGGATTTTACACAAAATGTTGACTTTGAGTATGAGCCAAAATTTTGCTCAAGATGTCAAATGTTTGGACACTTGGACCAAGGATGAAGGTTGAATAAACTTAATGAGGGTAATCACAAAAGTAAAAAGGATGTTAGTAAACAGGTAGAAGTACCGGTTATCAGTTAGGTCTTTCCAAGAGATAGTCCTTCCTGAAAGTAATGCCATTTTGAACACGCCAAATGAATTCGTTTGGGCAAGGCAAGAATTGAGTCATTCATGCATCTTCAAATCACTCTTTTTTCTGGGTTTTCGATTTCTTAACTGGGAAGTAATCTGAATTTCTAGATTTGTGGGCCCCCACCTACCCTGTCAGGCCTTGGTGAAGGAGATAAATCACAGGATATGCCTCCAAGGGTGCAGGATAGGAAGCTTGCCTTTTGACTTCCCTTACCAAAGACTTCATTCATATTTCAGGATTCGAACACTCGTCATGACACCTGCAAGCCTATAACTAGGTTGGAGACTTTTCACCTCCTCCTCTTATCACTTGGAGATGTGCCTTGAGGTGAATTTCTAGATTTGAGAAATGGGCTAATATGAATACTAATTGTATTTGATTTTTGCTTATTAAAGCAATTTCATGGTCCGACAAACTGGTTTTAGAGAGTAGAAAATAGAGATGGTCACCATGAGTATTTCCATGTAGCAAAACTTATAGGTGGATAAAGTGCATAATTAAACTATTTGTACAAATAAAGTTGTACAAACTAGTGTACTGACTCTCACATGGAGGTAGGATCCACACTATTTTAATATCTGTTCGGATCTTTGTGATTTTTTGATTTATAAACCAAATTTTAAACTACACAATTTCCAAATCAATCTCTAATCATATACATTTTCTCTCCCCAATTTTTAATCACTCATCTACCTAAAAACCCGTGAAAAAACTGATTTTAAACCAACAACAATATCTAAACAGAGGCTTATTCGTGGGCCCTTTATGTGAGGGTTAGTAAACTAGTTTGTTCAACTTTTGTTTGTACAAGTAGCAAAGTTGTAAAATGGATCTGAGGTGCATTAGCTATATTGAGAAGGTTTGAGGGCTCAGCTAATCATTTTCCTTTGACGACCCATGCTACCATATCTGAACCAAACAAAGGCCAGACTTTCCCAAGCTTAGACTAAGACGACCCTGCTGGATTTACCATTATGGTGAAGCTCAATGCTGTGAAGTTATAGGACATGATCACCATTCTAAGTTTGGGATGATTACGGCAACCATGCATGTATGCTCGTTCATTATTTTATATCTATATATTAAAGCTAATGTCAAAAGTCTGCCTCTAGAACTTAATCCTTATATATGCTATACTAATAAGCTGACAGAACACTAAACTAACAAATAGTCATCAACTTGAATAAAGAAACAAACAAGTTTGACATCTTAAGGGCATGTTTGGTACTGTACCTTGAACAACACATTAAGAATATCTCACTTGATTTTCTTCTTTAGCCTGGCTGGTTCTATCCATTTCAACATTCAGACAGTTCAAAATTGTCTATTCCCATACAAGGAATAGGGATTACAAGTGTGATTTTTAAATGCACAAATGGGGTATCACATATACAATGTCTCATTTGATTAATGAGTAAATAGGTTGATAAAACGTTTATTATGTGAGCTATTGAAATGTGACATCGAAGGGAGTACAGAAAGAATATAAGTAGATCATTTCCATATGGTCTAGGCTCAAAAATTAACTATTTTTCTCATTTTTCTCCCATCCAAAATGAAAAAATGTTTTTTATATTCCATTGTCCAAGTTTCAATCTCACCAAGAATGGCACGTTTAAATTTGGATATCCAAAAATCCTAAAAGAAGTGTTATTTTATTAATATGGAACTTGGAGAAAATGTGTTATTTTGAAATAAAGATGTCTATTTATAGATATTATAGCTTAAGACCTAACTTCTTTCATTACCTTATTGAAGCTTGTTTGCTCCTGTACATTTCTTCAATTTTTCCTCAAATTCAATTTCAATCACACATTCTCCCAAAAAAACCACACATTCTCCCAAAAACCTAAAATTTCCCAAATTTTCCAAAAAACTACCTACACTAAACCAACAACCATTATTATCCTTGTCATTTTCATGTTTAATGTTCTATTTATTTAACCCCCGGTGATCGCATAATAATCATACTGCAAACTAACACACAAGATGATGCCATAGAACTATCAGACCATTCTCTCTGATGATATTTCAAGATGATAAGAGGGATAACGTGTTAATACAACTACTATGACATGGTTTTCTTCTTTTTCTTTTCCAATAATATTTTATCAGCGAAAGAAATCCAAGATGTAAATAACCATGTTCCTTTTAATTGGTTTCTAGAAATCTTCAACATTCATCACTTGCAAAAAAAAAAAATTAACACAGAATCAAATGCAATATTAACGTAAATCTTATTCTACAGCAAGGTCTGGGGGATACGTTAGAAGCAGAAAGAAAGCAGAGTACACTATTTCAGAAATGTCATAGAAACCAAAGACGCAAGTTAGAGTTATAGTGACAAAAATTACTTAGAGCACTCAGTCAATAAACTCTTATCATCTAGGCACTAGCAGAGAAGCGGTCTACAAAATAAATGCATTCGAAAAAAAATTCACAGAAACAGGAAGTAATTCCTGTCAACCATCAATCTCATCGCACAAAAACTGATTTCCATTGTCCCCAAGTGGGCAGTATTAAATGTAGACAAGTATATTCAGTGGAAAGATATTTTAAATCTGTTTTGATTGATACCTAAACTAGTGAGAGTAACTTTCCATACATTACCAGATTCCTTAAATTACAGTCAAATTCATATGTACCTCATGGGATTGGTCGACCACTAATTTCACACTATATTAGGGTGATGGTGCTATTTTACACAGAAAATCAGCGACATTTATACATGACTGAGCATTATAAGCCGGTATCATTCATGCGATAGTTGACCATCCAAATAGCACAAACAATCAATCAGCCTTTGACTCAAATTAAAGTAAAAAAATAAAAATAAAAAATGAATAGAGGCAACACATTACTACAATGTCATTCCACTATTAAAAAGATAAATATTCAAGTTTATTGCAAGAGACTGTATATATGCTACATTATTGGAATGTAGTGAACATAAAAAACATCCATCTACTTCGACAAAATTTAATCATAGTCCAACTACATGTCAAACACAAGCATGTACAGATAGTCTCGGATAAAACCTGGATTGCGTCCTGCATTAACTTCATATGTGAAATGAGCAACTCTGAACTCAAATATAGTATATCTCAATTTTCCATCAAGCACAAATCAATTCATCACAAACAAGTCAGTGCTGACTCCATTGGATACTTTTAATATCGATCCCTTCCTTCACCATCTCATAAAGCGGGCTCATTTCCCTTAATTTTTCAACCTGCTTAACCGTCAGTTCCACTGCTCTGTCAATCTCCTCCTCCGTTGTGAACCTCCCTATTCCATACCTAATCGAGGTATGTGCCATATCCTCCTCCACTCCCAAAGCCCTCAACACATATGACGGCTCCAAACTCGCACTCGTGCATGCACTCCCGCTCGACACTGCCACCTCCTTCAACCCCATCAACAAGCTCTCGCCTTCGACATATGCAAAGGACAAGTTCAGATTCCCCGCATACCTCCATTCTGTGCTTCCATTCACTACTACTCCATCAATTTTCTCCCTAATCCCATTGAACAACCGCTCCTGTAAAGTCTTAATTCTCTTATCATCATACTCCATCTCCTTCATAGCCAGTTCACATGCCGCTCCAAATCCAACAACCAAAGGCGTAGGAACTGTCCCACTCCTTATCCCCCTCTCTTGTCCACCCCCATTCATTTGGGGCTCCACCCGAATCCTCGGCCTTCGCCTCATGTACAAAGCCCCAATTCCCTTTGGGCCATAAATCTTATGCCCACTCAACGACATCAGACTTATATTCATTTTATCCACATCAATTGGAATCTTCCCCAGAGCCTGAGCAGCATCAGTATGCAAAGGAACATTAAACTCTTTACAGATTTTCCCAATTTCCTCCATTGGCTGAATTACACCAATCTCATTATTCACCATCATTACCGAAATCAAACCCGTATCAGGCCGAACAGACTCTCGAAGTTTTTTCAAGTCTACAAGTCCATCGGCCTTAACCGGCAGATATGTTACATCAAATCCCTCCTGCTGCAAATAACGGCAGGAATCCAGCACGCACTTATGCTCAGTCTGGGTAGTTATAACATGGCGCTTTTTATCTTTATAAAAGTGCATAACGCCCTTAATCGAGATATTATTCGACTCAGTAGCACCGGAGGTGAATATAATTTCCTTCGGGGAGGCGTTAATGAGGGCCGCAACTTGAGCCCGGCCAGATTCCACAGCATTCTCGGATTCCCATCCATAGAGATGGGTCCGCGAATGGGGATTTCCATATAGCGAGACGTAATAAGGAAGCATGGCGTCAAGAACCCTAGGATCCACCGGAGAAGTGGCCTGCATGTCGAGATATAGTGGTCGACCGGAGATTTTGACTCCTTTCATTGTTACGCCATTTGCGTCCTCTTCCAGTGGCTCGATTGCAGCAGCAGCGGTGGATAGAGGGTAGCGGTGGTGGAAGAGGGTATTGGCGGCGGAGGCGGCATAGGTGGATGTCGGTTTGGGAAAAGAGCGGCGAATGGTGGTGGCTAGAAGCTTCGAGGCCATGGTGGCGGTGGTGAGGTTTCTCGATTAGGTTAATTTGCGTTTGGGTAATATTCCGCAGTAGGGAGTTGTACGTGCACAGCCAGTAGTTTGTACATTGGAATACTTTGATGATTGCACTTGTGTCTTGTGGACAATCTATTACCGCTGCTTTCTAAAAGAAGTTGCGTCTGGGACCCTAATCTTTTCAAAGTCTTATATGGATCCCAAAACCTTTCATTTTTGGCAACATAATCCCTAAACCTTTAAGTCCCTTGGAATTTATTCCATCCAAAGGTTATTTCCCGAGTGAAAATGACTATTTTTAAAAAGAGCAAAATGGATTCTGGAATTTCAACAAATAAAAAGTAAAAAGAATAATAATAATATATTATTCATCAATGGATTAATGCACCATTATCTACATGTACATTCGCATGGTATAGATTAAAATCAAATTTTAATTGTTTTTCATAAAAATTGATGACATATGTGATTGAAAAGTTATATATCACATAAAATGTGATTAAAATTATTTGTTAAATTTGACTTGAAATTAATATCTAATTTTAATCAGAACAAAACAAATGGATGACAAAGTTTTTAATATCTATTTTACCATTATATATTTAGTTGCATGCACATTATACTTTTACTCCCTCATTCAATAAGGATGCATTTGATAGTGATGGTGAGATTTGAGTGAAAAGAAAATGAATTCCAGATAATTGAATCACCGAAAATTGGATGTTTAATTTATTTCATTGGTTTAACTTTTTATGTGGAAAAAGTAGAAAATTTTTCAACTATTATTGTTTGATAAACATTATTTTCCATGGCAAATAAAACAAATTTTGCTATTTTAATAAATAAAAAATATTTTTAATTTTTTATACATCTGTACTTGATAATAATAATAATAATAATAATAATAATAATAATAATAATAATAATAATAATAATAATAATAATAATGATGTTAATTTCTAAAAGCAAAAAAAAAAAAATTAAATAACAACAAAACTAATCAAACGTGAGGCAAAATCATTTTCCAACTAACCAAGAAAAAAATTCCACTAGATAGCAAAGAAAATGGTTTCCTCGTTTAGGTGGAAAATCGGCACATGGACTGAAAAGTGAGAAATATTTTTTCATGGTAAATTTGGTGTTTCAAACAACAAAATGGAAGAAAGATGGAAAACTTTTTCTTTTTTATTGAAAACTTCATGAATCAAACGCAGCCTAACATTCAATAATTTATTGTCTAACAATTTATGATAATATAATTGTAAACATCTAAAAAATATATTTATAAATATTAATTGGATTGGATCAATTTAATTTTGTTTTAATCTAATTAAGTCCATTAAATAAAGTCTAATAAAGCTCATCTAAAAGAAGCCCATAGATGAGGTCCATCCTACTTTTCAAAACTCTAACCATTTTATTTATTTAAATAATGAAAGCGGTTACAAATTTTCTCTATAAATAGGACCATTGGTCCATGAAAAAGAGGAACAATAAGAAAAACAAGAAAAAAGAATTGCATGTGGAGAATACAAAAATTCTCTCAAGTTTCAAGTCAAGTCCAAATCCAAGAAGATCAAAGTCTTCTTCAAATCAAGCAAGTTCAAATCAATTCCAAGAAAATCAAAGCATTCTTCAATCAAAGCAAGTCCAATCTGAAGTCCAAATCCCAATTCAAATCCAAGTCTCAAGTTCCAAGCGCCAAACAAGCAAACTCAACAAATCAAGTTTTCCAAAAAATTTAGAAGTCCAGGAATCAAGCCACGTGGCCCCTCGTCTTCAAACACGCAGATCGTTAATCAGAGGATTTTGCAATTTTGCATTCACAAGAGTTGTCCACTTGTATTTTCTCAAATTCAATTTGTAAAAATTTCAGTATTTTTAATAATACTTCGAAATTCGTCGTACAAATTTCTTGGCACGCCCAGTGGGACACTCTTGCCTCTCATCTTCCGTTCTACAAAACTTTCAAGTTTCAACAAATACACCAGACATGGTAAGCGAAAAAGCAAAGGAAACTATGACCATCTTGAAGGAACTCTTGCTGAACTTTTCCATGTGATCAGAGCCCAAACAAAATCTGGGAAAACTCAACTGGTTACACCGTTAAGGAAGTTCTCCAAAAATGCCAAAATAAAAATCTCTTTCAAGAAGCAGGGCTCCCGTTCGTCAGAAAAGAACTTGGCGAAAAGTCCTCATTCTGGTTCTATCTCCAGCGACAAGTCTGTGTCTGGATCAACTCGTGCTACTTCTCCGCGAAAATGGGGAGAGTATATTGCTTCTGAAGAATCAATCGAGCCGGTGATGGTAACAGAAATGACACCAGACACCGATGATCGAATTCAACAAATGACAGTCTCCACTAAAAAGTTGAAAAAAATCTTTGGAGGAAAAAGATGCGCAAATCGCCGCTCTCATGCATCGACTGGAGTTGCAAAGCCATTTGAAAAAAGACAACCCCGAAAATACAAGCTCTTCCAAAGCTAAAGACCCTGAAATCCAAGAGTACCAGCAAAAGCAAGATATGCATGACCGTACTATTGTGCAAAATTTGTTTCGAGCACCACTCAACTCTCTGTTGGCTCTTTGTCTGTCCAAAAACTTCAACATATGATCACTGACACCATCCGTGCTCAATACGGTGGCTCACCGCAATCTTCATTGGTTTATGCCAAACCTTATAGTCATCGAATCGACGAAATGAGAATACCTCTTGGCTACCAACCACTGAAATTTCAGTGTTTTGATGGAAAGGGCAACACGAAACAACATGTAGCTTATTTCATTTAAACGTGTAACAATGCTGGCACATACAATGATACCATGGTGAAGCAGTTTGTATGCTCCCTCAAAGGTGCTGCATTTGAATGGTATACAGACTTGACTGCTGGGTCAATTGATAGTTGGGATCAGCTCGAATGTGAGTTCCTCATACGCTTCTATAGCACCAGACGGACCGTCAGCCTTCCATAACTTGCCAAAACAAAGCAAAATAAAGAAGAACCAGTTGTTGAATACATTGAACACTGGAGAAATCTTGTTCTTAATTGCAAGGAACGTATCATCGAAACATCCTCTATCCACATGTGTATGCAAGGCATGCATTGGGGACTACTTTATAATCACCAAGCAAATATGCCTCACTCTTTGAAGAGTTGGCCACACGTGCTCATGATCTAGAAATTCAAATTACAAGGGATGGAAGTTACTTGCCAAGTGACTCGCGAGACAAAAAATATCCCAAGAAGGAAGTAAAAAATGACAGTAAGCCAGGTAAGTTTAAAGAATCTCTGGCCATATCTACCGCTCCTACAAAAATCACTTTTCAAAAATCAAGTTCAAATCCAAATCCGAAGCTAAAGCAAGAGTTCAGGCCTAACAAGGCACAATCACAGAAGAAGGGTCGTCTAAGTTTGAAAGAACTTGAAGAAAATGAATATCCATTCTCAGACTCCAAAGTTTCTGGAATTTTATATCAACTCCTTCAGCAACGAGTAATTGAACTTCCAACACCGAAGAGGCCAGAAGAGGGTGGTCAAGTTGATCATCCTAAGTACTGCAGGTTCCACAGAATAATCAGTCATCCAGTGGAGAGATGTTTCGTGCTGAAAGATCTTATTGTTCGCTTGGACAAAGAAAATAAGATCAAACTCAAAACTGGTGAAAATCCAACAGCTGCTTGTTAGATGATTTCCTTTGGGTCATTCGATCCAATCCCTATTGTAAATAAAGAGCAGTTTGTCCTTAATGCATATGATATGGACAAGTTCTAGCCTGGGGTAACAGAGTTTGGACCTCAACTTCCAGAAGGAGCTATTCCAGTAGAATTTGAGGTAGACGAAGAAGTCACCATCACATACATCTATCCAGAAATGGATAAACCACATGCTCCCAACCTTCCAACATTTTATGAAATCATGACAGATGACTTGGATGTTTGGGATTCCGATTCGGAATCTGAAGATGAGATTGGTGATGGTTGGTCCACCTTCATAAGCAAGAAGGAGAAATATCAGACGCCCAACAGAACAGGTAAAATACCATCTTCGATATCTCTTGCAGGACCAACACTGGGGGCATTGAGTATGAAAGCTTCCCTTATTGAAGAAACACCTTCAGAAGAAAGTGATATGCCATGGACTCTTGTAAAAAGACGATACAGGAAAGCTCAACAACTACCAAGTCCTGACATACGTGATGAAAAATCAAGGCTAAGAAGGAGGCAAAGAAACAGCAAGAAGAAGTCCAAAGCTAAGACAAGTTTAGCTCCTAGACCCATAACTTTGGGAGAGTATTTTCCTCGGGATTTCTTTGACAAAGAATGTTTCACTTCTAACATCATCGGTCTGGATGGAGAAAGTAAATCAAAGAATATTGCAGAAGAGAGTTCAAAGATGAAGAAAGTTATATCATGTCTCAATAATATCTCTCCAAACACAAGTTTGTCTGAGGCTCTAAATCTACCTTTTGATGATAGGATAGCTTTGATCATGGCATTGATTGACCCAGAAGCTTATCAAGGGAAAGTGTTGGAACCAATTACTTCTGCAACTTACCAAGACTGTATGGCCACCATCACATTCAATGACGATGACTTACAGCTTGGATCTCGTTTGCATAACAGGCCTCTATATGTCTGTGGTTATATCCGGGAGTGCAAAATACATCGGATAATGATTGATTGTGGTTCTTCCATGAACATTATACCAATCAAAACTATAAAGAAAATTGGAATAAAGGTTGGAGATCTATCCAAAAGTAATATCATGATTCAGGGATTCAATCAAAAAGGTCAAGGAGCCATTGGCATGATACGCTTGAAGCTACAAATTGCAGACATAGTTTCCTCAGCTCTCTTCCATGTCATTGATGCCAAAACATCTTATGAATTACTTCTTGGACGATTTTGGCTGCATGAAATAGGAGTGGTACCCTCAACTTGACATCGATGTTTTAAGTACAGCCGATATGGAGAAGTCAAATGCGTTGTAATTGAGACCAAGCCCTTCTTGAAAGAAGAAGCTTACTTCCCAGACATCAAGTTTTACCTTCAAGATGAAGAATTTCATTCGGCAGGGTTATCTGGAACGAGGTTTGAAATGGAAAGTGTTAATCAGAATGTTGTAGTTCCACCGCATCAACTTATGATAGATAAATCAAAACTTACTTGTGAAGGGTCTTCTAGATGTAAACAGCCTCAGGCCACATCAAAAAGTGTTGAGTTATCGAGAAAAAATTGACTTTTCCGATAGCTAACATTACAAAACTAGCTCTACCACATCAACTTATGAAAGTTACAAAGGTTGGTGAAGCTTCAACATCTATTCCAAGTATATCAAGACTTTGTATCTCTGATTCAACTGAACAAAACTTGACACATGCAAAAGGGGTTGATGAAATGAAAGAACTTTCAAGGGATGTTATAATCCGATGGGCCAAGAAATTGTTTGAAAATGCTAGGTTTGGAAAAGGAGAACCCCGAAAATTGGGTGATCTTGACGTAGTACTTGCAGGGGGACGTGTTCCATCAGGTTTGGATGGATCAATCATATCACAACCAAAATATGGCTTGGGATATAATCCAAATCAACCAAAAAAGATTAAAGTCAAGAAGATCTCCTCAAACCCAATTATGATTCAAATATGTGAGATTCCTGAAGAAAAACTCGAAGAGTCGAGACCTTCTGTGTTTGACCTTTTAAAGGGAGAATCTTCAACAGCCACTAAATCAAAAGACAAAGTCTCAGTCTTCCAGAGGTTAAGTAGCAATGACCCCATATCTGCTCAAGTCGATGAAAAAGCTCGAGCTTCTATAGAATCGTCTCAAAGATAGTCTGCCTTCTCTCGATTTGGAGTTAAGAATTCTGATATGAGTTTAAAGACTCAACGTTCCAGAAGAAGGCACAAAACTAGAATTACTTCCAACCTTTAAAAGAATGACGGAAATGAAGAAAAAGTATCAATAAATCACATTGCTTTTGAAGAAATTGGTAACCCAAAATCTTAAGTTGAAGAATCAACCACATCAGATGAACCTGAACCAGCTCCGCCAACATTTGAAGAAGGTGGGCAAGCTACTGTGGACGATTTGAAACAGTTAAACTTGGAAACAGAAGAAGAGCAAAGGCCAATCTATGTCATAACCTTCTGAGTCCAAAAGAAGAATCTGAGTATTTCAACATGCTGCAAAAATACAAGGATGTGTTTGCATGGTCCTACAAAGAAATGCCAGGGTTGGAACCTAAAGTTGTTGTGCATCATCTTGTAGTAAAGCATGGAATTCGTCCTATCAAGCAACCTCAAAGAAGATTTCGACCAGAATTGATCCCCCAAATTGAAGTAGAAATCAACAAGATCATTGAAGCTGGATTTATACGTGAAGTCAAGTATCCAACTTAGATTTCTAACATTGTTCCTGTCAGAAATTAGAATGGACAGTTGCGAGTTTGCGTTGACTTCCGAGACTTAAATCAAGCTTGTCCTAAAGATGATTTTCCACTTCCAATAACAGAGTTAATGGTGGATGCAACAACTGGATATGAGGTTCTTTCTTTCATGGATGGATCTTCTGAATACAATCAAATCCGAATGAATCCGAAAGATGAAGAGCTTACAGCATTCCGCACACCTAAGGGGATATACTATTATAAGGTCATGCATTTTGGATTGAAAAATTCCAGGGCAACTTATCAGCGGGCAATGCAGAAGGTTTTTGATGACGTGATGCATGAGAAAGTTGAATGCTATGTGGAGGACCTTGTTGTCAAGACAAAGAGACAAGACGATCATCTACAAGACTTACAATATGTTTTCAAGAGACTCCGGCGCTATCAATTGAAAATGAATCTATTAAAGTGTGCATTTGGGGTCACTTCTGGAAAGTTTCTTGGCTTCATAGTCCGACATCGCGGCATTGAGATAGATCAATCAAAAATTGATGTCATAATTAACATGCGTGAGCCCAACAATTTATATGAACTAAAAAGTCTTCAAGGAAGGTTAGCATATATTCGAAGATTTATTTCTAATCTTACTGGACGTTGTCACCTATTCAACAAGTTGGTAAAGAAAGATGTACCATTTGAATGGAACGATGCATGTTGTGATGCTTTTCAAAGCATTAAGAAATATATATCTCATCCACCAGTGCTTACAGCTCCAACTCCTGAAAAGCCACTAACTCTCTATGTTGCAGGGCAAGAATATTCTCTAGGTGCTCTTCTTGTCCAAAAGAACAATGAAGAAAAGGAGAATGAGCTCTATTACCTGAGTCGGACATTAGTAGGTGCTGAACTGAAGTACTCACCAATTGAGAAGATTTGTTTGGCATTGATATTTGTAGCTAAGAAATTGAGGCATTACATGTTTGCACATACAATCAATATAGTCTCAAGGGTGGATCCATTAAAGTACATAATGTCAAAGCCCATTCTTTCTGGAAGGATAGGAGAATGGGCATTAATATTATTGGAGTTCGACATCAACTTTATTCCTCAAAAGGCTGTTAAAGGACAAGCATTAGCAGACTTTCTCGCTGATCATCCAATTCCAGCAGAATGGGAACTCTCTGAAGACCTTCCAGATGAAGAAGTCTTTACACTGAAGTTGTACCTTCATGGAGGCTATTCTTTGATGGGGCAGCTTGAAATTACGGTACTGGAGCAGGAGTCGTATTTGTCACTCCCCATGATCAAGTTATGCCATATGCATTTGCTTTGACAGAAAAGTGTTCCAATAACATGTCATAATATCAAGCTCTCATTATTGGTTTGGAGACTGCATTGGACATGGGAATTAATCAATTAGAAGTCTTTGGAGATTCTATGTTGATAATCAACCAGCTTTTGTCTGAATATGAAGTCAGAAATTTGGATCTAAAGCCATATCATGAGTACACATCAACACCTTTGAAACAGATTGAATCAATAAAAATCAAATTTGTTCCAAGAAATGAAAACAAAGAAGTTGATGCATTAGCCAATTTAGCTGTTGTTCTAGCCAAATCAAACGAAGAATTTATCCTCCAAGTGTCAATTGTTCAAAAATGAGTTATTCCACTACGATTTCCAGAGAATCTACAAGAAAAAAATAGTGTTGAATTTTCTGGTGAATAAAAAGTTGATTTGAGGCAATCAATAATTGATTATCGTCAATATCAGAAGTTACCGGACAATCCTCATCGTAGAAATGAAGTTCGAAGGCGTGCTTCTCAGTTCATATTCTACAAGAACACACTCTATCGATGTTCATTTGATGGAGTTTTCCTTCGATGCCTAAGTAGTGAGGAAACATCACACGTTCTTGAAGAAGCTCATTCTGGAATATGCGATGCTTATCAGTCAGGACCTAAGCTCCATTTTTGAATAAAGAGAATGGGGTACTATTGGCCAACTAAGGTTTAAGATTCTATGGACTATGCAAGGAAATGTGAAGCTTGTCAAGTCCATGAAAATTTCATCCATCAGCCTCCGGAACCATTGCACCTGACGATAGCCTCGTGGCCGTTCGATGCTTGGGGCCTTGATGTGATTGAACCTATAACTCCAAAATCTTTAGCTGGACATTCATACATCCTTGTTGGAACTGATTATTTCTCCAAGTGGGCTGAAGCTGTACCGCTAAGGGAAGTAAAGAAAGAAAATGTTTCGAATTTCATTCGTGTTCAAATCATGTACCGATATGGAGTTCCTCGACACATCATCACTGATAATGAAAAGCCTTTCTGCAATAGCCACATAAATAATTTATGTGCAAAATTTGGGTTCAGAAAACACAATTCCTCCATGTATAATCCAACAGTCAACGGACTTGCAGAGGCATTCAACAAGACCCTTTTGCAACCTGTTGAAGAAAGTTGTGTCTAAATCAAAAAGGGACTGACATGAAAGAATTGGAGAAGCCTTGTGGGCTTACTGCACTACTTATCGGACCCCGACACAAGCTACCCCTTATGCTTTAGTGTATGGAGTAGAAGCTGTCCTGCCTCTAGAATGTCAAATTCCATCATTGTGGATTGCTAGTTAAGAAGGATTGACGACAAAAGAAAATGCCCGTCTTCGAAATCAAGGAGCTAAAAGCTTTGGATGATAAGAGATTAGAGGCACAAATGCACTTGAAATGTTATCAAGCTCGTATGGCGAAGTCCTTCAATAAAAGGGTGTGGCCAAGATCATTTCAAATAGGAGATATGGTACTTTCAATGCGCAGACCAATCATAATCACGAGAAAAACTGGGGACAAGTTCCAACCTAAATGGGATGATCCATTTCTTGTTACTCACGTGTCACAAATGGAGCATACAAGATCGTTGATAAAGATGGACTACAAATTGGACCTATCAACGAAAAATTCCTAAAGCGTTTTTACGCTTAAAGTTCTTTAAATTTTGTTGTACCTAAATGTTGACTTGATCCCTTTTGGGTACGTAGGAAGCTTGGATGGAAAATATAAATTCAAGTTCAGTCAAAATCAATAAATTCTTTCTATTTTTCTTGTATTAATCTTTCTTTACAAAAAAAAATTGTACAGGGAAAAAAAATCCAATAAAGAATGATGTTGATACAACATAGCAAAATAAGAAGACGAAGAAGTCTTCATTATATCTTAATCAATCACTATCAATCATCTGCAAGAAGTGGTCTTCAAGAGCTTTCCTTTCTTGGTCAATGGAGCTTGCAATTGTGGCATCTTTAATCTGCACTTGCTTTAATGTGGTCTTCTTTGTCTCAAGTGAACTGGTATTTTCCTAGTAAGTTTGGAGTTCATCACGAAGTCTATCCAGCTTGGAATTCAAATCACTAATTCGAGCTTCCAAAGAAGAACATGTGGAATTCCCTGCTGTTATCTGGATATCAAGAGATTTCAACTGCTTAGCCTTTTCTTCTGCAGTCAAACACTCCAAGTACTACTGTCTTTTAGCAAGATAGACTTCAACTCCTCCAAGAAATCCATCCATATGTCTCATCAAAGGCATTGGATTTGCACGAAATTGATTGATGATCACATCCCGAAGAGTTGATTTGCTTTCATTCCACCAAGTCCGAATGTTGGAAAAACCATGCTTCAAAGCTTCCTTAAACAATGCCCACAGGAAATTAATCTAGGCTTCTTGTAGAGCATTCTTCAAGAAAGAAGATTATTCGGTAAATCTATGCAGAGGACCAGAGATGGAAGAACAAATTGGTGTCGTCACACATTTATTTATCTTCTGACCTGGAGCTGGTAATGCTAATAAAGGCAAGATGGTCGAAGTAGCCTATCCAATCTCTGAACTGCTACTCGCAAAAAGGATCGGAATTCACCTCATCATTAAGATCATCTTGATTAGGTGATATGACACCGTTATTAATACTACTTGGGTATTTGCAAGGAGACTCATGTCTATCGTTGCCATAAATTTCATCAAGTACACCAATCATCTCGTGGTTCTCATTAGGATGATCCGCTGAAATGTTGTGGATCCTAGAATAAAACATCCCTTCAGGAACTTGTGGAAATCCTACAACAAATAAAAAGTTGAAGAAATTAAATACCAATCTATTAGGCCATTGAATGGGCTAAAAAAATAAAGATGTATACCTGTGTTCCGTGTTCGAGGCGAGATATCCAAATTTTCATCGCCATAGGATACATCTGGAATGCTCAAGTCATGTCTAAATGTTTCAGAACAAGCTTCCTTAGGATTCTTGATGTGATCCCGGGAGGGGGTCACGACGAAAATGCGAAATTAAACGAAACAAATATAGGAAAGATCCAGATTCAGCCAACAAACACAAGAACACAATAATTAAAATACTGGAAAAGATAAAATTGACGATAGGACCTGAACCCCACAATCACGACGCAATGAATGACGATGCGGATTGAAGAACCGAGGTTTTCGAAACGCCACAAGGGATGTCAAACTCCTTGATAACTTTCTGATTGGAATGCCACAAATATTCAAGAAAAAATATTTGATAAGTTCAATGGACTGTTCTTCAAGAACAAGAAAAAAGGAATCCTCTTTTTCCAGAGAGAAAATTCTCACTTCAATTCAATAATATTCAAAATTGTTGTTTCATAATGAAAAACAAAGCAAATATAATGTAAAACTTACCTAACTAGGTTTAGTCGCTAATTGGGCCCAAAACATAGAAGTAAATAATTAAAAAACGGAATTAAATTAAAAAAACGCGAAATTTGGAAAATAGATGTTACGGCCGTAACAATGTCACTTACGGCCGTAAGTGACTCTCTGTTAATCAGTTACGGCCGTAACAAGAACTCTCACGGCCGTAAGTATCAAATTGCTGAATTTCTTCAATTCCACCAGAGAAAGAGTTACGGCCGTAAGTTATTGTCTTACGGCCGTAAGTATAAAAATCTTGGAATTCTTGTTTTTGACCCGAGAGGCTGTTACAGTCGTGAACAACTGGTTTTACGACCGTGAATGTGCTCTTGGTCTCCAAATCTTAACCCTTTGATTCGGCTCGATCCCTTTGTCTTCTCGGCTCGATTCCAACATGAAACTTGTGTCGTTTCCCGCGTAGATCACTGTCGCATTTCCGACAGGTCGACTTCTCCTTTGGTCTCCTACTTCAGATCACATCATCCCCCTTTCTTGGAAAGGATTTAACCTTGAATCTGTATATGGCCTCTCCTTTATGTATCTCTTGCTTTCGTTGGTTCGAGGGACCTGTTCATGTTTTGTGCTATCCATCATCCTTTGAGGCTGTTCTGTCCGGCAATTAATTCTCCTTTTGGCCTTAGTTTTGTAAGTTGATTATAGTACCTGCAAAACAGAATTAGCCAAACTAAGGAGGAATGTGTTAGCAAATGCAAATAAACTCATTTTTGTAGTGGACTCTCTTTTCTTTTTCTTTTCACTCCCAAGCTCACCTTTTTCTGAGGTCGTGGCCTCAACTCTCTTGTTTTCAATTTTCGCACCCTCTCCTTTTTCTGAGGTCATGGTCTCAACGCTCTTATTTTTTTCCCTCAAACTCGCTCTTTATTTTCAATTGGTCCTCTTGGACCTCTTTAGGTGATAGAGGAGCAAGAGTGATCCTTTTTCCACCCCTCATTGAAGAATATCGATTTTTAAACCCATCATGCACCACTCTCCTATCATGTTGCCATGGCCTTTCCAACAAAATATGCCCAACATGCATAGGGACCACATCACACACAACCTCATCTCTATAACCTCCAATGGTGAATTTAATATTAACCTGCTTGTTCACCTTAAGTTCTCCCGACTCAGTTAACCACTGTAATTTATAGGGGTTGGGGTGTTTCACCTTAGGCAATCCCAACTTCTCCACCAATAATGTACTAATCACATTAGTACAACTTCTCTTGTCAATTACCATCCCACAAACCTTTTTCCCCACCAAACACCTAGTGTGGAAAAGATTATCCCGCTGTTTATCAATTTCAACCATCTTAGTTCGAGAATTTAGGACACGTCTATTCACAAGGGACCCTTTCACCGCATAAGTTAACCCCTCTTCTTCGCTACTACTAGCCCCAACATCCACTAACTTAGGCATTCCCTTAAATCCATCCTCGAAACTAATTTCACCATTATCATGCAAGAGCATTACTTTCTTATTTGGATACTGTGATGCTATATTTCCCGACCCAAAACACTTAAAGCACTTAATATTTTTATCCCTAGTAGGTTGAGAATCAGAAATATTTTTATCTTTAGTTGTAAGTTCCTCCTTTTCCTTCGGGACGTGCTCATCATTGTGATCCTTCCTCAGTTGTGATGTAGGATAAGTTCCCGGTGATTGTTTAGATGTTCCCTTTCGCCTTAATTGTCTTTCCACCTTCATTCCCATGTGCACCATGTCTTCCAGTTCCACATAATGTTGTAACTCAATGACATTTTGCAATGTCTCTGTTCAGTCCACTCAAAAATCTAGCCATTGTAGATTCCCGATCTTCCACCACATTGGCCCTAATCATGGCTACCTTCATGTCTCTATGATATTCCTCTACACTCCTAGAACCTTGCGTGAGCCCCTGCAACCTTTGATAAATATCCCTATGATAGTGGCTTGGGACAAACATCTTCCTCATGATGATTTTCATCTCACGCCATGTATCCACCGGCCCCTCACCGTTCCTCATTCGATCATTCACCAACTGATCCCACCAATTAATGGCATAATCGGTGAACTCAACAACCGCCAACTTCATCTTCTTTCCTTCAGAATAATTTTGGAAATTAAACATCAACTCTACCTTCTTCTCCCAATCTAGGTAAGCCTCCGGATCACTCCTCCCATGAAAAGGTGGAATAGACATTTTTATTTTACCTAAATTATCAACTATCTCATCCTGATCACCACGATCTCTTCTATTATTTGCCCTTTAATCCCTATCTCCTCTACCCCTTCTCCTCCTTACACTAGCCACAGATGATTGGATACTACTTCCTTCACTCGCAAACTCTTCATCATCAAACCCATATCCAACCCTTTGATTATCTCTCCCCCTATGATCTCTCTGGTCTTCCCTCCTAGCTCTAGGATCCACATGAGTTTGTTCCCTACGCAACTTATTAATAGTTTCTTCCTGCCTATCCATCCTAGTCATCAACTTCTCAAATTTCTCATGTAAAGTCTTCATCACACCTACAACATTTTTATTCACCCTATTCATACCTTTCGGTCGTTTGTTGTGGCTCGTTGATGAAGCCGTTGGCTCCCTTCTGTAAATTCCCTGGTTGTCCCCAACTGATGAAGATGATGAATCCCGTCTGCTAGACATTATTAGTCTTCACAGAAATAAGTAGTATATTCATCGCAAACATATATAGCTCGTGTATCACTCAAAATCCCCTTTCCAAGTACTTCAAAAACAGTCCAAGAACTCAAGTAAGGGTAGGACACGATAAGACACGAGTAATGACAGGAGAATTTGGAAATTGAGACAAATTCGGATTATTCGGGAAAATAATGAAATTTTCGTTTTTTTTCCTAAACTACTAGACAATTTGGCTACGAATATGGCAGAAAAAACAGAATTAGATTTGGATAAGAATTGACTAAGATAAACAAGTTTGAATTTTTTGTGGAATTTTATATGAATCAAACAAAGAAAAAAATTACTGGCACGAAGAACAAGAAAAACAAGAAAAACAAGATAATATCAAGAATACCAAAACTTAATCTAGATCCAAGCTCTGATACCAGATGATGTGATCCTGAGAGGGGGTCACAACGAACACACGGAATTAAACGAAACAAAGATAGGAAAGATCCAGATTCAGCCAACAAACACAAGAACACAATAATTAAAATACTGAAAAAGATAAAATTGACGATAGGACCTGGACTCCAAAATCATGACTCAATGAATGACGATGCGGATTGAAGAACCGAGGTTTTCAAAACGCCACAAGGGATGTCAAACTCCTTGATAAGTTTCTGATTGGAACGCCACAAATATTCAAGAAAAAATATTTGATAAATTCAATAGACTATTCTTCAAGAACAAGAAAAAAAAGGAATCCTCCTTTTCTAGAGAGAAAATCCTCACTTCAATTCTACAATATTCAAAGTTGTTGTTTCATAATAAAAGAACAAAGCAATATAATGTAAAACTAACCTAACTAGGTTTAGCCGCTATTTGGACCCAAAACATAGAAGTAAATAATTAAACAACGGAATTAAATTAAAAAAACGCGAAATCTGGAAAATAGACATTACGACCGTAACAATGTCACTTACGACCGTAAGTGACTCTCTGTTAATGAGTTACGATCGTAACAAGAACTCTCACGGTCGTAAGTATCAAATTGCTGAATTTCATCAATTCCACCAGAGAAGGAGTTACTGCCGTGAGTTATTGTCTTACGACCGTAAATATAAAAATCTTGGAATTCTTGTTTTTTACCTGAGGGGCTGTTATCGCCGTGAACAACTGGTTTTACGGCCGTGAATGTACTCTTGGTCTCCAAACCTTGACCCTTTGATTAGGCTCGATCCCTTTGTCTTCTCGGCTCGATTCCAACATGAAACTTGTACCGTTTCCCGCGTAGATCACTGTCGCATTTCCAATAGGTCGACTTTTCCTTTGGTCTCCTACTTCGGATCACATCAATTCTCCACAACTTGAGAATCTTTAGGTCGTATGGTCCGCTTCCAATGCAATATTTGAGAAAGGGGAATTCAAATTCAAATTCGAAACAGCAAATAAGATGCAAATTATCATTCAAAAAAAAAAAAAAAAACGATAAATAAATCTTACCTGGTCTCTGGGATTACTGCTTTCCAAAGAAGTGTGGCATCAAGTGTTTAAGGTGTTCAGTCCATAGAGCTACTACTCTCTGAAATTGTAATGGGCTCATGTACCTTCTCTACATGCTCTGAAGTGAAAGTGTGATCCATGCAAGAATGTATTATTTTAATTTTCTTAATACCTCTTTCATGTGGAACATCCAAAGGTCTTTTCTGAAGAGTTGTTTGAGAATCTGCACAAGAGGCATCCAACTCATTGGCATTATGTCTTCCTGTTTGATCAGGGGTAGATGGAGATTTACCAAGTATAAAGTTATTATCTTCGCTGGACAACAAATCTTGCACTTTAATCTTATTCAGACCAGGATATACTTTATCCTCCCACCAAGCTTTGTATAATGGATCAACTTGAAGTTGTATATCTTCAATACGCCCCGGAAGATGAAATGTGCATCTACTCCCTACCTGCATCAAAGATAACCAAGCATGATAGAGAGTCAACGCATTGGCTGTAAAAATCTATGATTTTAGCGAGCCCGTAATCGTTTGCCTAAAGCCTTGTTGTCTTGCAAATCTATGAGGATTATAAGCTTCAAGAATAAACAAGTTATTATCACGACGGTAAGAAAGAAAACCTTGTCGGATACTCATCATAAACTCTAAAGTCTCTATAGATCTCTCATTGTTATATGTGCTTAAACCATTATGAGGCAAATAAATTGGATTCCATGAAAAATCACTAGAGTCCATTCTTCCGCGAAGGAGTTCTCGACAATCAAATGCATCAACCTCCCAATGTTGAAAATTATTTAAAGTCCCCGCATATCTTCGTATAATAGGACTGCCAATGCTCTTGTCAAAGTTGTCATAGATGCCCAGAATAAAATAAGTTGCAACCCAAGCAAACAGAAAATGTCCGGGAAATGTATATTTGACTGATCCAATGTCATGGCCAGTCACGCAATTTGTTGTCTCGGTAAGTCCTCAATAAATAAATGCAAGCTAAGATGGGAGGTACCAAGCTATAAGTTGATTTGGTATCCATTCTGGAAGCTACTTTAAAAGTTCCCACCCTAAGACAATCATCTCTAGAAGGAAAAATAAAACGGCAGATCCAAAGGGAAAGATAGGTTTCTATGTCCAACTCTTCTTGTTCTTCAACAGATAAAGAAGTATTCCAGTAGTCCATGTCCCTGTACAGAATATCATGTAATTTTTCTATGCAAACAGGTCTCTATAATTTTTCTTTGGCTACGACTGATCTCCTGAAGATGGGTTTGCCTCCATAGCCCGCCTGAAAGCCTTACTTTTCCTTAGATTCAGAACACAATAATCAGTTTTGAACCAAAAATCAATCCAGTCGATGTGGCGGACCCGATCACTCTTCTTTTTGTCAACGATCAGTGAGTGAAAAGCCTTGAACAAATATAAACAAGATTTGGGTAGGGAGTTCGTTAGTTCCAAAAGACTTGGTACTACCTCCTCGTAATAATCACTTCTGATGGAAAGTCCAATAATCACTTGCATATCCCAAAGCTAAATGCTGATCTCTCCTTTGGCAGTTACAAAAGTGTTGGTTTCCGGGCACCAAACTTCACAAAGAGCTCGATAAATAGAGTCGGGACGAGAATAGTCCTTAGTGGCAGAGTAAACTGCATGAGCTAGTTCAGGGAGATTTTTCTTGATGAGAAGCTTATGAATCCAAAGGGACCATTCTCAAAACTTCGACAAGTAAGAAATCTCTCCACGATAATGGACAGTACTTCCCAATCTGATCTCCCTTCGATCAATTCTCTTAGAAATGACTGCTTTTGGAATGAACGTTGTGTCTGAAGTGTGATGCGGAGGAGGACACAAACAAGGATGTTTAGTATGATTTGAATTCCTCTGGCTGACACTGAGAACACGCATGTCCATACCTTGCAAAGGAACTGCATGGACGAAGGAGTATGTCATTGGCTTATGGATGGTGAGCTTAAAGTCTCCTGTCAAGTTGCATGGAAGTTTCAAAGTAGCCTTCGGGAAGTAAATGATTTGACTTTTCCGCGCAGGAGTATAAAATTCCTTAATTTCAGGTAATTTCAAATTTTTCTTGTCTTTGAAATTTAGTTTAACCATCCCTGAAAAAAAAAAAATCAACCAATAGAATACGAAAAAAAAATCATCAAAAACCAAAGTTTCCTTCCTGAAAATTTATTATGTCAGAGAGTATCCAAATAGATACATTCCGCATATTTTTTTTTAGGTCTTCAAATTTCAATTATGAAAATTTTAATATGCCGGGGAGTATCCAAAAGGGTATATTCCGCATATTTTATGGTCTTCCAAGTTTCCATCCTGAAAATTTATTATGTCGGGGAGTATCCAAATAGATACATTCCGCATATTTTTCAGGTCTTCAAAGTTTTCATCCTGAAAATTTATTATGCCGAGGAGTATCCAAATAGATACATTCTGCATATTTTTCAGGTATTCAAAATTTCAATCCTAAAAATTTTACTATACTGGGGAGTATCTAAAATGATACATTCCGCAAATTTTTCAAATCTTCAACCTGTAAAAGTAAATCTAGTGGGGAGTATCTAAAAGGATACATTCCGAGATTTACCAAGTTTTCAAAGTACATGTTTAAGAAAAAAAAAATATTCAAAACACAATTCAACCTTCAAATTGCTTGTCCGCTTTCAAAGAATCATGTCAAAAAAAAAAAAAAATAGTAAAATTGAAGTTGTGAAATAACATAAAAATCAAAGTACAAGATATAGTTAAAGTAAGAGAGATTGGAGAAGAGTTTGAACTTGAATTAAACTCCCTTTTTTTTTAAAAAAAAAAAAAAAAGGTACTGTTCACGTTTTTACCAAAAAAATAAAATAAAATAAAAATTTGACCACGACAATTGGCTATTGGATTTATATAAAGAATCCAATTCTTTGAAGTGATAAGATTCAAAATCCTTTCAATGAAAGTTATCTTCAATTGTTTTAGGATTTCAAACTTTCAAGAATCCAAGTCTTAATCAAATTTTAAATCAAATTTTCAAATTTCAAGATTTATCTATTATTTATTTTCATAATAAATAAATACATCTTGAGGGGGCATTTGTAGACATCAAAAAAATATATTTATAAATATTAATTGGATTGGATCAATTTAATTTTGTTTTAATCCAATTAAGTCCATTAAATAAAGGGAAAAAATACAAAAATAAGATTTTCTAAAATATAAATTTCAAAAATAAGGTCAAATTTGTATAATTTCAAAAATAAGGTTATAATTAGAATTAATTAATTAAATTAAAGAAATAAAATTTTTTAATAAATATATATATTAAAGTCACAATATTGTATAATTTCAGGTCACAAAAACTAATCTTTTAAGTCATAAATTTATTTTAGGTCACAAGTCAAAATTTTAAGGTCACGAACTTATTCTTAAGGTCACAACCTTATTTCTAGGTCACAATCAAAGAATTTTTAAGTCACAAAGAATTTCAAGATTTCAAATTATCAAATTAGTAGGTCACGAACGTCAAATTACCCAATCCAAACTTATTTCTAGATCATAACTTGTCAAATTATTAGGTCACGTATCTTGCAAGTCACAATTATCGAATTATTGGGTGACAATTATTTTACTTCTACGTCACAACTTAGCAATTATTAGGCCAATTTTTTTAAGTCACATTTATCAGAATATTAGGTCTCAATAAAATATTTTCTTCTCACAAAATTGACACCTCATCACTACCACTATGACCGTCTCACCACCACCACAAAACCTGAATATTGTCATCTCCACCACCACCACCGCCAAAGCACCACAACTTCAACATCAATCTTAATAAAAAAGAGGCAGTCAGCATCCACCGCAACTCATAAACATAACCACCACCAACCACCATCATCACCACCACCACCGCACACCACGGTAAAACCGCATCCATCAAACCACCACACTAGTACACCACAACCCCACCATCCATCGCAATAACATAATACCACTCCACCATCCACCACAACACAATAACACCAGGTCCGAAAACAGAAACTCCTCTGCCCTTCTGCGTGTTTTGATGAAGTTCCACTCCTCTGGCATCTCATGAGAATTGACCTTTGGCACCGAAGAGTCGATGATATTGAAGGTGGGCTACTATTAGACTGAGAAGCAGCATTAGCACCAGTAATACTTGGCTTCACCGAGTTATGAATCTTCTTCTTCCTAAAACACGCACTAGTCCACAAATAATAAATTACAATACAAATCCCTGCAAAACCCCCAATCAATCCAACAATGGCAAACACTAATAAACCCCTTCCGAGTCTTCTTGAAGGGGGACGGCGAATAACTGGTAGAAATGATGGTGGTGGTCTAGGGTGATGGGAGTGGCCATGGGTGAAATGGGTAGACGATGACTATGATGATGAGTGTGGTCATGGGTGAAATGGGGTGCATGGTGAAAATGGATTGAATGTATAAATAGAGAGAGAAAATAATTAGGGTTTCAAATGGTGTTATGTGACTTTGGGTTAAATAATTAATTTAATTTTAGATTATTTAGATTTATTAATTAATTATTAAAATCTTAATAGATTTGAAATTTGAAATTATTTAAGTTTCACCTCATTTTTGAATTTAGATCTTTAAATGTAAGAGTTAGTGTAATTTCCACTTAAATAAAGCCCACCTAAAGGAAGTCCGTGAATGAGGTCCATCCTATTTTTCAAATCCCTAATCATTTTATTTATTTAAATATTTAAATAATGAAAGTGGTTACAAAATTTCTCTATAAATAGGACCATTGGTCCATGAAAAAGAGGAACAATAAGAAAAGCAAGAAAAAAGAATTGCAAGTGGAGAATACAAAAATTATCTCAAGTTTCAAGCCAAGTCCAAATCCAAGAAGATCAAAGTCTTCATCAATCAAAGCAAGTCCAATCCGAAGTCCAAATCTCAATTCAAATCCAAGTCTCAAGTTCTAAGCGCCAAACAAACAAACAAACTCAACAAATCAAGTTTTCCAACAAATTTAGCTGTCCAGGAATCAAGCAACGTGGCCCCTCGTCTTCAAACACGCATATTGTTAATCAAAGGATTTTGCAATTTTACATTCACAAGAATTGTCCACTTGTATTTTCTCAAATTCAATTTGTAACAATTTCAGTATTTTTTAATAATACTTCGAAATTCGTCGTATAATAATATAATTAAATATTATATAATGTCTCATTTTCTTATATTAAATTAATTTATTATTTAACAATTTATGAATATTGTAATAATTTCATATTATTAAATTTTTAATTTATTTCATTGAACTATGAAATTTAATTTATATTTACATCTACATTTATAATCCATGTATGAGAAACTTTTGAATACATAATATACTCATTATACCTTTACCCCCTTTTCCAATGCAACAAATAATTCATTATTAAGTTTTTGGCCAATATTACATTTAAAACTCTATTCTTTAATACAATTATTACAATTTATAAACTAATTATAAATAACACAAATTTTCAAATCAGCTTTTAAAAAAAATATTTTCTCTCTTCACTTTTAACCACACAATTTTTCTCAAAAACTAATAAATCAATTTACAAATTGCTATAATGTTCCCAAACAGTGCATAACTTTTAATTTATTATCATTAAGTATTATTAGTTATTAATATTAATGTACAATACATTTTGATATATATATATATATATATATATATATATAACACTCTTAAAGTGTTATATTTTCAGTTAATATTATCCTTGATATTTAATTTATTTTAATTTAATATAATTAATGTTAGTTATTAATATTAACATAAAATACATTTAAATATTTTTCTCTTTTATCAATAATAACAACCTTAAACTTATTATTAAAATAATTAATCAATTCATATAAAAAGAAAGCATAAATATTTTAATATATTCTAATTAAGAATATGTAAAATAAATAATTTCAAATCAATATTAATTTTTAAAAAATATATATATATATATTTTTAAACAACATCAAACATGGACTTTATTTTGAGTAAATTTTTAGTTTAAATTTTTCTGTCAACAACATCAATTATCTCAATCTCAATTACTTTTAAAAATAGTATCTATGCTTTAAAAGCATTGCGCGTATCATTTATCCTTTATAAAAGATCGATGTGCAAAACAAATACTTATTACTAGTAAATAAATAATAATAGAGATTATATAAAGGCATCATTCCACTATTAAAAAAATAAAAAATCAACTTTTTTTTTTCCCCTTATTCCTCTTGTCCTGTTCCTTTGCATAGGATTCTTTTTTTTTTTTTTTTGGATAAAACGCATAGGATTCGTTTTGATCCAATAAAAGAATAAATGAAAGGGAATGGCAATTATTCCCAGTTTGAGAAGATATGATTCTTCTTTTTCCATTTTATTTAAAAAGGTACTTTTTTTTTCTTTTTTGAAAATAATAATACGGAATATTCATCGAGATATTCTCCTTATCTTCCTTTATTTATGCAAGCTGAACTCCCGTAAGACTCCGAGAACTCAAATGAAGCAGCAACAGCAGCAAATCTCATGCTCATAAGAGCCTCGGGGGCACTAAATGCAACATATTCAATGACAATTTTCACAATAGCCATAACATTACAGAAAATACTACCAATATAAAGATATAGAACTATACAAGACGCCACTGAATTGTATAAACATGCAAATTGTAACTGTTCCTGAACATACCAAGCCAAACAGCGCGTTGTTTTGAAGGATATTCGTGTTTGCAAGACATAATTCAAGAATGAATGTGAATGAGGCAGTTCATAGAAGTCTTCGTCCATTACTGGCGTGTTCTGCCTCTGGTATAGTTTCAGAAGTTAATATTTACTCTACCAATCGGAGAAATGATGATGCATATAATTTTAATTAAGAGTCTTTTTGGTAATGTGAAAATTTTGATTTTTGTGAGGTTTTTTTTTTTTTTTTTTTAATGGACTTGTGGTTTAAAAAATGTTTAAAAAGTCAAAAATTGTGAACTTGATTTAAAATTAATGATTGAAATTGAGTTTGAAAAGTTGAGATAAAAATATTTCATTTACCAAACAAGCTCTAACTGTGTTTGGATGTCATTCTTCTCCAGTAAATTAATGTCTTAAAGCTCTTCTTACATAACTAGTGCCAACATGTACTTCGTACCAGAAAAATTTTCCAATTGATTTTTTTTGGCGTAAGTAAGGCTATGTTCGGCGGCCTCAATTAATTGCACTAGAAGACAAAATCGACAAAAAAATTTAATTTATATAATTTCTCATAATACTTTTTAATCATCCTCGTTTTCTCTCTCCAATTTTTAACCACACATCTTACCTAGAAAACACAAATAAATCAATCAAATAATTTACATTCCCATTTAAATCATTTAAATCCTACCGAACATGCCCTAAAATATAATTTTGGAATATAAGCATTACAACTTAATTTTTTTTTTTTTTTTAACATTTTTAAGTTTCAAGTCGTAGTTCAAGTAATCGTATGAAAGAGGATATGATTGTAGATAACCTAATTACAAAAATATTGACATTTCTAAATAATAACAATCACTATAACTGTAGATTATAATGTAAACTAGAATCTTTATATTAAACATATAAATTTAAACATGATTCTATTCAAGACCTTGATCATAAAATTAATTACTGAAAATCATAAGACATACCGGAATCTATAGCAATAATGTAAAAAGAGAGGTCGAATTTTCTAATGTCTTTTAATCTCAACCGTCTATCAAAGTTGTAGTATTAATAGGAAATACTTCTAATTAAACCAGGTTTCTATTAAGGGAAGAATATATAACTAAGATTTTTAAATTACACATTTTCAAATTTAAGAAACTTAAGGTTTTATTTCAAAAATCAAGTCATAATTAATTATATATTTTATTATTTATGGTCACAAGTCACAATTTTGTAGGTCACAACTTATTATGGTCACAAGTCATAATTTTTTAGGTCATAATTCATTTTTCGGTCACAAATTCTGAATTTAGTAGGTCACAATTTTTTTCCAGTCGCAAATCTTGAGTCAATTGGTCACAACTTAACAAACTATGAGTCATAATTCTTTATAGATCACAATTTTTTCTCGAATACAAATCAAGAATTTTTTAGGTCACAATTTTCACAAATTACTAGTTTTCTTGGTCATAGATCATAAATTTTATAGGTCACAATTTATAATTTCTTAGGTCACGACTTGATTCTCGATCACAAATCACAATATTATAGATCACAACTTATTTCGGTCACAAATTTCAATATAATTAGTAACAATCTTAAATTTGTTAGGTCACATATTATGTATTGGTCACAATCACTTAAATAATTTGTCACAAATATCATTTCAAAATAATTAGTCACAACTCAAAAAAATAAAAGGTCACAAGTCACAAATTAATTGATTACAATCTCAGTATTGGTCACAATTACAAATTAATTGGTCACAAGTTCATCATATCTTATATCATCCCGACCACAAACCGTAGCACACCACCACCACCACAACCAACCACCTGCACCCTCGTCACCACCAAAACTTAAATCACAACTTATTTATTGATCACAAATCTCGAATTTTATAAGTCACAACTTTTTCTTAGTCACAAATTTAATTTAATTAGTCACAAATAAATAAACTGTGAGTCACAATCATCTATAATTGATCACAAATTAACAAATTGTAAGTCACAATCATCTATAATTAGTCACAAATTATCAAATTGTGAGTCACAATCATCTATAATTGGTCACAAATAAGTTACCCACCCTATACCCCAACCCACCCCATCACACCCTACCAAGGAGCCTCCAACCCAACCTAATCTAAGACAACTCAACGCTAATCCTACTCTAGCCAGTCGTCGCCAACGCCATTGTTGCCGCCCACCACACCACCACCAGTATCAGGACTACACCACCACCTCCATCGCAGCAGCCAACTTTGCACCCACCACTGCCACCATCACAAACACCTGAACCACCACGACTGCAAACACCTCACAACCAACTAAAACCACCACAAGTCCGCCACAAACACCTCAATCGCCACCACCTTCTCCCACCGCCACCGTGACCACCAAAAACACCTAAACCACGACCACAAACACCTCACCACCAACTAAAACCAAAGTAGATCAACCACCACCCATTGCTACAACAGATCTGCCACCTATTGCCGCCAGAAATCAGCAGCTCCGTTACTTCAACCACTCGAAAAACTTTTGGAGCTGCATCACGACGATACAGGCCACGACCAGAGAGATGATCGGTTGCTGCAGCGGCTATAACCCTCTGTGTGTCGGCAAGCATTCCGGTGTCTGGTGAGGGAGAGGTTAGATACGCATAGTCTAGAGATGGAGAGGTCAGAGATGAGTCTGGACACAGCAATAGATTTAGTCATTTAGGGATAATATATTATTAATAGTTGAAAGTAAACCCAATTTTTGAAAAAAAAAAACATTGTTAATCTGATTTTTTAATTGATAAGTTCAAAATCATGTGTGGATGTAATTTCCACTTCTATTGTGTTAATTAAAGAACATGGTCCCTACTACTGATCAATAATCCACTTAACAAAGTATGTATAGCGAAGCAATCATAATGGTCCCCATAATGTCTCAATTAAAAGACTATTATTATTATTATTATTATTACTATTATTATTACTATTATTATTATTATTATTATTATTATTATTATTATCCATTTACATAATGTATACAAAATGGAAATATAAAAATTCAGAATTGTCAATAATGAAATTTCAAAATAATGTCAAAATAAGAACGCGAAGCAATCCACATACAAGAAAAGAAATTATTCGTTACACTCAAGACCCATTGCTTCAGCATGCTGGTTAAATGTCTTGGGTGGTAACCCTTTAGTTAGTGGATCTGTATAATCAATCACCTCAAGGTGATCAATATGGCTAAATGTGAGCATATGTTTCTTTGTTCCCATTAAGTACCTCAACACTTTCTTAGCAGCTTTCCAATGATCAATTCCTGGATTGCTTTGCTAACGACCCAACATACCAACTGCAAAGCTAATGTTTGGCCTAGTACAAACCTGTGCATACATTAAGCTTCCTACAAGAGAAGTATAAGGAAAAATTTTCATTCGTTCACATTCCAATTCAGTTTGAGGACACTAAGTTAGGCTGAACTTATCCCTCTTCTGAATTGTAACAACATTAGGATCGCAAGATGACATATTAAATATTTTCGAAACTTTTGTGATATTGGCATTCTGAGACATTCCAAAAAATGTACGTGATCTATCACGAAATATTTCTATTCCGATCAGGAATGATGCCTCTCTCATAGCTTTCATTTCAAAGTTTTGGGAAAGAAAATCCTTAGTTTCCCGTAATAAACCAAGGTCACTACTGGCAATTAATATGTCATCAACATATAGAACCAAAAATGCAAACTTACTCCCACTGATCTTCAGGGATATACATTGATCAACAATGTTTTCAGTTAACCCAAATGAACAAATGGTATTGTGAAACTTAATAAACCATTGTCGTGAAGCTTGTTTTAGTCCATATATTGACTTCTTTAACAAACGGACCATGTTTTCCTTTCCATCTCTAATGAAGCCTTCTAGTTGTGCCATGTAGACTTCTTCTTCCAAACTCCCATTAAGAAAAGCTATTTTCACATCCATTTGATGTAGCTCTAAATCAAAATGAGCTACTAACCCCACAATGATTCGTAATGAATCATTTTTAGAAACCGGAGAGAATGTTTCATTGAAATCAATGTCTTCTTCCTAACTAAAACCTTTGGATACAAGTCTGGCTTTATATCGTTCGATATTACCATGAGAGACACATATGGTTTTAAAAATCCATTTACAACCAACTTTCTTGTACCCTTCTGGTAATTCAACCAAATCCTAGACTTTATTAGCAGCCATAGATTTCACCTCCTCAAACATGGCATCGATCCATTTTTCAGATTCTTCACATTTAATGGCTTGTGTGTACGTAACCGAATCTTTTCTCATCCCTATGTTAAATTCAGATTCTTGTAATACAACAAGTAATCATCCGAAATAGCTGATTTCTTGGGTCTTTGGGACCTCCTTAATGCTACTTCTAATTAAACTTAGTTCAATGACGACAGTCTCATTATGGAGTTCAGGATTATTGACATTTTATTCTATATTGTTGAGTGGATCAACAACATTAGGCAGAACTATGTCATTCAAAATTCGTGATAAGGGAATTGGTACCCGAATTTCTTGAATAATCACTTCTTTAACTTTATCACTCCCACTGACTTCGTCATTCTCAATGAATTTAACATTACCAGTTTCTACAATTCTCGTACTATGATTAAGACAGTAAAACCTATACCCTTTTGATTTTTTTAGATCCAGTTTCTTTTCTTGTGGATTATAAATGCGTGCCTTCGCTAGGTAGCCTCATATATGCAAATGTCTTAAATTTGGTTTCCATCCTTTTTACATTTCGAAAGGTGCCTTAGAAACAGCTTTATTGGGAACCCGATTTAAGATATACACAGTAATCCTAAGGGCATGCATCCACAACGATATGGGTAAATTAGCATTACTCATCATACACCTAACCATTTCAGTAAGTGTGCGATTGTGTCTTTCAGCTACATCATTCTGTCAAAGAGAACCCAACATTGTGTATTGAGCACAAATTTCTAACTTTTCTAAGAGTTTAGCAAATGCACTAAGACATTGTCAAGATTGATCATATTTTCCATAATATTCACCACCCTTACAAGATCTAATAATTTTTACCTTTTTACCTAATTGCCTCTCAACTTCAGTAATGTAAATTTCTACAGCATTTACAGATTGAGATTTGTTATGTAAAAGGTAAGTATAGCAATAACGTGAAAAGTCGTTAATAAAAGTGATGAAATATTTTTCTCCACCAATTGATGGAGTATCAAAAGGTTCTCAAATATATGTATGTATTATCTCAAGCAGACAGTTACTTCTTGTGGCTCCTTTCTTGATATGTTTGGTTTGTTTACCCTTAATATAATCCACACAAGTACCAAAATCAGTAAAATCAAGATTTGGAAGAATCTCATTTTTACTAATAAATTAACTATTTCCATGGATATATGACCCAGCATTTTATGCCACAAGAAAGAAGACCTTTCATTCGTCATATTTCATTTCAAACCAATATTCGGATTCAGTAAAGGAAGAATCAAGATTAATATGATATAAGCCATTGACCAAAATTCCCGAACCAACATAATCATTATTCTTCTATAAAAAAAACAATCAACACCTATTTTAAAGGAGATTAAATTACAAGAAATAGAAGGAACATAAAGAGTTTGTTTTAAATCTAAGAAAAAACCAGATTCTAATACTAAACGAAATGTGCCAATGGCTTGAACTGGGGCTTTAACTCTATTTCCCATGTAAAGGTAGTCTTTATTTGGATTTGTGGCCTGATTTGTAAAGAATCCCCTTCTTCGAGTTTGAAACATGAATATTAGAACCAGAATCAATCAACCAAGTATTAGAAGGTGCTTCAACAAAATTTTATTCGAAACATACAAAAGCCAAATGCTTTCCCTTCTTTTCGAACCAAACATTGCGTTTCAAGCAATTCTTTTGAATGTGTCCACCCTTTTTTACAAAAGTGGCACTTATCATCCTTCTTAGCTTTCTTCAATACGGGTCGATTTGATTCATTGAATGGGCCCTTCTTAATGCCCTTCCCAATTAGCTTTCTGAATTTGTTCTTCCCATTATTATGAACCATGTAATTTGCTTGAGCAACATGACCACCCTGCTGCTTAATTCGAGCTTCTTCCCGATCCAGCTTGTTGGTCAATTCATTCACATTCCATGTGTCCTTAATCGTGTTATAATGAATTTGAAAAGGACCATACTGTTGGGGCAATGAGTTTAGGATAAATTGGACTACGAACGAATTAGCGACTGTCGTACCTAATTTCCTTAATTTTGCAGCCAGATTAGTCATGTCAAGTACATGTTGTTGCATAGTTTTGGAGCTATCAAAATGGGTTGCGGTGAGTTCAGCCATAAGTTTTCCAGCAATTGCTTTATCTGTAGTCTTAAAGCATTCAGCTATGGTAGATAAGTATTCCTTAGCTATCTCATTTTCTTTGATGGAAGATTTAATGTTGGAAGTAGATGTTAGGGGCATGAATTTCAAGCACAGTTTGTTGGCTCTATTCCAAGTATTTACGGATTTAACTTCATCTTCTGTGGAAGAAGCGGTAAGATCAGCAGGTTTGTCTACAGTAAGAGCCAAATCAATATCAAGAACCCCCAAACTGAACTCAACATGGTCCTTCCACTCCGAGTAGTTAGTTCCACCTGGTTCATGAACGAAGTTGATATAGGTATTAAGTTGAGCAGGATGTGGAACTGCATTATAAAAATAAGCTCACTACATTTAATCTTTGAGTTATAAATACAATAAACATATATGACTAAGATTTATTCACAAGTGAGTGATTAAAACTAACAATCAAACAAGTATGGTATCTGTGGATATCCAACACTTGCTCAATTGCAAAAATAAATCAACCCTGTAATGTTTATTCTACTATTAATGCATGGTATACAAATTGGTAACGTATGACGCAAGTAAATAAACTAACAGTGATATTATTTAGTCTAACATTCATCAACATAATATGAGTCCACTGTGGTGAATACCAATCAATAACATGAATGTCACACAGGATAACAGTATGCATGTACTAACTGAAACTACTGTGATGATTATCAATTCAGTATAATACGTATATTGTAATTCAAATCTTATGCATAACTTAATAGAAGCATACTTCATATCATTAATATTGACAAAATAATAATATTTGTCAAAACTGTAAGATTTTCAAACTTTCAGGATTAAGTAATCATTAAATTGGAGGGTTAAATTGCAATTTAATTAAACTTTATTGACCAATTATGAAAGATTTTAAACTTGAAAGATTAAATTGCAATCTATCCCAAACTTTAGTGGTCAATTTATTATGATCTCAAACTTTAGGGACTAGATTAGAATTTTTTTTAAACCTTAGGAACTGAATTAGAAATCCAGAACTTTAAAAGGTCCAACTTAAATAATTTTATAACCTTAGAGGCTGAAGTTATAAATTCCAGAACTTTAGGATTTAAACTTAATTCATGACAAACAGGGAGGATTGGGGGTGCAAATAAGCATAATAATCCAAAATTGCAAAGAAGTCCTTGGAGACTTCTAATTTTCGAACAAAGCCCCGGCCATAATCACAACAGCTAGGGTTTCAACCCTAGTTGCCGCCGCTACCAAAATTGGAGAACGCAGCTCGCTACCAAGGTGGTTTCATCCCGCTGCAATGCCTTCACCAACGCTGCTCATCTCAGCGCGACGCAGCTAGTCTCGGCGCTGCGCGCCTGCGTATACCGGCAACCCCGTATCTATCCACCCTCCCAACTCGACCGAATCCAACTTCAACCACCATCAACCAGTCATACCACAATCAGAATCCACAACCCAACTTCAGCAATTCAAAATTGGACTCGAAAACCATACCTAATTTTGAAACTATGCACATACATACAAATCTGAAATCATACAACTATTATGCATAATCAGTTCGTTGCTTAAGTTCCAAACCCAGATTTAAATACGCATAAACACATAAACGATCAATTCGGTTAAAACCCAATTTTATACATCAAGATTCATAGAGGCGGTAAGAAAAGGATAGGTTTCAAAATCAAAATTAAATATGTATAAACGGCCAGAATAAATCTCTTCATGTATACGTATGAATCATCTGATAATTTAACGTGATTATTGTCTGATTTATTCATTCATAGAACTAATTATTATAGTACAAACATGCTCTGATACCACACGTAAACTAGAATCTTTTTATTAAACATATAAATTTAAACATGATTATATTCAAGATTTTGACCATAAAATTAATTACTGTAAATCATAAGACATACCAGAATCCATAGCAATAATGTAGAAAGTTATGAAATCCTGTCACAACTTTAATTGAATTCCGAACAAAAATTAATCTGAAATTCGCCTTCTCTCTCTTAACCTAAGCCTTTAGTTTTATTTCATAATTTGAACCCTAATGATGGAATTCGAGTTTAGCATATAAAGGTAGAAAGAGTGGTTGAATTTCCTATTGCCTTTTTATCTCAACCGTCCATCAAAGTTGTAGTATTAATATGAAATACTTCTAATTAAATCAGGTTTTTATTAATTCAGCAGTTTATCTAATTATACCAGGATATTTTATATGGGTCACATAAAGAGAACACAAATTTTTTAACATATAAATCTAGATTGGAAAGACAAATTGTATGGCTGAATAAAATGGCTTTAGATGGGTACTTGAAAGATGAGTACCTTTGAATTGAGAAATTAATTTTCTACTACAGAATCCAACATTTTTTGTACAACATTTATAAGATTTTTCATCCCAATGCACCCCATCATTTCAGGGGAATCACTTTCGGTTGTTCTTGTTTGAATTGAGAAATTAATTTTCTACTACAGAATCCAACATTTTTTGTACAACATTTATAAGATTTTTCATCCCAATGCACCCCATCATTTCAGGGGAATCACTTTCGGTTGTTCTTGCTAGATATTGGGGCTAAGTTCTCACTTCTATTGGGTTCTTCAGCCTGGGATTCTACCATTTGCAATTGGGCTCTCAATTTTTTGAGTTATTGAAGGTTGTGTTCGTTCCGTTTTCTTTTCTGAGTTTCTTTGCAACTTGCTTCAAGTGGGTTATTTGAACCTTACTACAGGACAGAGTTGAGAGTTATTTTATAACTCGGTTTAGGATTCTTTCCTTTTTCCAACAATTTCGATTCCTGATCATTTTACCTTGGAATATTGTGTGCTTTCAATGTATGATCATTAATATGGGGACCTGTTCGGTCAGTTGAACAAGAGACTCTTAGGAAATAAATGTTATCTAAGATGTGTAACAGTTGAAATTCCATTAAGAAAAAAACTACATTGTGAATGAGAAAAAATTACACTTCAGATTTTTTTATTATATGGTATATAAAAGAATATCAAAATTGCAGCACAATTTCTAATTATTCTCTTCTTGGGCCCAAGAAGGCCGAAAAAATTTCAAGATTTCCTTTAGCTCAATTAGAAATTTCTGACTGGATCATATGTTCTTGTAAGTGAAAATTACAGTCACCCTTACTTTTAAATATCAAAATTCATAAATGAGATCAAACTTATATTACTTAAAAAATCAGGTATGAATTCAAATTTTAATTAAAAATTTTTTTTACATATAATATTCTATTAATTATCCATCTATATCCAATTTTGAATCACAAAATAACAATATTCAAATCCTAATTATTTCTCAATATATCTCTCAATCCACTCTCTCTCTCTCTCTCTCTCTCTCAGCACACACACACAGGTTCTTCAACCAAGCAGTCGCACCCATTGCCGTCAAAGTCCGAACTGCCATGAACGTCGTCGGCACGTCATTGCCAACGAGGAAGAAGTAAATTGGCACTGCCGCGGACGCCGCCGTTGCCGACAGCAGCGGTGGTTGTCGGGAGCATTGCGGAGGTCCTTTTTTGAGCAGTAAACGTCCTGTCTGAACCCATATGTAAAAGTAATGTTCTTTGTGTGATTGTATATGGGTTGAATCTCTCTTTCTATAAGAAGCAGGAATTATTGGGTTTGGGGAGGAAGAAAACTGGAAATGGGATTTTGATGAAATGAAATGTCCGGACCCGCCTCCTCTAATGCCTTGTTTTCATCTTCCATGAATTAAAGTTTTTATTATTATAATTACTTTTTATTTTTTTGGGTGTGGATGGTGATGGAAGATCTATTATTTTTTTATTTTTATTTTTTGGTTGTGGATGGTGATGGAAGATCTGATGGGGTTCAAGCGGCGGTTCAAAAGCAACCTTTTTTTTTCTTTCCTTCTGTTGGTTGGGTGGTTGTGGTGATGGGAGCGTTGAGATGCGGCGGCAGTGATGATCGCGACGGTGGCGTTTGATATGGTGGAGGTGAAATGCTAACCTGGTCGGTGTCTAGAGATATTGTGACCTGCTAATTAATTAGATAATTGTGATCTAATAATTTGATAATTGTGATTTATAAGATTTGTGATTTAATATTTTGATGAGTTGTGACCTAAAAATAATTAAGGATTGATTAACTTAAAACATATGACCTTGAAATTAATTGTGACGCAAAAAAAAATAGTTATTGTGACTTAAAAATAAGTTTGATTTTTGATTTACTACTTTTGATCAGTGCTCTAAAACGCGCGCGTTGTGTGCGCACAACGCCTTCCTAGGCGCGAAGCACGCTTTAGTCGCGTCAAAACAGAAAAAAGCGTTTGAAATTTTTTTATTTAAAAAGCGTGAAAAAAGCACGCATTATGCACGAGTAAGCGCGGAGAATCGTGACCCGAAGCAAGCCAAAGTGCGCTTATGATATATATATATATATATATAGGGGTTAAAGTATGTTTAAAATTTAAATTTTGTTTATAAGAATTGAAAAACACTTTTTAACGCATACTCCCGCTTAAGCTTGACACTCGGGTTTCCCACTTCGTCATGCATCACGCTTTTTAGAACACTGCTTTTGATAAGTTGTGACCTTAAAATTATTTGTGACCTAAAATATTTGAATTTTGTGACTTGAAATTATATTGTATTGTGACTCTAATATAATATATAATTAATAAAGTTTTTAAAATTATTTAATTTAATTAATTAATTATAATTATGACCTGATTTTTGAATTTTTTTTAACTTATATCTTAAAATTGAAATTATGTAATGTAAACAACTTATATATGTATTTTTCCCTTCTTGTAACTGCATAATTCGTGACAGGTTTAATGTATTTCTTGTTCATTATATAGATTATTCCGTGAGTTAAATCCCCCAAATACCACTGTACTTTGACAAATGTATCTGAAATACCAATGTACTTTAAATTGTTTCTCGAATGTCATTACACTTTCAAATGTATATACCGAATGCCACTATACTTTAAATTGTCTCTCGAATGCCATTACACTTTCAAATGTATATACCGGATGCCACTCAATTTACTTCGTTTGAAATATGTTGCACATACAAGAGATTATGCCACCGTTGAAAATTTCGATAAGTATTCTAACAGAGTAAATTGAGTGGCATCCAGTATATACATTTGAAAATGTAATGACATTCGAGAGACAATTTGAGTAAATTTGAAATATGTTGCACATACAAGAGATTGTGCTACCGTTAAAAATTTCGGTAAGTATTCTAACATAGTAAATTGAGTAGCATCCAGTATATACATTTGACAATGTAATGACATTCGAGAGACAATTTAAAGTATAGTGACATCCGGTATATATACATTTCAAAGTGTAATTGCATTCGAGAGACAATTTAAAGTACAGTGACATTTCAGAAACATTTGTCGAAGTACAGTGACATTTGAGATGCTTAACTCATCATACTACCATCACGCATTGATGAACACATAAAATAGAAAGACAAAATCATGTAGAAATCTTGAGAATAAAGGTGAGGTCAAATATCTAGCCTGTGACATTATGCACTATCTTCCATCAATATTAGTGTTTGGAAGCTTGAACCGCCGTCTATTTTTTGAATTTGTGATATTTTCTAGGTAGATCAATGGTTGAAAATTAGAAAGAAAAAATATGTTTGATTAAAAAATAGTTTAAAAATTTGTATTGTTTATAAATTTGTTTATAAATTGTAATCATTGCGTAAAAGAATGGAGTGTTTTCGTCAACCAAGAAATAATTATAGCTTAATCAATAACACATCAGATTATAAATATAAGTAGATTTATTTTTTCCATAATTATGCCTGACCAAATGGATGATTCTTGATCAAGCTCTCAAGCAACTGGTATAACCGAATAGAGAAGAGAACACGACAAGCAACCGGTATAACCGAATAGAGAAGAGAAGAGAACACAACAGCAAACAGTCAGAGCTTCCAGATTCTTGGATTCGAGGGAAACTATAGTAATAATTAAAAAAGAACTGTAACGTTCTCCGATTGGCATAAAAGCTTCACTTACAAAAAGAATTCACCAATCACCCCATCCCCGATTCTACAAAATAGATAAAAACCACCATATATTAGGAAAATAAATCAAATTAACCAGATGACAAATAAGTAAATAAATAAATCCAGCCAAAATAGAAGAGATATATTTGGAATCTATTCAACTCACATTAAAAATAAATAAATAAAAAGAAAATGACAAATGCTTACAGTCTTGAGCAACAATTCCATCTGCTACTCCTAATCCTATGAGTACATGCAAGTTCTTCAAGTTTCTATAAAAAATTTCCACGAACAATGGACGGAAATGTCCCACGATAAATCCAGTTATAAATCACAGAAAATTGCATGACACTAACATATTGAAATCATTACTTCCGTGAAGTAAAATCTATTGTTGCGGCAAACCTCCCTGAAATGCAAATTAATATGTGCACAAAACAAATCCAATTTGGAAAATGGAACTTCTTCTATTATTGAACACATCAATGACCAAAACCCATGAACGCGATGTTAAACAATCAAAGAAAATATTTAGTCTGCTAACGTGAAAAATTCAAATTTCACGACCATATATATTATGCTATTAAAACAAGAAATAAGCATAAAAGTAGGTCCACTTTTTCCAGCAACAATAACAAATTCAATATACAATTAGAACATCTACATTATACAGACAGATAAATCTAAACATACTAAGAAAAATGACCGTAGCTAAATAAAAAATGAGAAGATAATGCGCTTCATTTTTATCTGCATGAAAATATCCATACTCGAGCAGCCAGCTAAAACTGTATTGGACACTTACGTTGACAAGATCCAAAAGCTTGAGGCCCCGTCTTTCGATGGCATCTTGTTGATTTAATTTGACTCCTTCAACCCACTCAATTTTTAGTACCTTCCCACTTGTGTAGTCCGAACAAGTATCTGGGACAAGGACATATTGTTTGTCAACATACAACTTTTTAAATCTCCTTGAATTTCCCCCCTTCATATATTTATTTATGAAAATTAACATTCACAACTAATATATTTATATTTCACGTAACTGGAAGAAAGGAAAAATATTCCAAACCTCCGCATATAAGAAAAGTGTTCCGCGTTGATCGATGCAAGGGGAAAACTTTTGTTTAATATTTTCCGAAAGACCACCTATTTGTTCTTCGGTAGTAAATGCAAAATAATATCAGAAACTAAGTTGCACATAATTGAGCTCTTGTTGAACTCTTCGAACAAACTTATCAATAAGAGCAACATCATCACTTGTAATTATTTCAACATATTTATTTACGAGGAAACCTAAACCTGTTATTAAGATTAAAAAATCCACCCCTATAGCTTTTTCAATACCAGGTGTTTGCACCTTCACAACAACAACATGGCCAAAGTAATTCAAGCAAGCTTTGTACACTTACCTAGACTGGCAGTAGCAGTCGGAGAAGCAAATATTGATGAATAAACAGAATTGAATGGAAGTCCCAACTCTCTCGATACATATAAATGCTTCTTCGTCTAGAAAAGTTGGCAAAGCATCCTGCTCCATCGCAATAATGGTGATGAGGATTATATAAGAAAAGAATTATTACCCAATAATAACAAACATTTATGGAGAGAGTCCCAACAACATTCTGAAAACAAATTATGCTGGGTACGGAAGATGGTGATAATTTGATCAATTTCTATTCTATCCATGATGTACCCATCGCTTTTATACCCTTTACTCATCCAGACACGGTTCAAAAATTTTTGATTCAATGGAAATGGAGCATAAAATTGAAATTAAATCATAAACAGGTACAAGTAGACGAAAAACCTGCGGATCAAAGAGCTCCTCAAGGTATGCAGGTGAAAACAAATCCAGTCTGGTGGACAAGCCCTTGCCAAGTTTTACAAAAGTAGGTCCCAATCTCGTGAAAACCTGGATAAATTCAACCGGCCACAACTTTTAATCTGATCGAGCCGCCTATTGAACTGGTCGAGCCATAGCTTGAAGGAAATTCTACGTTTGCTATGGCTTCATCTGTTTTTGTTCTAATACAAAACTCTTTCGTTGCGAGAGAGTGAAAACGAAGTGAAGGAACGGTAATAGAACGAAGAAAACAAAGAAGATTGAAATGTGAAGCTGGACAATTAACAATTACACTAACAGGGAGAGGCTTATCCAAATGAACACGTGTAAATCATATGGCAAATACAATGAAATAAATATGAACAGTAAATAACCAGTTAGTGAATTATTGGTAACTAGTTCAAGTGTGAAATGGGAGGTTACAAAATGAATAGTGAAAGGGGCTATCCTCTCTTTTAAGGCAGAGGGATAGATTCGATTTTGACAATTCGATTCACATATTATGAATGTCAAAAATGCATCCGACGAAGAATTCTTATTTTATTACGAGTATTCAGGTAATATTTCATGTTTACCATGTCCAAGTTCATTTTATATCTACAAGTATTCAGGTAGCAGAGTAGCGAGAAAATTATAATACTCCTGCCGTCCCATAAATATAGGCTCATTTTTTATTTTCACACATATTAAGAAAATATAATTAATATATGTTGGAATTATAAATTTACTTACATTTTACCTAATATACCCCTATATTGAATAAAAAGTAGTTCATATTTATTGATAACAATGCATATTATTAAATAAGGATATATTAGAAAATTAAAACATTAATATACTCTAAAAAAAGAAAACGAGTCTATCTTTATGGGTCAGAGGGAGTATATTCTATGTTCTTTCAGATAAATTAACAGAAGTTAATGATTCCAAATCCCTATTTTACAACATTCTGGTATTATCATCCCTTGCTTCGGTTTCGCACAGGGCTATTAACATAATAATAATAATAATAATAATAATACAGGAGATGTGCATAATGGAATTATTTCTGAAACAATGCTATTTGAACAAGTATAATTGCATGAAAAATAATATTTCTTCACTCTGTTTATTCATATTATCTGACAACTATAGAAGACTTGTTCACAAGGATACTTTTGGTGAGATGATAATTCCAGAAGGAGAAAATAATGCTTATTATTTCAATAAAATTTCATCAACTTTTGACTCCAATATCAAGAAACTTTCTTCACTTACAACAAAAGAAGCACTTAGAAATCAAAATCTTTGCAGGGTCAGCCATGATCTAGATGTGATGAAACCTTGCAAGGACAAATAAAAAGCATAACCATCAACAATAATTATAAAATGTGAATTTAAGTTTCAATAATCAAATTAAGGTCAGATATATACTCAAAATTAAGAGAATTTCCATTGCCATCTGAAGGTGCCTGAAAGGATTTAAAAAGCTTGAAAACAGATGCTAGCCTCTAGAGAGAGTATATTTTCTTTACTACACAACTTTATTGCTCCTTGATAGTTTTACAGTGGAAACTCCCCTCTATTTCACATCTTTCGACTGCTTATTTGGCCACGCTGCATCTGCTGCTTTGGGAATCCTCAGTGTTCTTCAGCAATTTAAATAACTGTACTGTAAATGATTTCATTTTCTTCTCTGTAGCATCTTTCCATTGCTCAAATCAAGAAATTACTAACAAAAGGAAAGGCATTCATCTCAATTAGCGAAAGGGGATCTCCGTCATGTGCAGAACAGGTCTTGGGTCATAATAAACTGTCAATACTACCGATACGGGAAGCTAAATCTTCTTCTCCATATTTCTTTAGGTATTCGACTATATTTTGAACATACGGAGGCTTAAGTTGGATTCTTCTCTCAACCATCAGATTAGCAAGCTTTGCAGCTTCTACTGTCTGTCTTTTTTGGCAAAGCCCAGCCAATATGATCGAGTAAATGTCAGAATCAATGGCAGGAAAATGCCCAGACTTTTCAAGTGAATCAAACAAATGAAAACCATCTAGTACCCATCCCTCCAAGACTATAGCTTTTATGATAGTACTAGAAACCGAATCATTAGGCTTCATCCCACTAGCTATCATCATCCTAAAAACCTTTTCTGCCTCTTTTGTTTTGCTAGTTCGACATAGTGACACAACAACCAAACCATAGAACTTACCGTGCTGTTCACTACCTCTACTAACTCTATCAATAACCTTTAGAGCCTCCTCCACACGCCCATCTTTGCATAGCCCATCAATCAAAACCGTAATTGTAACCCTATTAGGTTGAAGGCCTGAATCCTCCATTCGATCCAAGACCCCTAATGCCTCCATCACTCTTCCTTTCTCAACAAAACCCTTAATCACTGTAGAATAAGTTACAATATTTGGTCTACATTCCTCATCTTCTTTTTCCATCTTCTCTAGAATTCCCAATGCCTTCTCCAAACTCCCATGCTTACAAACACCGTCAAGAAGTGTCGAATAAACAATTGCATTTGGCACACACCCATGCCACTTCATAGACTTAATTAATTGGCAAGCATCTTCCAACCTCCCTACATCACAAAACCCCTTAATTAAAGAAATATAAGTGATATTATCGGGATATAGATCAATCAAACCCATCTCTTTCATCAATCCCTTTGCTTCATCTAATTCACCCTTCTCCACTACCAACCTAATTACCACGTTGTACGCTACAGTGTCAGGCCTACAATTAAATTCCTTCATTTTCCTCAATACCCATAAGCCCAATTTCTCATCTTTAGCTTCCCTACACAAATTCAGAACAACCTTGAACATCTTGACACTAACAAAACTATTTTCAACCCGATAGGCAGATATAACATCAACAACAATGCTCGGATTTTTCTCAAGTCCGAGCAACTTACAGGCATTGTTATACATGTATGAGCTATGCCTATAGGTAGGATGGAGGCCAGACCAAATGAAAAATCTGAGACCCACTTGGGGTTCATTAACAACGCACCTTTTTAACACCTCGGTGATGAATGGAGCATCCAGCTTAGCTTTCACAGATTCGAGAACCTTTTCAATGTTGGACCTATTTTCCAGTAAACTGGTCAAGAACTTTTCTGCTTGCGGTGAAGATGTGGTGAAAAGAACGAGTTTTGTGAGAGAGAAATCGAGGGTTCTTAGTGGGATTGGTGAGAAAAGGTAACGGGACGCGGATAAGATGAACGGCATTGATTTTATAACTAGCTTTATCGGTGGAACTGTGCTCTGAGGGGATCGATTGCTGCGGCGTCAGACAGGTGCAGTGGCGGATCCAGGATTTTATGTTTGGTCGAGCTGGATTTTAAAGTTTTCTTGGGGGCGGACCTGTGATTTTTTGGGCGTGAGCCAAACTAATTTATAAATTAATAATCTACATCACATTCTATAAAGTAGATTCTAAATCATAAAATATCATACAAATTTTTAATCTGTATCATTATCACATTCTCAATCAGATAATTTAATATCAAAATCACATAATCTAGAATTGACCAAGTCCAAATCATATTATCCAACATTATAACTTACATTCTCAAATTCAAATTTCAAAACTTGATTCTAAATATCAATATCAAATGACATTCTCTAAATCAAATAAGATAATATAAATTATATAATCTGAAAACTGACTAAGTCCAAATCCATTATCTAACATTATCACTCACATTCTAAAATCAAATTCAAATCTCAAAATCACATTCTCACTAAACCTCGCAAAATTGCAATTAACTCATCAATCTCAACGCATTGAAGAATTAAGATACTTATCCCTAACCTGCAATACAAATCTCACTATCTGAGAATGAGGTTAAAGTCAAAGGGGATTAAATTATAAAAATTTAAATACAAGCTAATACATGTACTCCTTAAAAAATAAAAAATAAAAAAGGGTCCATTTCATTTATCAATTTGTTCTACAGTAAATATCTAGACAGACCTTGAATGTATTAACTCAATATTTAGCATACTTTAGGTTCTATTGCTTATAAAATTCTGATACTTGATGTGTTGTTCAAATCACACGGGGAGGAGCATATATGGGCGTGATTTGTTTCTAAAAAAGACCCAAACAAGCTTAAGGGCTATCAAATTTATATTCCAAGGTATAATGGAGTTCAGTTTAACTATCAAATAAGTGCAAATTTCAATTTTTTAAAGATAATCCCACTACCTATTTTTCAGCAAGCCTTCCAAAATTTTTGAAATTTGTATCTACCCGACACAAATAAAATCTTATGTCACGACAATGACTCAATGAGGATGTGCAAAATGAATTGAAATGAAATGTATTGTAAGCATATGAACATCCTTTCATAAAGGTTGCAACTTGCAAAGATACCCAAAATCTACAGAGTACAAATAATGAGAAAACTGAAAGGGAGCTGTAAACATAAAGCATCTTGAAACTTGAATCGATGTGAAAAATAACCTCGAAGTCTCGATGTTAGAGAAGAAAGAATTTTACCGGCGAGTCGGCGACCTCCAGGCCTCAAGAATCGGAGATACGCAGACGAACCTCCAAGAAAGGCGATACGCGGAGCCTGTGGACTGTAGAGAGATTGTCAAGTGTGTGGTGTGGTCTGTGGTCTGTAGAGGCCGGAGGGCTGGAGGCGGGAGGTGGTGCAAAGGAAGGTTTGGGGAAAGAGAAATATCAAGACTTCAATGATTCAATCCTCATACGACTCTACTGTTGGTTTTATTGGTTTGGGTTGGATTAGCAATTAGGCCGAGCTATTTTTTTTAGATTAAGTACACAATTACGTATATTTAGGTGTGAAAATTTTTTAAATGAGGTGATTTGTAACTAAATACATAAGTATGAAAATAATTTTTAAAACCAATTTTTTTTATTAAAAATCAAGTTTTGTAATTAATTACAATTGTAATTTATTAATGAATTAGTAAAACATTAGTTTAATTCATAATTTGTAATTAATTACATAAGTTAATTTGTAATAAACAATCGTTGTCGTCAAACCACCATCATAACTTTATTTCAATTTGTAATTAATTACAATTGTAACTAATTACCACCACCACCACCAATCACCACCAAAAACCATCACCACCAACCACCACTTAAGAGGACCATCACCACCTAACCTCTTGCCTCACCCGCTGAGTTTCCTCTCTCTCACCGCTCCCTCTTGCCGTCTGTCGCTTCACGGACAGCCACCACCACTCCCCACATGGTAAAGACAACTTCTCCCCCCCCCCCCCCCGCACACAGTCACACGAGTTTCACACACAAAATAAATCACCACCAAAACCACCCTAGCACCACCATCGAGCCACCACATGCACAACCAAAACTATCTGCTTCAATAATACTGGGAAATCAAGGTTGCCACAAGACCCACTACTCGATGAGCTTGGCCACCGAGAAAAATAGAACGACGCTCACAAATTCAGTGACGTCGCTTACATCGGCGATTGAGCTGAGAGCGAACAGCGCTGCGCCGCAGAGGCTGCTCTGTGAGGGCACAGTAACACTGTCGCCTCTCGCTGCTGCTGTACCAGCGCCGTCCACGGTGTTGTGTCTACGATTAGTGCAGTCAGCAGGTTCCACAGCGATGATAATTCCAGCAATGCCAGCACGATGTGGCCAACAGGTTCCTCGACAGTGATTACTCCAGCAACGACGATGCAGCAATTAAGTTCCACGGCGGTGATGACATGTCTGGTTTTCAAAGTGTGGAGAGAGAGAGAGAGAGATTAGGATTTGATTTATATTCACCTTATTTAGTAAAATAGTTTAGAATGAACTAATTTTAAAATTTTAAAGATTAAATATATGAATGAGCCTAATTAACCCATTCTTTTTTTGTTCGAGCTAACTTTTTTTTTTTTGGGAAAAGTACATTATTACAAATCTAAAACTATCACTTTGGTATGGATTTACATGGGTTGGCGGTCAATTTTTGAAAAGATTTATACACAGTTGTAAATATGTATTTTTTTTTTTTTTTATCAAAATTCCAACTTTCTCAAATTCTCAAATCCCATTTTTCCAACTATAGCTAGGCGATGGAGAGTGCGGTGTGCTTTTACCATAAACTAATTTAGGAATTGGTTGAGTTTGTGAAGGAGAGAGAGTCGCTATGTTTACACATTTAGCGTAAAAAATTAATAATTGGAAAGAAGGTTTTGGAGACATGAAATTTTAATTGTCGTGTTTTTGACACCCAATTTTTTAACATAATTATTACAATTTATAAATTAATTTAGCCAATAAAAGTTGGTATTGATAAAAATCAATTTTTTAATAGATTTTGATAAAAGTTGATGAGACGTATGGCTGAAAAATTGTGGATCCCATAAAAAGTGTGATTAAGATTGAATGTTGACTTTGAATTAAATTAAAATCTAAAAAAATTGTGAAACCAAACAAGGACTTTAAACAACACAAATTTTCAAATCACTTTTAAACCACGATTTCTAACTCCAATTATTAAAAGCACATTTTAACTCAAATACATAAGTAAGACAATCAATAATTGCTACAGTTCCATCGAATGAAGCGTTATTTTATTTCTTCAGTTTTGTTCGATTAAATTGAAAAAATTATAAATTGCTTTATGGAGCCCCTATTTGGCCCCAGTTTTTGAAAACCAATTTTTTTCTCTATGCTTCCCCACCCACCCCATCAGCTCTACCCCACATGCAAAGTCACATTTGGTCACACAAGGTCACAATTCGGTTAAAATTACAAATTTAGTTGCAAAACTCCACCCACACACCCACACCAATCCAAAACTCACGATCACACGGAGTCACAGTTGGTTACACAAGGTCATAGTTCGGTCACACAAAGGCGCAATTAGGTCAAATAAGGTCACAGTTAGGTCACATGAGGTCGTAATTGCTCACACACAATCATAATTAGGCCACAATTACAAATTTAGTTGTAAAATTCACCCCACCCACCCCACATGCAAAGTCATTGTTGGTCACACAAAGTCACAGCTGGTCACACAAAATCATAATTACAAATTTAGTTGCAAAATTCACCCCACATGCAAAGTCGCAGATGGTCACACAAAATCATACACGGTCAAATAAGGTCACAATTCGGTCACAAATACAAATTTAGTTGCAAAACCCCACACGTCATCGTCCAATGTTCAAACAAAGTCATAGATGGTAACAATCTCTACTATAATTGGTCACGATCATTCATAGTTGGTGATATATTATTTATTTATTAGTCACAACTTACAAGTTTGTTGTGTGAATATTGCAAGTGCACGATATCGCGAACAAGTAGTAAAGTGGACTTTTTGAGTCCGGATTGTCGATTCCACGAGGACTAGTTTACTTATCACTAGCTTTGATTAATTAGTTCCTAAACTACAAATAAATGTCAAGATTGTGATTTTTGAATTATTAAAATAGTGAAAGCAAGAAATATTAAAATAAAACAAATGAAAGGATTTGATTTTTGTTTTTCTTATGAATGAAAAATGTTGGGACTCGTGATAGTAATTTTGTTATCCTATTAAATTTCTCTTCTCATGTATTATTTCGAAAGTAGTATTTAATCGAATTCACAATTTTATCCAAAATTTCCCTCTCGAGTTTAAATTTGTTCTATCTAGATAGGTCAACCACATATCTCTATGATGGTCTGAATAATCCCTAAATAGATGCATTCAATGATAAAGAATTCAAAATGATTACGACAACCACAACTATGTATCTCTACCCTTTTGTCAATTGCCGGATTTTATTACTGGGTTTAGGTGTTAACTCATCTCTCGGATTATGAAAACAACCCACAAATCATCAAATTAGTGATCAAGCAATTCATGCATTAAAACACAATAATAAAATCAACACACAAAATAATTTGCCCAAAACTAGAGAATTGAAATTGAATATTCAAATAAAATTACATCATTCGTCCCAACTAATAAATTAATTACACATAATTAAAGAAAAACAAGAAGAATATATATATATATATAAAACCCCCAAATTCTAAAAACAAGGTTGAGGAGATGAAAGGATTCATATACCAAGATCCAATCTTCAACCCAAGTTTTTGATTTCTTCTTTGGCTTCTTAGAATTTCTCCTTGATTTATCGTAAAATGTCAATGAATAATGAATTGGGGACTCCCTTTCTAGGTTAAAATAGGTCTTTTTATAGTTTAGAAGTTAAGAAAGTGGTTTAGTCTTTGTTGGGCTTGAAAACAAATAGAAAAAATAAAGGAAAAAAAATTGCGAAAAACCCTACATGCGGGCCGCGGTTGGATTGTAGGTTCCAAACCCCTGTCGGGACGCGACAAATAGGGCCCAAACTAGATAGTGGATCGGTAGCGGTTTGCAAACCATGGTTGACCCGCGATTGAAATCCTGGTCCGTCAGCTGAACTTCAAACGCGCTTAACTTTTGATCCACAACTCCGATTTCTGGTCAATTTGTTGCGTTGGACTCTAAATTCAATTATCTTTCTAATGATATATTATGGGATCCATGAAGATATTTGCACTGAAAGTAGTGCACTGATTTCTTCACATACTCCGCACACGACTACCTTGTTTTGCTTCAATCTCTTCCAAATTCGAGTTTTTCCTAAAACAATCAAAATAAATAAACAATTAAGCAATATAAAGCTCTAAAAGACTCACAATTATCTAAATTTGAGATTAAAATAAGTACGAAAAACGTACTTATCAAATCTCCCAAGCTTAACTCTTGTTCGTCCTCGAATAAGATAAAACATACAATCACACAAACATAGCGACACAATAAAATTCATGACACTAACATGTGTTAAACCACTTGCCAATTTACTTCGGGATTTATAAAAAAGTAATCCCTAAAACATTTTCAAATAATGCTATACAAGTTTTAATTCCCATGCTCGACGTGCGTGCATGCGTGCGTGCTTAGTCAACTCAATCATCATAATGCGCTAAAGAGGTGATCTCCCGACCTTTATTGGTCAAATTTCGCTTTCCCTCTCGTGAGATGCACCCCCAAAACTTGTTATTTTCTCTCAAACCGGGGGTATAATTTCTAAGGTTGCTTCCTAAATCACTAATTCTTTTCTTGCTCAAGTTTAGGTATGTCCGACCAATGATAGCTTCTACCTAGGGTTGCAATGATTCTCCTTTAATTGAGCGGCCTAACCTTCAGACATCCACTAGGTAATTCAACCCACTAGTTATCTTATTCTCATATTTGCAAACTATCATATAAATTCTAATGTCATGCAGTACCCTTCTCCATTAAGCTAATAGTGACCCCTGTAGCAAGTTTTAGGCTAGTGGCTCCCAAGCCAAACGACTTTAGGGCACCATGTTATGAAATACCCCTACGGGCTTAATCACTCGAGTCACTATGCTCCGAAGAAAGGTGTCAAATGAATGCAATAAAATGTCCTAAACTTTTTTTTTGTAACAAAAATAAAATCTACATGAGATAGCTCTCTCTCTCTCTCTCTCTCTCTCTCTCTCTCTCTCTCTCTCTCTCTCTCTCTCTCTCTCTCTCTCTCTCTCTCTCTCTCTCTCTCAGGATTTGACCCCTGTAATGAGCTTTAGGTCCGTGGCTTCCAAGCCAAACGAATTTAGGGCACCAGGTATAGAAAAACCCCTACGAGCTTAATCACTAGAGTAAAAAAAGGCTACTAAGAGAGGTAAAAGATGCATGTATATTCCTACTTTACGCAGGGGATTAGATTACTATCATTTGGTCATTACTGGATCGAAATTTATGTGATCCGACCCGATCCGAAAATTCACGGAGCGGATTTGGATCGGGGCTAATCTGATCCGCCCCGATCCGCGATCCAACATTTTTGTTAATATAATTTTTTTATCATGTATAAAAATTTAATATGTAAATTTTGTAGCAAACTTTAATTTCTGGGAATAAGCTGCAATCTTTGCATTTTAAAGAAAACACATTTTTCATGTTCTTCATTTGAAGAAAGAATTCCAATAAGTGATGTAAAAAAAACTCGATCCGTTGAATCGGCAAATTGGCCTCTATACATCTTGTTTCAATAAAATAAAAAAAATCTAATAAAAAAAATAACATTTCTAAATTTTTTATAAAAGATTTAATTTAAAATATATTTAAAAAAAATTTAAAAATTTTAAAAAATAAAAAATAAATAAAAAAATAATTCTGGCGGATCGGTGGATCGATCCGCCCCGACCCGAACCCGATCCCCCCGACCCGACCCGAAATTTGACGGATCGCGGGGCGGATCCAGATCGGGCAAAATAAATTCGGGGCGGTGCCCCGATGCCAACGCTATCCACACATCAATTTTGCACACACGGAATCAACACAAACCTAAACAGTCATTACTACCAGTTTTACACCCCTAAACTGTCTAACTAATTGGTCAAAGTGATTGAATCGAATATTTCAAATGGGTATGTATTTTAAGTTCATTTTGACAACTTAAAACTAACTATTCAAGTGTCACATACATGCACGATAATCAAATTGACTATGTACTCAAATAATGATCTAGCATGAATCAAATTACTCCAAGTATGGCCATCTATCCACAATTCATTAATCACGCAATTTCAAACATGAAGTACCGGCAATGCTATTAAACTTAACAAACAAACATGAAAAAACATAAAACACAATTTTATTATTTTATTTATTTATTTATTTTTTTACTAAAATGAAAATATAACTCAATTTTTTTTCACATCCCCAAACTTGAGTATCACATTGTCTTCAATGTGTCAAAGAATTATTTAACTAATAAAAATACAAGAAGATAGAATTTACACTAGTACAAAATTGTCCAAAAAAAGGGGAATACACTTCGATTTTTAGTAAAACCGATTCGTATGAAAGGGCGGTGGCATTTTTGTAAATATATTTGATATTTACACGTCGGTTATATAAATGAAACCGATAGGAAATGCTGAACGGTAATGAATGGGCGTCGGTTCTTCAAAGTAGTTTCACTCCTGCTTTGCGCGGAGGTTCTTCAAGAACCGATGCTCAAAATCAAGTTTTAGACGCTGATTTTTCAAGAACCAACACCTAAAACCTTATTTATTACCGGCTATTTTCTTATTTTCTTCATTTTCACTACAATTTTGCGCCTCTCTCTACCTCTCTCAACTGCACGCACGACGCCGCCATCTCGCCACCACCACCATTTCGCCGGCATTACCACCATCAAATTCCCCTCCTCTCTCTTTATCTTTTCCTCTCACTAAAATACACCTCCACCCGCCTCCATCGCTAGTCCACCCGCCTCCACCGTGCCTCCACCGAGCCTCCACTGTGCCTCCACCGGCGTTAACCCGCCCCTTCGGCCAACCTTGTACCTCCTCTGTGTGTGTGTGTGTGTGTGTTTAAATAACTTTTTTATTAGTTTAGTTTGGATGTTAATTTTATATTGTTGATTTTGAGTTAGTGGATAGATATATTGTAATATTTGAATTATTGGAGTTTTATTGAAATTATGAGATATTAAGTTATGAAATCTTAGCTTGAATTTTTAGGAATTGGGAATTGATTTTGGATTAATTTGGAGTAATTGATGATGTTGAAGTTTGATTGAAGTTGTGTTTGAGTTTTTGAATATGTCGAGGTTGAACATTTTGGTTTTATTGTAGTATTTTGATTCCTCCTATAGGTTGGCTAAGTCCAATTATAGGAGAGGTTCTACCGAAATTTTTGTACAATTTTGTAAATAAAAAATAAAAAATATAATTTAAAGTGATTTTCACTAGTATAGAATTGACTATGCTAAATAAATAACTACATAGAATAAAATCATTCTAATAAAATTATGAAGTTTCCAACCTAATAAATTATCGTATTTGATTTCAATTATTAATATATAGTTGGTTTAAGGTTGTATCTTGAAAAATATTAACTCAAAACTAATAATTTTTTTTAATTATATCTTCACATATAGGTCATTAGATATGGATCGGGGTTGGATGTATGTTAGACGTAATATACATGAATATGTAAAAGGTGTTAAATAGTTTATGAAATGTGCGGATAAACACAAGAGAAAGAAAGGTGAAGCAATGATTTTGTGTCCTTGTTATGATTGTAAGAATCTGAGAAAGTTTCGTATTTTTGACGAAGTGAAGAGCCATTTGATTCGTCGTGGGTTTAATGAAGGTTATATACGATGGATATGGCATGGTGAGAGTATGCTTCTCAGGACGAGCACTGGTGACGATGTTGGTGATCAGCAGGAGAATAATTTGAGTAATATTGTTGAGAATAGTGTGGAAAATGATGATAATGATATGATAGACAAAATGATGCGTGATATACAAGGGGAAATCATTGAAAAGCCTCATATATTAGATAGCTTGTTCAACAATTCGGAGAAGCCTTTGTTTTCTGGTTGTAATAAATTCACAAAATTTTCTGCTGTACTGAAATTGTATAACTTGAAAGCAAACAATAGCTGGAGTGGAGTTTCACGGCATTATTGGAACTTTTACGAGAGATGCTTTCGGAAGATAACAAGCTTCCTAGTTCAATCTACGAAGCAAAGAAATTGTCGTGCCCGATGGGTATGGAGATCGAGAGGATATATCATGTCCAAATGATTGTATACTATATCAAACTGAGTACAAGGACTTGCATCTATGTCCAAAGTGTGGGGCATCATAATATAAGTGAAAGAACATGAACGATAATTGTGGTGATAAGAAAAGCTATCCGACAAAGGTGTTATGGTACCTACCTGTAATACCAAGATATAAACATTTGTTTGCCGATGCAAATGATGCAAAGAACATGCGGTGGCATGCTGATGGGAGAAAAGAAGATGGAAAACTAAGACAGGTGGCCGATTCTCCTTAATGGAGGAACATTAATAGGTTGTTTCCTGAATTTGGGGGCGAAGATAGAAATCTTAGGCTGGGACTATGTACATATGGGATGAACCCGTACGGTAACATGAGTAGTCAACATGCACTTAGCCAGTTCTTTTGATCATTTACAATCTTCCTCCTTGGTTATGTATGAAGCGTAAGTATATCATGTTGTCTTTACTAATATCAGGGCCTAAACAATCGAGAAATGACATAGATGTTTACCTAGCCCCACTAATTAAAGATTTAAGACTGTTGCGCGATGAAGGTATGTCGGTGTTTGATGCATACAGCCAGATGAATTTCACCTTAGGTGCTATGATATTTTGCACTGTAAATTATTTTCCAGCTTATGGTAACTTGTCGGGTTATACTAACAAAGGACCTAAAGCATGTCCCGTATGTGAAGAAGATACAATTGATATTTGGTTGAAAAACTGTAAGAAAAATGTCTTTATGTGTCATAGAAGATTTTTCCCTGCTGATCACCCTTATCGAAAGAAGAAATAGGCCTTCAATGGAAAAATTGAGACTCGAGCAGCTCGTTTGCCTTTAACAGGGGATGGTGAGGTATATGAACGAGTTAAAAATATTGATGTTTTATTTGGAAAACCTTTTAAGCCTATTCAGAAGAGTCTTTGGAAGAAGATGTCCATATTCTGGAATCTACCCTATTGGTAATATTTATCGATAAGGCATTGTCTTGATGTAATGTACATGAAGAAAAATGTTTGTGATAGCATCATTGGGACATTATTGAATATTCAAAGAAAGACGAAAGATGGTATCAAGGTTAGAAAGGACATGATAGAAATGAGGATACGGGATCAGTTAGCACCGCAAGAGTTGGAAAAGCGTACTTATTTAACCCCAGCTTGTTATACTTTTTCTAGAAAAGAGAAAACAAGTTTTTGTGAGTGCCTGCATGCTATTAAGATTCCATCTGGATACTCATCAAACATCAAAAGTCTTGTGTGATGAAGGACTTGAAATTGGTTGGTATGAAGTCTTATAATTGTCATGTCTTAATGCAACACTTGTTACTAGTTGCAATTCAAGGCATACTCCCAAAACATGTTAGACAAGTCATTATAAAACTTTGTTTTTTCTTCAACGCAATTTGCAGTAAAGTTATTGACCCGGAGGTGTTGGATGATTTGCAGGCTGATATTGTTATCACTCTATGTCAATTTTAATTTATTTTCCTCCATCATTTTTTGAAAATATAGTGCACTTACTTGTTCACTTGGTGAGATAAATTAAGATGTGGTCCGATGTTCTTGAGGTATATGTATCCATTTGAGAGATACATGTGTATATTGAAAGGATATGTGAGAAATCAATTTCGACCTGAAGGCAGTATCGTTGAAGGTTATGCTACTGAGGAGGCTATTGAATTTTGTACTAATTACCTAGACGAAGTTGAGACTATTACTGTTCCTAAATCTTGTCATGAGGGAAGACTCAAAGGAAAAGGTACGATTGGATTTAAATCAATCGTCCCCAATGTTGAATTGCGAGACAAAGTACACCTCCTTGTATTACAACACCTTACTAAAGTTCATCCATATTTGGAATATCACATGTCCATCTTAAGACAGCAGAATCCTTCAAAAGTTGAGAGGTGGGTAACTAATCGAAATAATCGTTCATTTGCAAAATGGTTCAAAGATAGAGTAATGAAAGACTTGTCACAAACGCTGAATACCATTGTTGAAATAGTAAAGTGATTAGCGTACGACCCTTACACGATTGTGAGGTCGTATGAAGCATATGACATTAATGGGTATACATTTTACAATAAACGTCAAGATGAAAAGAGTGCGGTGCAAAACAGTGGAGTGACACAAGTAGCACTATCAAGAGATTTTTTCAGTATTAAAGATACCATTCCAATAAATGCCTTGACGTCCTATTATGGTGTAATTGAAGATATTTGGAAACTTGATTATAGGGAGTTCAAATTTCCTCTCTTCAAATGTAAATGGGTTGATAACCGACGGGGTGTCCGAGTGGATGAATTAAGTTTCACTTTGGTTGATTTTGGATGACTGGATTATCTTGATGAGTCATTCATACTTGCATCACAAGCGAAACAGGCATTTTATGTTCTTGATCCTGTTGATACTAAATGGTTAGTCGTCCTTCAAGGCAAGAGACGCGTTGTTGGCATTAGTGATGTTGTAGATGAAGAAGATTATGACTATTTTGATGAAACCCCTCCATTTTCTGTTGGTTTACAAGGGAGTGCAATTTTAGGGGAAGATAACATTGAATTAAATTACATGAGTTGTGATCATGAAAAAGGATTATGGATTGACTGTCGTTCGTAATTATTAATTATGTGAGTTCATTTACATATTCTTGCTTATAACTTTCTGATATTATTTATCTATGCTCTATTCATTGTTAATATTCATTTTTGATTTTGATAACACTGATTTGATATATATATATATATCTGTGTTGTTATAAATGCAGCTACGTGTATAATTTTCTCAATATAATGGTCGAGTCTTCAAACTCTTCAGATGATCATCAAAGTACCCAAACAAAAAGGACAAGAGGGCCAACTATGTGCAAGAAAATGAAGAAAGCGGTGCGAGAATCGAAGTTCATTGAGTTCGATGAGCTTTATAGGCTAATCGGATTAGGCAAGAAGAATTTCAAAGCATTTGTAGGGTCTTTGGTCCGCATTCACTTTCACATAAACATTAGTGATTGGTACAAAGTTTAAAAAAAAAAAAAAAAAAGGTTGAACCCCAACCTTAGGGGCCCCTACCTGCCCTGCCCTACCCTACCCTGGGCCTTGGTAAATGATGTAAATCGCAGGTTATGCCTCCCAGAGTGCAGGGTGAGGGCTTACCTTTTAACTTGGCAAGGGTCAGATTCGAACCCCTGACAAAGCGATGTTGGTCTTTAAACCACCATCCCTTTCACCGATGGGAGATGTGCCCTGGGGGTGGTACAAAGTTGATCAAGGCTTGGAGGACATGATGTGGGAAGAAATAAAGGTAATATCACTTCATACATAGTGAATTGATAAGTGATTGTAATTTTTTTAATAACATCGCATACTATCCTTGTCTTACAGAAGGAGTTCAACATCCCCGACGACAGTTCAAAATGAGTTGTTTTGAGAGTTACGGGGATGCGGTGGAGAGATTTCAAAACGCGGTTGGTTCATGATTTCATTGCACATGAACACCGGAAATATAAATCTCCTACGCAGCTTTATGATTTCATAACTGAAGAGCAGTGGGAGTCGTTCAAGAAATAACGCCAGACAGAGAAATTTAAGGTATTTTTAAATATCAGAATGTGATTTATTGAGTTGAAAACTAAAAACATGTAAAAATGTGATATTTTTTTTGCAGGCAATAAGTAACAAGGCCAGGGAAAGTCATTTGCGAAATGAGCATCTACATTATTTGGGTCAGCTGGTTATGCGGGGATGAAGCCACAATGGACAGTAAGTGACCCACTTTCTTCTAGGTCTTCACGTGACATGATCAGCTCATCAATTGTGAGCGAAGATCACAGTTAGATTGGGTTCGAGCTAGATCAAGAAAGAAAGAAGATGAAACTTATTACATCGCCAAATAGAAAACGAGGGGAGTGTTTGAAAAAAATGTAAGTATATCCTCCCAGGTTTTCATATTTTCAATTAAAAATTACTTGAGTACATATATTTAGTACCGTGTTCTTTTGGAATAGGTTGAAAAAGCTGGGCAGGCCACGTAGGGGACGTTTGTGCCAAGTAGACATCATGATGTCTTAAGTGAAGCCCTTGGTAAGGAGTATCATCCTGGTAGGATGTTTACGGCAAGCCCGATGATTACATTAGACGATCTTGTGGGGTCATGTCAGTAGACGATATTAAGGAGATGATCAGGATGGAGATGTAGGATAGTATTACCGAGCGGGTCAAGCATTAGACCATGTCAGAGATGCAGAGTAAATTTGACAGCATGTAGAGTGCATAGCAAATTATGCAAAATAAATACGATGCTATCCTCTAGTGCTTTGGCGTAAATGTTGATGCCGAGATGAACGTAACTCCATAGCACCGACCACCAACTCGAAGCAATTACCACTCAGTGAATCCATATCCATTTGATAGACTTCAGGTATTTAACGTTAAATTATTTAGTTTTTTACTATTGCTTATTTTATTTCAACTGGAAAGGGTTAACATATATGTTCAATCACATATGTTGAAAAATAGAAGCCGCTTCCTTGTCGTCTCCCCGTAAGTCTTGATGGTGAGAAATAAATAGTGGCGAGCGGGATGGTTTATCCATCCGGATCCGAGACTGTGGTGCATTATCAACCACTTTGGGCCAATCATGTAAAGGTGTTAGTTGACCATGTTATAGATGGTGCAGAAGGGTTCTTTCTTCTAGTGCCATCTCAGCATCACAACACGGTGGGGGAAGCTATTGGAAGCTTCTTTCAATGGCCTAAGGACTTAGTGATTCTTAGAGAGGTAATAATGTTTAGTTATATAGAAGTTTCTTTCAATACTAATTTCTTTTAAATTTATATTTTCTATGTTATGATGGTAAAAATTGTCTTTAGCAGGTAGAGGCACCAAAATAGGTAAAAAAGTCTAACGAAGGGAAAAGGCCTCAGAGTTTCGAATTGTCGTCTACCCAGCGACCTACGATTGTTGACGATGAGACGTTACAACTTCTGGGTGATAAATACAAAATGCTATACACTCTGGTCCTTCGATTGCCTGCTACTAGTGACTTTTATCAAGTGCTCGTAGATGCCTCCGTGTTCAATTGTACGTTCGACGATGGTATTTTTGTTACTGTCGGAGACATCATAGATTTACTTACGATGCAATGGATGGATACATCTATCATCCAAGTATTTTCAATGTAAGACTTTTGACCACAAATTATAACTTCAATTTAAATTATTATTTTATTTCTGTTTATTGGTTTATTTATTTTTAGGTACCTTCATGGTTTGTGTGAGGAATACGGTATTGAATCGATTGGATTCATGTCTCCATCACACATTGCGTCGATTTCGGTAAGAACAAATGTAGATGGTGTTATAACTTATTTAGCTGGCACCATGAATGAAATGCAAACTAAGAAATACATTCTGGCACCGTATTTTTAGGAGTAAGACCACTGATATTCTCTCTATCTATCTCTCTCTCTCTGTTTTTTTTTACCTAATTTGAATCATATGATGATAAAGTTGTACTTACACGTTCATAATTCTTAGGAATCACTGGATGTTGCTAGTGATTTCTCCTCAAAAGAAAACAATTTACTTCTTGGATTCAGTTGCATCATTTAAGCGTGATGTAGATATCAAGTAATTATTTCCTTTGGTTGTGCTTTTTTGTTTATAAGTGGATAAGTTAGGATAATTTTCATGAAATAATTGTGGAGTTTTGGTGAAATTAATTGTACGTGGAGTTATGGTGAACTTGATGCATTTATGTTGTGATTGTTGAGAAGTTGTGATTGTTTTCAATAAGCAGGGTCTATTTACAGGTTGGATAAGTTCAATTTATAGGGGAAACTCTGCCAAAATTCCTGTAGAAAATTTGAGTTTATTATTATTTTGTAACTTGTTCATATAATTTATTGAAACTTTAGGGTTTCAAAAACATATTGGGCATGCGGAGGCCTTTTGACGAAAGGTAATACAACGTTGCAAAATGTAAAGGTATGGAAAATACAGATTTAAAATTTATTACAAATGTTTGAATTTTTTCCGTATTTTATTTAATTTGATTACTAATCTTAGTTTTCAATGTGAAAATTTCAGTGTCCTCAGCAACCTGGAGGTTCGGAATGTGGCTACTACGTAATGAGAAACATATATGAAATAGTCACAGAATATTTTCAACTTGATTCTTTACAAAAGGTATAAGTTATTGAAGAATGAGAATTTATAATTATGACTTTATATTTTATTAAAAAATAACTAATAATTCATTTTAATTGTTTTTAAGCATTTAAAGGATACTACTCAACGGAAGAAATCGTCGAAATTCAAAACTTATGGAAAAAATACTTCGTTGATGTGTGTATGTAAATCTTTTTCATTCAAACTTGTATTTACATATTTGTATAACAAATTAATAATTTTGTAAATATAATTGTTTTTTATTTAATTTAATTTTATTACGTATATGTTGATTATATATATATATATATATATATTCGATGATGATAGATTTGGTGATGTGCATGTGGAGAATGTTCAGGTCACTGCATGCTACGTTAAGGTGATTGCAGGTAGGCCACATCCAGGTGACTGCAGGTCATAAGTTGCAACGCCCTAGACGACGCGAAAAAAGCACCTTAGGCGTCGGTTGAAAATATTACAACCGACGCCTAAAGTTTGGATTTAGGCGTCAGTTGTAAATATTACAACCAACGCCTAAATTTAATATTACAACCGACGCCTAAAGCCTAAATTTAGGCGTTGGTTGTAGTGTCGGTTGTAATACTTACAACCGACGCCTAAAGCCTAACTTCAGGCATCGACGCCATATACATCGACTCTACAACCGACGCGGATTGTATTTTACAACTGATATGAATGAGTCTACTTGTACTAGTGTTACTCCCTTGGAGTATGGCTTGAAGTTGGTGGAGACCATTGATACTTTTGCTCGTTGGATGTCAAGACAATCTTCTTTCTTCCTTATAGCTAGATTAGAACTTTCCCTGTAAGAATTCAAAATAGGCATTAGTGATAACATATAAGGTGTAAAGATTAGCAATGAATTCATACCAAGAAGATTTACAATCTCTAACTTTTATAAAAATTATCTTAATAGAGTGTACCTTTATGCAAAAATCCTATGAATAGGAAAAGATAAGTTTTACAAATTGTTTTGAAAATCGAAAATCTAGGTGCAACCTCATGAATAGGGAATTTTTTTTTTTTTGGTGTAAAAATCTATTAGTGATGAGGGCAACGATGAAAATTTTGTATTCAAATCAATAAAAACTCCCCAAAATTTGTGGGAAACGCGTCCTAAATTCTAATGCAAATCCTAATGCAAACTACATGATATCAAAATTAAAGAATAAAAGTTTACGGTTTAGAAATCGGGTTACAACCCTTTAGTTCTTGATTTATAGTATTAAGCTTGACTGTTGAACAATGCTTCAAAGCACTCTAAATAAGGCTTTTGATAATCTGTTATACTTCCTGAAGTTGTCTTTGCACCCAATTGCACTTTTGCCCCAAATTCTTATGCTATCATGTTCAAAATTAGAGGTAATTTTACCATTCCACACTCGTTAGCTGTTATGTTCTCCATTAAAATCAACTTTGCATTCTCAACATGATCTTCTTCCCATTTTAAAGTTTCATCGAGCTCAATGTCTGAATTCAAGATTGTTGACAAAGTGAAAATGACATCTTCATGGCAATTTTTTTCATCTTCTTGCATTTGTTGAAAGCCCAATGGAGGTGATTCATTTAATTGACACTCATTTAAATTTGGTGGAAGGAATAATTTCAAGGGTAAATCACTCTTATCAAATTTTGTGAAGCGTATAAAAAATCTAGCTAGAAAGTCATTTAGGAAAGCTTCATTAATTCCATATTCAGCTTTTATCTCTTGTAGTCGATACACTATGATACAATCTCCAATAAGCATATCTTCCACTTCAACTCCTTGATCAATCAATTGTTGTTGCCTTATGAAGAAGTCACGCACAAGCATTTTATTGAAGTCAACCGCAGTCATCTCGAGTGTTCAGTATCAATATCTAATAAGAAAATAACAAATAACAAATAAAAGAGATCAACATGAAAAATAAAAATAGCAAAATAAAAGAGATTAATCAAAACTAATAACAAATAAAAATTAGTCCCTCGCAACGACGCCAAAAACTTGTTGTGTGAATATCGCAAGTGCACAAAATTGCAAATAAGTAGTAAAGTGGACTTTTTGAGTCCGAAATGTCGATCTCACGAGGACTAATTTACTTATTACTAGATTTGATTAATCAATTCTTAAACTACAAATAAATGTCAAGATTGTGATTTTTGAATTATTAAAATAGTGAAAGTAAGAAATATTAAAATAAAACAAATATAAGAAATGAAACGATTTGATTTTGTTTTTCTTATGAATGGGAAATATTGGGACTCATGATAGTAATTTTGTTATCCTATTCAATTTCTCTTCTCATGTATTGTTTCAAAAGTAGTGTTTAATCGACTTCACAATTTTATCCAAAATTTCTTTCTCGAGTTTAAATTAGTTCTATCTAGATAGGTCAACCACATATCTCTATAATAGTCAGAATAAACCCTAAATAAATTCATTCAATGACAAGAATTCAAAATGATTACAACAACCATCTCTACCCTTTTGCCAATTGTCAGATTTTATTATTAGGTGTAGGTGTTAACTCACATCTCGAATTATGAAAATAACCTACAAATCGTCAAATTGGTGATCAAGCAATTCATGTATTAAAACACAATAATAAAATCAACACATAAAATAATTTGCCCAAAACTAGAGAATTGAATTGAATATTCAAACAAAATTACATTGATCGTCCCAACTAATAAATTAATTACACATAATTAAAGAAAAACAAGAAGAATATATAAGAAAAATATCACCAAATTCTGAAAATAAGGTTGAGGAGATGAAAGGATTCATGCACCAAGATCCAACTTCAACCAAAGTTCTTGATTTCTTCTTTGGCTTCTTAGAATTTTTCCTTGGTTTCTTGAAGAATGTCAATGAATAATGAATTGGGGACTCCATTTCTAGGTTAAAATAGATCTTTTTATAGTTTAGAAGTCAAGAAAGTGGTTTAATCCTTGTTAGGCTTGAAAACAAATAGAAAAAATAAAGGAAAAAACCAAAACATTTCGAGAAACCCTACAGGCGGGCCTCACGTCGGACCACGGGTTGCAAACCGAAGTCAGGCCATGGAAAATAGGGCCCAAACTGGACCGCGGTTGACCTACGGTTGAAATTTTGGTCCATCAACTGAACTTCAAACGCGCATAACTTTTGATCTATAACTCCAATTTGTTCTCTGTTTATTGCATTGGACTCTAAATTCAATTATCTTTACAATGATATATTACGGGCTCCGTGGAGATATTTGTACTGAAAGTTGTGCACTAATTTCTTCGCATACTCCGCACATGATTTCCTCGTTTTGCTTCAATCTCTTCCAAATTCGAGTTTTTCCTAAAACAGTTAAAATAAATAAACAATTAAGGAATATCAAACTCTAAAAGACTCACAATTATCTAAATTTGAGATCAAAATAAGTACAAAAAACGTACTTATCAACATTTTCTTGGTTATGGTTAGTCATTTTTTTGTCACAATTACCTAATAATTGGTTACATTTCTACTCATCACAAGTCACAAGAAGTCACAGTTATTAGACACTTTAGTCACAATTACTTAATAATTGGTCACAATCACTTTTGAAATCACCCATCCTCCAACCCCACTCTCAACCACACCCCATCCCCATCCCAACCCCCAAACCCACCCCAACTTACAATATCCATTGGGTGATATACACACAAAACACCTTTTATGCCCACAAAGTACATGAAAACCCACCACCACCATCGGCTGCGGCAACCAACCACCACCATCATCACCAAGAAATTACCATCAGCCACAACTCACCGTCACCTACCATCACCACCAACTACCTAACACCAAATCACTATCAAACATTCTCTGCACAATCGTAAACTTTAGCCCACCGCTAATAGCACTACCAGCCACCACCATCCACCTCACCGATGCTGCCACCCCAACCCCCACGATCTACAAACCTACACCATACCATATTTACAAACATATTGCCTACCATATTTGTTGAGGCAGTTAAACCGAAAAAAGTCTAGCCATCTCCCAGAGAAGAAATAATGCATCTGACCGGATGAGTTGAAGCCCAAACACCATCACTGAAAGTGCAACATGATGGCGCTGTGAGCACTGCTTGCATCGGCAAGGCGGTCACTACGTCGCTGAGGCTGGCGCGGAGCTGTGAGAGGCAGTCATAGCGTCGCAGCTGTGAGGCTATAGCCGGCGAAGATGAGATTTAACTTAGGCACTGCGGCTTCTTCGTCTGCGACTTCGATCGGGGGTTGGGTTGAAATATAAGTAACTATGCTAATGGAAGAGGAGAGAGAGAAACAGTAAAATGGGATAAGATTTATTTTAATTTTAATTACGTGTTAATTAATAGAATTAACGGCTGATAATTATAAACAAAAAATTTAACACTAGTAACTCGAATTATATCTTTGAGAAACAAGTTACCATGTAATTTTCCCTTTTTTATAGGCATCTGGGCCTTACAAAGGCCGAGCTACAGCCTAGTACGGGGCCACATGTAGATCCGCCCATGGACAGGTGGAGAAATGTTACAGTAGGAGAAGGAAAGTGGTGGTGGCATATAGTGGCGGGGGGTGTTGGCTAGGAGCTTCAAGGCAGTAGTGGTGGTAGAGGGGTTTTCTATGATAATTTTCCTGAGTCAATTGTGTCCATGATTAATAAGTTTATATCTTCGATTGTAAATTGTCGATTCACTGAATTTATTATTAATTATCTCAATAATCACCGAACTATGTCTATGTCTTTGATTGATCACTAAAGTTTAAAATATTGAGTTTTGGTCACTAAACTTATGAATTAATTGTCTCGATAATCACTGAACTTATGTCTATTTCTTTGATTGATCAACGAAATCTTAAAATATCGAGTTTTGATCACTAAACTTATCAAAATGATGGACGTTAGTAATTGACTAAGCTTTCATAATAGAATTGACGACGTGACAAACGAAATGTACATGTGACGTTACGTCACTTTCAATTGATTAATCACAACATACCAAATTACAACGTAAGAAAGCTTCTATTAGTCAATAGACTTATAAAACGTTTTCGATTGTTCATCAAATTCAAGTTGATTGAGTTTTGGTCATTGAACTTGTAAATATGACACATTTGACCTGGAAATTTATAAACTCTCTTTCAAATTATCAGTTGTATACAAAAAATCAACATTCAAATATGTTTTTAAAAATGTAGTGACCAATCGAAGATGCTCTTAAAAATTTCTTATTTAGCAATTTGGTGTGCCATGATTGGTTAGTTCAAGGTGATCACATTTTGTCTATCGTATCGTCAATTCTGTTAAGAAAGTTAAGTCAATGACTAACATCCACCGTTTTGATAAGCTTAGTGGTCAAAACTCGATATTTTAAGCCTCATTGATCAGTTGATGACATATGCATAAGTTCAGTAATTATTGAGAAAATTAATTCATAGTTTAGTAACCAAAACTCGACAGTTTAAACTTTAGTAACTATTCGAAGACATTTACACAAGTTCAATAATCAAAATTTGACACTTTAAAGTTCAGTGATCGAAGACATGGGCATAAGTTCACTTATCGAAGACATGGGCAGAAGTTCAATGATCACTGACACAATTAACTCCAATGTTCCTTTGAAACAATTATAAATTTTGGTCCCTATCTATGAATTTAGAGGCGAATTGATCCAGACTTTCTTATTAACCACGGGAGACTTCACTTAATTTTTTTCTAAACTTTTTTTGGTCGTTGGTTTGAGGACAGTTGATCTTAGGAAACAGAAGCTCTTGAATTCAAAAGTCATATGGTTAGTAATGAAAACGGGGCGGATCAGAATAGATCCAAATCAATCTCGCAATTTTTGAGGCAGATCGAGTTCGAGTCAGGGTGGATGACCCCTCGATCTGCCCCCCTGCAATTTTTTTTTAATTTTTTAAATTTATTTTTAAGATAATTTAAATTAAGTCTTAAAAAATAAAAAATATTACTTTTCATTAATTTTTCTTTTTTTTTTAAAAAAAATTGAAACGGAGCAGATCATGGTCAATCTGTTTCCCCGATCAGGATTTTATAGAATCGGATCGATGGATTGATGAAGCAAATCGATTTTTTTTTGTCATCTCTACATATGGTGCTTGTGTCAAGTACGATTCATTTGAGAAGGGTGTCATACCGTCATTTATCAATCCGCACAAACTTTTATGAAACTGAAATTCCACTCGATTTATACACATCATTCTCTCCAAAATGTTGACTACCTATCTTGGATCTTCTCTTTTCTAAGATTTTCTTACCTCTATCATTACTATCACTTCACTATAACTATTACATTAAAAATACCAATAGGGTAGAATCTTTCAGTTTTCAAATTTACCCTCACATATTTCGCTATAATCCAAATATACTATTGCTTCTACGTTAGTTGATTATTAATTAATTAAGTTAAACCCCATCCGTCACTGCCCTCTCCATTTGCTAATTAAAACCCATTTGCCCTAGATACCAACTAAATAGTCCATCCTGCCTCTACCCGCGTCCTCTCCATCGTTGCATCTACATCGCCGCTCTCCATTTGAAATCCCCACTTGAAGCCTCTCTTCAAGTGATGAACTTGAAAACAGCTCCACACACATTCTCCATCTTCTGCTAAGTGCCTGGTTCCATTTTAGATGATTTTGATTAATGGGTTTGTTTTTTAAATTTTCTTTAATTAGAATTGATGCCAGATTTTGGAATTTTATCCTCTCCATTTGAAATCCCCACTTGAAGCCTCTCTTCACATGATGAACTTGAAAACAGCTCCACACACATTCTCCATCTTCGGCTAAGTGCCTGGTTGGGAGATTTGTTGAAATAGCTTAGCTGAATGTTTAGTTTTTCAAAATACCCCTTTTTAGTAAAATGTCTTTATTACCCTTAATGAATTGAGTTATTTTCTTTGCAAGATATATCCCTGAATTAGTCAGGTTGATTTAATTCAATACTTTTTATTATATTCATATTCTTTAATCTTTTAAGTTCTTCTAAAAATGCTCTATATTGTGATAATTTCTCAAAAGATTTAGGATGTTCTTTCTTTGTTATATATCCTAATGATATTCCATCTGAAACTTCATCTTCTATATCTTCGTATTCTTCTATAATTTTATGAACCGTATTTATATTTTTTGTTGTTTCAACAGAATTAAATTCTATTCTGTTTAAGATAGCATAGTCAATATCTTCGTATATTTCTTTTAATTTAGATTCTCCAACAGAATGTATATTTTTAGATTTCCCAGCAATAGTTAGTAAAAATGAAATTACTTTATTATCTAAATATAGTTTATGATCACAGTTATTAGAAGTTGATGCTTGTGAAGTATCCATAGATTATAGGGTTGGTAAATTATTATACAAAATTCTCTGGTATAAGTCCATTCTTTGATCTAGTAAAATACAATACTCTGCAATATATTGTTCGTATTTTTCCAAGAGTTTATTATATTCTTCAGAAGATATGTTTTCATTTTCCATTTGATATTTAATATCTTCCATTTTATCTTTTAATTTTTCTAAAAGGTTATCTAGCCCTTCTATTGTATATCCTGGCATTATGTTTGAACTGTGTTTGTCATTATTTTATTTTCTAATTCTATTTTAACTTCTAATATGTCAGAATAATCTATAATGTATTGATTATGATTTTCTGAAAGTATATAATATTGTTCAGATGATTTTTACCATGAGATAAACCGCACTAATCTGTTGGCATTTACTTGAATTAGTCAAAACTTACATTTTATGGGGAATTGTTAAATTCAGAGAGAACTCACGAGAGGTGAAAGGATATAATCCACATTGGGGTATCAATTTTCATTTTTGTTCGGAGAATATTGGGTGATGCATCTCTTACACACACTAACACACTCCGATTATGCAATTTGATTTTCGTGCTAAAAAGAAGTGGGTTGTGACCTTGACTTTCCAGATTTAAAAGTCTAACATGTTCATTTGATTTCCGTGCTTTAGTTCTTTTCAATCATTATTCGAGGACGAACAATGGTTCAAGTGTGGGGGGATTTGATAAGTGTTATATTAACGTTTATTTGATGCACTTATATCCTTAAATAAGCAATAATGTGATTCTATTTAAGTATTATTAATGCATTTTATGTTTTATATTGCATAGGATCATAAAAGAAGAGAAAAGAAGAAAAAAGGATCAAAATGCACTCAAAACTGAAGTTTGGGGACTTTCATGCAAATAAAGTTACGGCCGTAAGAAAATAAGGTTACGGCCGTGAAAGTGTCGTGAAGCAAAGTGAAATTAAGCAGAGACTTAGTTACGGCCGTAAAGGTAAAGTTACGGCCGTAACCATCTAAAAGAAAGAAATCAGCAGAGACTTAGTCACGGCCGTAAATGGATATGTCACGGCCGTAATGTCAACTTTGGAAAATACGCAGAAACTCAATTACGGCCGTAAATGGAAAATTACGGCCGTAAATCTTCAAGTCAAGAATTTCCTTATTTCAAATCTTTCCATAATTTGGGATTTCTTGAGGCCAAAGCTAGGGCACGAAAATTGTAGTTATAAATAGGGAAGTTCATGACAAGAAAAGAGGGATATTATTATTTTTAAAAGCCACCAATATCAAGGTTTGAAAAGAAGAAATCCGAGGCAAAATCAAGGTGAATCAAGACAATATTTTTGGGGAATTCTTCATGGCAATGCGTGGCTAGTCTTCTCAACCTAGTTCAAGGGGGACGTTGTGTTCATATTATTTTATTATTCATTCCTTAAACTCGTAACGTAGTTCTTGTTTTTATATTTTATTTATTGGATTTCTCATGAACATTAATTTCGTCAAGACAATTTATTAATTGATTAAGGCCTTGTCTTTTAATTATTGTGTTGATGTTTGCTAATTTGGGTAATTGGATTCGTATTTGTCTTGTTATCCAAATCATAGTAGCAATTGGTAATTTTATATTTCCATATGAAAATCCAATCTAGATTAATCAATTCGAGCATATGAAATTGATAATTTAGTTCACCTAATTCTTCTTGTTTTCACATAGTTAATGAATTAAATCTAGGGAGCTTATTCTAGGTTGTTCATTCACTCTAAATTGATTGGAGAACTAATTCTAATTGATTATTATTAAAGAAGAATTGGATTAATTAGAGCTTTTTGATTATTCCGGGTGATAAATAAAACAAAGAAAATAGTACATGCGTTGCTTGGGGAATGACAATATTATGATAGGGCACAACCGAACCTGAGAACTAGGATTTCTTATTAATTGATTTTTATTCCAGCTATTTTACATCTTTATTTGATCATTTAGATTAATTGCAATTTTCAACTCAAAAACCCCCTTATAATTCTAATTGACATGGCATTAAATTAGTTCCCATTCCTCGTGGGATCGACCCTTGCTTCCACTGCTATATTCTTAGTAATAGTGAACAAGGAATTTAATTATTATTTTGGTGCATTACGACACGCATCAAATTTTTGGCGCCGTTGCCGGGGAACGGTTAACCAATTTAGTGTTTAATCATTTAGAATTTTATTTTTCTGCATTTATTTTATTTTCTATTTTATTTATATAATTTTTTTTCAAAAAAAAAAAAAAAAAATTATTTTTGTACTCCTTTTCTTATATGCTTAAAACTCGGTCAACTAACTGTGAACTTTTTGATCTTGACCCAGAAATTGAGAGGACCTTTCGACAGCAAAGGAAAGCAGCACAACAAACAATGGCAGCTAACAACAACAATTTGACTCTTAAGCAGCTAGCCACTCCGGATGTCGTTCAACAACCATTGTGCGTCACATTTCCGACGGTGGAGGAAGGACGAACCTTTGAGCTAAAATCCGGGTTGATCCACCTTCTACCTACTTTTCGGGGACATGCCGGTGAAGATCCATATAGACATCTCAAGGAGTTCCACGTGGTATGTGATAGCATGAGACCCACGGGTATTACCGAGGAGCAAATCAAGATGAGGGCTTTTCCATTCTCGTTAAAGGATGCCGCTACTGATTGGCTATACTGTTTACCATCCGGATCAGTCACCACTTGGAATGACATGAAGAGGCTATTCTTGGAAAAATATTTTCCTGCTTCTCGGGCTGGAACAATCCGGAAGGAAATTTGCGGGGTTCGTCAAAACAATGGTGAATCGCTGTATGAATATTGGGAGCGCTTCAAGAAGCTCATCTCGAGCTGCCCCCATCATCAAATCAGCGAACAACTACTAGTGCAATATTTCTACGAAGGACTGCTACCAATGGATAGAAGTACGATAGATGCCGCAAGTGGAGGTGCCTTAATGGACAAAACACCAGAACAGGCTCAGGCTTTGATTTCCAACATGGCTGAAAACACTCAGCAATTTAACCCAACCCGAGATATGCAAGTTCGCCGCGTGAACGAGGTAAGTAGTTCCAATATAGAAAGTCAACTGTTTGAACTAACAAATCTCGTTAAAAAACTTACTGTAGGAAGTGCACAACAAGTCAAAGCATGCGGGATATGTGCTAACTTCGGACATGCAACGGATGCGTGCCCAGTGCTCCAAGAGGAAAACAGTGAACAAGTGAACGCTGCTGGAGGCTTCCCATTTCAAAAACAACAATACAATCCGTACTCGAACACTTACAATCCTGGATGGAGGGACCACCCGAACTTGAGCTATGGAAATAACAAACCTCCGGGTTTCGTCTCCAACAAGCCTCAAGGGAATTTTCAACAACAAGGAAATTTCCCTCCACAGGGACAATATCAGCAAAAGCCACAATCATCAGGTATGTCTCTCGAAGAAATGATGAAAACTTTGGCCACTAACACTCTACAATTTCAACAGGATGCCAAATCCAGCATTCAAAACCTGGAAAATCAAATGAGTCAAATGGCCACAGCTATCAATAGATTGGAAGCACAAACAGGAGGAAAGTTGCCATCTCAACCCGAGGTGAATCCGAAGAATGTAAGTGCAATTACTCTTCGAAGTGGAAAAGAAATTGAGGCGCCACAATCAAAGCCAACCGCGAGTGAAGAGGAGGAGGTTGAAGAAAAAGAAGTCGAAAAGAAAAACAGCATTCCACGAAACTCTCAGGTAAAAACCGAACCTATTGTGAATGCGAAACTAACTCCACCGCCTTTTCCAAGCAGGTTAACGAAGGCGACTAAGGAAAGCAAGGAGAAGGAAATTCTGAAAATGTTCAGGAAAGTGGAAATCAACATTCCACTGTTGGATGCAATCAAGCAAGTGCCCCGTTACGCGAAGTTCTTAAAGGAGCTGTGCACCAACAAACGGAAGTTGATGGGAAATGAAATGGTAAGAATGGGGGAAAATGTGTCAGCACTCTTCCAAAGGAAACTGCCCCCAAAATGCAAGGACCCAGGTATGTTCACTATACCATGCCAAATAGGTAACACTAAGCTGGATCGTGCATTAATAGATTTAGGTGCATCTATAAATGTAATGCCTAGGTCTACCTACAATGCATTAAAACTTGCTAATATGACTGAAACAAATGTGATTGTTCAACTAGCCGACCGTTCAAATGCTTATCCGGATGGGGTAGTTGAAGATGTTTTAGTGCAAGTAGGGAACCTAGTATTTCCTGCAGAATTTTATGTCCTGGACATGAACGACGACCATTCTCCTAATTCCACCCCTATTTTGCTAGGAAGACCCTTTTTATGGACTTCTCAAACTACTATCGATGTTAGGAAGGGGGTATTAACTATGGAATTTGATGGGGAGGTGGTGCAATTTAACATTTATGATGCAATAAAACACCCGAATGATATTTATGCTGCATATTCTATTGACATAATTACCCCTACTGTGCAGAAAGTGTTTGAACTAAATTGCAGGGACGAACTAGAAACAGCTATTTCTGAATCATTGAGTCAAATTGATGACGATGATGTGGGGATGAGCAGGGAACTGCAAAATGAAATCATTGCACTTAACTCGTTGGAACCCGTGCCGCACAGGTACACTATTAAAACAATCCAATTGACAGACTTTCCTAACAAATTGCTACCCTCTGTCTTGCAGGCACCCGTAGTGGAAATGAAAACCCTACCAGCCCATTTGAAGTATGCATTTCTTGGTGATGGAGAAACACTCCCGGTAATCATTTCCTCCAACCTCACCAAATTGGAAGAAGATAAGCTGGTTCGGGTTCTTCGGGAGCATAAAGAAGCAATTGGATGGACAATTGCAGATATCAAAGGAATCAGTCCATCGATCTGTATGCACCGGATATTACTTGAGGAAGGAGCTCAACCATCCAGACAAGCTCAACGAAGACTCAATCCGGCAATGATGGACGTGGTGAAAAAGGAGATCTTAAAGCTGTTGGGAGCAGGAATGATTTACCCAATTTCAGACAGCAAATGGATCAGTCCAGTGCAAGTGGTGCCCAAGAAATCTGGAGTGACAGTGGTGGAAAACAAAGATGGCGAGCTTGTACCAACTAGGGTGCAATCCGGGTATCGAGTATGCATCGACTATAGGAAGGTAAATGCCGACACTCGAAAAGATCATTTTCCCCTTCCCTTTATCGATCAAATGTTAGAAAAATTAGCGGGTCATTCCCATTATTGTTTCTTAGATGGTTTTTCTGGTTATTTTCAAATTGCCATAACACCCGAGGATCAAGAAAAAACCACATTTACTTGTCCATTTGGCACTTATGCATATAGGCGCATGCCTTTTGGTTTGTGTAATGCTCCTGCGACGTTTCAACGTTGTATGATGAGTATTTTTTCTGAATACATAGGAAAAATTATTGAAGTGTTCATGGACGACTTTAGTGTGTGGGGTGATTCATTCGATGCATGCCTAGATAATCTAACTTTGATTTTAAAACGATGCATTGACACTAACCTGGTCTTAAACTGGGAAAAATGTCATTTTATGGTGGATCAAGGGATAGTGTTGGGTCATATAGTGTCCATAAAAGGAATAGAGGTCGATAAGGCTAAGGTAGACCTCATATCTGCATTACCTTACCCCGCAAATGTGCGGGATATACGATCTTTTCTTGGCCACGCAGGTTTTTATCGCAGGTTCATAAAAGACTTCTCAAAAATTGCATCCCCACTGTGCAATTTGTTGCAAAACGACGTGCCATTTGAGTTCAATGATCTGTGCAAAAAGGCCTTTAACCAATTAAAGGAGCGGTTGACTACACCACCCATTATCCAACCACCTAACTGGGATATTCCATTCGAAATAATGTGCGATGCCAGTGACTATGCCGTGGGGGCGGTTTTAGGACAACGGGTCGGGAGAGCAGCCCATGTGGTCTACTATGCTTCTCGAACATTGAATCAGGCCCAATCAAACTATACCACTACTGAAAAGGAACTTTTATCTGTGGTTTTTGCTTTAGAAAAATTTCGATCATATTTATTGGGTTCTAAAGTTATTATTTTTACAGATCATGCAGCTTTGAGGCACTTATTTGTGAAAAAGGATGCAAAACCGAGAATCATCCGATGGATACTCTTACTACAAGAGTTTGACTTGGAAATAAAGGATAAAGCAGGATCGGAAAATGTAGTGGCCGACCATCTTAGCAGGGTAGTGAGAGCCGAGGACGACCTACCCCTGCGTGAAGCTTTTCCGGACGAAAGCTTATTCGCGACTGAAGCGAACCTCCCATGGTATGCTGACCTAGTAAATTATATAACTTCTAAACTAATGCCTACCCATTTTTCGCAGGCAAAGAAGCATAAAATGAGGAGTGACGCCAAATACTACATTTGGGATGATCCATACTTGTGGAAGAGATGCCCCGATCAAATCATTCGGAGGTGCGTGCCCGGTTCAGAACACAAATCAATCCTTACCTTCTGCCATTCCTACGCATGTGGGGGCCACTTTGGACCAAGAAGGACCGCACAAAAGGTATTGGATAGTGGTTTCTTTTGGCCTACCATATTCAAAGACGCTTACATATTCTGTAAGTCTTGCGACAATTGCCAAAGATCGGGTAATCTATCCCAACGAGATCAAATGCCCCAAAATCCCATAATTGTATGTGAAATTTTTGATGTTTGGGGCATTGATTTCATGGGTCCCTTTCCCCCGTCTTTTGGTTGCAATTACATTTTGTTAGCTGTTGATTATGTTTCCAAATGGGTGGAAGCCAAAGCCACCTGTACTAATGACTCTAAGGTTGTTGCAGATTTTGTAAAGGCTAACATTTTTAGCAGGTTCGGTATACCTCGGGCAATGATCAGTGACAGAGGAACACACTTTTGCAACCGCACCATTGAGGCACTACTAAAGAAATATGGTGTGTTGCACCGAGTATCCACCGCATATCACCCCCAAACCAGCGGGCAGGCAGAAATTTCAAATAGGGAGGTTAAGTCTATACTCGAGAAAACAGTTCGGCCAGACCGCAAGGATTGGAGTATCAGACTGGAAGATGCATTATGGGCTTATAGAACCGCTTACAAGACGCCGATTGGTATGTCCCCATACCGATTGGTGTTTGGAAAACCGTGCCACCTACCTGTAGAACTCGAGCACAAAGCTTACTGGGCCATTAAGCAATGCAACATGGACTGGGGAGTAGCGGGAGATCATAGGAAGCTTCAATTGCAAGAACTCGACGAGATCCGAAATGAAGCCTACGAGAATGCCATGATTTATAAAGATCGGACCAAAGCCTTCCATGATCAACGCATTTCTCGAAAAAGTTTTAGTGAGGGCCAGAAAGTTCTTTTGTTTCACTCTCGGCTCAAGCTTCATCCAGGTAAGCTTCGTTCTCGTTGGGTTGGACCTTTTGTCGTTATTAATGTTTCTCCCCATGGTGCAGTCGAGATCAAAAGCTTGAAAACTGATAAAACGTTCAAGGTCAATGGACACCGCCTCAAGCCCTACTACGAGGGGTTCCAAACCGAGAACTTGGAGGTGGTTGCACTGGAAAACGCCAACATCGGGCAATAGTCTCACACGGACTCAGTCGAGCCAACGACAGTAAACAAAGGCGCTGCTCGGGAGGCAACCCGAGAGGGGAGTTTCTTTATCTCCTCGACTTTTTATTTTTTTATTTATTTTTTCAGTCAAAAAAAAAAAAAAACATGAAATTTCCAGTAGCCTGGTTACGGCCGTAATACAACCTTTTACGGCCGTAACTCAAGCGTTTTATTTTTTTGCAGAAGCCTTATCACGGCCGTCACTAAACTTTTACGGCCGTAATTGGCCCTTTTAATTTTTTTTCTTCAGAATACGACTTACGGCCGTAAGTCATACCTTTACGGCCGTAAGTCCGCCTGTTTACAAATTTATTTTAAACGATAATCCCCCTTCTTTCCCATCCCAATCTCAATCTCCCATTTTCTCCACCATTCACCCACCTCCCTCTCACGCTAATCCCTCCCTTTCGAACCCGTATTGTCATATTATAAGGGATTCTCATTGCATTCTTCCACCACGCACATCACGAACCTTCCTCTTCACAAGATTTTAAGGTATGCACGCCTTTTCTTTTCTCCTCTATGTCTTGGGTAATATCTCTACTTCCATAGGTATCTCGTTACTTCCCTTTTCGATGTTTGGTTTTGCTGCATTGAGGTGGTGCTTGCGATTTGGGAACCTTGCATTTTACTTGTTTGGTAACAATGGTTTTTTTTTTTTTTTTTCGTTCCCACTCTAGGTGTTCGATGAAATGTCTAGGATAGTTGGAAGTGTGTGTTGCCATGCAATTTCGACTCCAATATGCCTATTGTGTTTGTTTAAGCGTATAATTGTAATGGTGGGAGTTCAATTGCAGGGATTGACTTGATGTGAAACCATATTGCTTGCTTAGTGTCAATAGCTTATTCCTCTTTGCTTTATATATATCTTACGGGATCATCCTTGTTTTCAATTTTTGCCTTTACCATCACGCTCTATTGACTTGCGCACTTTTACCTTTCCATGCTCGACTAATCTCCTCGTTTCCTTTTCAGGATTTACTATGGCTCCACCGAAAAAGAAAGGTAAGCAAGTGGCGGGGGAATCCTCGGCTGTGCCCCGCCAGGAAAAGACCCAGTCTAAGCTTTGCATAAAGGAGCGGCTATTCCTCCCAGAAGACTTTCAGGAATGGAGGAGCGCTGACACCGTCATTGCCCCGCGACGATTTTGGGCCCACTTCGTTGAATTCGGGTGGGTCAAATTCGTGAGTGATCTACCGTTTGGGAACCCCCCGCTGGTGTACAAATTCTACACCCAGTTCAACAAGGAAATTGGTGACGAGGGTTCCCTTGACTTTCACCACACTAGAGTTGCGGGAAAGAGAATCAAATTTGATAAGGATGTGGTGGAACACCACTTGGGAATAAATAGCACTGGGTCGGTCCCCATGTCGTCTACTGCGGGTATTTTCTTTCCGGACCAAGAGGTGCTCCGATGGGCTTTGAAGCCTGAACTCCATGACTCCCTGAATGTCATCCTTCCACATTACAAACAGCGGGACGCCTGGTACCTGCACCAGTGGGGGTCGGGGAGTCTCTTCCCATCCACTAGCCTCACTACAGTATCTGTTCGCTACCTCCGGGTCTACTACGCCATCACCATGGGAATCAAGTTTGACTTGGGGCAGCACATCTTTGATACGATTTCCACTTACGCCAGCTTGATACCGCAGAAGCGAGGTATGCCATTCCCATGTTTAATCACCGCCTTATGCCGGGCTCAAAGAGTTCCCGCTGCAGTTAGTGACGACACCTTGGGGCATGGGAATCGCCTCACGAAGGCGAGTTTGGAGAATGCTCGCAGGCAGATCATCGCGAAGCGAGGTCACGGAGATGATGAATCAGGGGACTCCGATGATGATCAGGGCGCCGGGGAGCCCGCAGCACGGGAAGCGCCACAACAGCCAAATGCTCCTACCCCTTTTGAGCTTCAGATGCTAGGCATGATGCAAGCTTTCCAAACCCAGCTGAATGCTATGCAAGAAGATCAGCAGCTTCTACTGGAGGAGCAGAGGGCCATTCGGGAACAGATTCGGCATTTGCAGAGAGCTCGAGACGATCAACCTCCACAATAGACCAAGGGAGTTCCTTCTTTTTTTCCCTTTTATTGTTTTCCCTTTTATTGTTGTCCTTTTCAATGAGGACATTGAATTGTCTAAGTGGGGGGGGGGATTGACTGTAAGCTTATCTAATTTATTTTCTCTCTGTAATCGAATCTGTTAATTTCATTTTGACCTTGTCATCTGCCTTTGCTACCTATCTATGCTATTTTGGTCCTCCTTTATTTACACTGGTTGGATAGGAAGCAACCCACTTATCATAATTTTTGAACCACCAACTCCTAAATTGCATAATTGGACATGAATTGAGCACGTAGAGATGAATTTTCCAATACTTTCCGAATAAGTTTGAAAATGGGGACAAATTGCCATATCTCTGCAACCTAGTAGATTCAAACCCAAATTTGATATGACTGATAACTACCCCGAGTAAAGAGATTCACCCTTTGGCCACTAGATTTTTTGCATTTTTCAATTCGACCCTAAGGCCGAGCAATGACCAAAACTCATAATTGGATGGGAGGCACACATATGAACCATAATTTGTGAGCTTTTGAGCCTATGAGCTACTTTTACTCTTTATATAAAGCTCTTATTTTTTAATGTGGGTCCTGCATGGTTGATTTGTTCTTGGATATGCTTTTGTGTACATGCCGTAGTAGCTTCTTGGCTCGAGTGCAAAATATAGTAAAGGCACTAGGATGAACCAAATTTGGCCTTCTAAATAAGCCTACCATTGTACATTTACCAATAGAAGACCCTTTGAGCCTTAGCTTTTCTTTGGAATATTAATACCACACTACAAGCCACGAACACCCATTCTTTCATGTTATCCTTTTTCTTGAACCTATAGAGAACGGATTCACAAGCTTGTGTTGGTTGAGAAGTATGAGATGGATTAAGTTTCAAAGTGGAAATTCAATCTTGTGTCATTGGGGATTGTGGGGTGATTTGACCAAAAGAAAAAAAAAAAAAAAAAAAAAAGAGAGAAAAAGAGAAGTTCAGGCCAGTTCTCAAATTACGAGGTCATGAACATTTGCTAGTATTGAAAATAAACACTCAAGCTGCACAAATGGAAGTCTAGTGTTAAATCAGTTGGATAGCAGGGAGATTATTAATTCATGTTGAAGAAGAAAGAAGGGAAGTTATAATTGAACCGATTCGGCTTGTGAAACTCCTTCTCGATTCAGCCTAAATGTTTCCCTTTTATCCCACCTGACCCGAAGCCCCGCTACAACCTAACAAAGACCTTTGCTTTGCACTTGTGTTATTGTTGGCTCCGGTTTTGACACTTGAGCAATCTGTGGTAACAAGTTTTTCATGCAGTGAGTTGAGCGTAAATTCTCACCTTTATATACACTTTGTGCGAAGAGAGATATCTGGTGAGAGTGTTGGCTCCCATTACATGTACTTATGAGTGGTTTGAATTGCTTGGTCTATATTTTGTGCCCTTTTGATCTGAAACTGTGTATTGACTAAAATTTTTACCATGAGATAAACCGCACTAATCTGTTGGCATTTACTTGAATTAGTCAAAACTTACATTTTATGGGGAATTGTTAAATTCAGAGAGAACTCACGAGAGGTGAAAGGATATAATCCACATTGGGGTATCAATTTTCATTTTTGTTCGGAGAATATTGGGTGATGCATCTCTTACACACACTAACACACTCCGATTATGCAATTTGATTTTCGTGCTAAAAAGAAGTGGGTTGTGACCTTGACTTTCCAGATTTAAAAGTCTAACATGTTCATTTGATTTCCGTGCTTTAGTTCTTTTCAATCATTATTCGAGGACGAACAATGGTTCAAGTGTGGGGGGATTTGATAAGTGTTATATTAACGTTTATTTGATGCACTTATATCCTTAAATAAGCAATAATGTGATTCTATTTAAGTATTATTAATGCATTTTATGTTTTATATTGCATAGGATCATAAAAGAAGAGAAAAGAAGAAAAAAGGATCAAAATGCACTCAAAACTGAAGTTTGGGGACTTTCATGCAAATAAAGTTACGGCCGTAAGAAAATAAGGTTACGGCCGTGAAAGTGTCGTGAAGCAAAGTGAAATTAAGCAGAGACTTAGTTACGGCCGTAAAGGTAAAGTTACGGCCGTAACCATCTAAAAGAAAGAAATCAGCAGAGACTTAGTCACGGCCGTAAATGGATATGTCACGGCCGTAATGTCAACTTTGGAAAATACGCAGAAACTCAATTACGGCCGTAAATGGAAAATTACGGCCGTAAATCTTCAAGTCAAGAATTTCCTTATTTCAAATCTTTCCATAATTTGGGATTTCTTGAGGCCAAAGCTAGGGCACGAAAATTGTAGTTATAAATAGGGAAGTTCATGACAAGAAAAGAGGGATATTATTATTTTTAAAAGCCACCAATATCAAGGTTTGAAAAGAAGAAATCCGAGGCAAAATCAAGGTGAATCAAGACAATATTTTTGGGGAATTCTTCATGGCAATGCGTGGCTAGTCTTCTCAACCTAGTTCAAGGGGGACGTTGTGTTCATATTATTTTATTATTCATTCCTTAAACTCGTAACGTAGTTCTTGTTTTTATATTTTATTTATTGGATTTCTCATGAACATTAATTTCGTCAAGACAATTTATTAATTGATTAAGGCCTTGTCTTTTAATTATTGTGTTGATGTTTGCTAATTTGGGTAATTGGATTCGTATTTGTCTTGTTATCCAAATCATAGTAGCAATTGGTAATTTTATATTTCCATATGAAAATCCAATCTAGATTAATCAATTCGAGCATATGAAATTGATAATTTAGTTCACCTAATTCTTCTTGTTTTCACATAGTTAATGAATTAAATCTAGGGAGCTTATTCTAGGTTGTTCATTCACTCTAAATTGATTGGAGAACTAATTCTAATTGATTATTATTAAAGAAGAATTGGATTAATTAGAGCTTTTTGATTATTCCGGGTGATAAATAAAACAAAGAAAATAGTACATGCGTTGCTTGGGGAATGACAATATTATGATAGGGCACAACCGAACCTGAGAACTAGGATTTCTTATTAATTGATTTTTATTCCAGCTATTTTACATCTTTATTTGATCATTTAGATTAATTGCAATTTTCAACTCAAAAACCCCCCTTATAATTCTAATTGACATGGCATTAAATTAGTTCCCGTTCCTCGTGGGATTGACCCTTGCTTCCACTGCTATATTCTTAGTAATAGTGAACAAGGAATTTAATTATTATTTTGGTGCATTACGACACGCATCAATATTAAGATTTTCAAAAACTGGTAAAGAAAGATTCATCTCTTCCATCACTGTCATAATCTATTACAGGATCATAATCATTATCACTACTAAACACATATCCTAAATATAATTCATTATTTATTTCAGTATTATCACTATCAAGCCAAAAATAAATAATTGATTTTGTAATTTCTAATCCTAATATTCTTTTTAATGTTGGAAAGATAGCTAACAAGCATGGCATATAGACATGATATAACTTTTTTTATTTCATTATTTGGTCTAGTAAACTGTTTATACATGAATAAAGGTTCGATTATGCTATGATATTCATTATTATAAGGACTGTTTTGATAATTAAATTTAACAATTCTGAATTCTGCCATGTTAAAAGCTCTTCTTCCTCCTAATTCCGTAAAGATAGATATATTAAGAATACTAACCTCTTTTCCTGTTCTCAGTACCTTTGTATTTTCCTTCTATTGTTAGTGACCTTCAGGCTTATAGGTTTCTGCTCCACACCCTCCAATGGCTTCCTGCCTTCACGGGTTATTAGCTAAACCTGGATACCTTCACTGTATAACTTTTTAGATGGAGAATATTTTAGGACAGAGTGTAGGGAGTTTTCTTAATAATATATCTTCTTTTTGCAAATAGGATTTAGAAGACAAGAACTTAGAAACTCATCTTAATATGATAAGTAAATTGGGATTTTATTGATAATATGAAGATTGACAAAGGATTGGTATGAGATTTTTTCAAAGACAGAAGATTTTTGGCTTTCTCACAAACTGAGTGCTCAAGAGAGTTCTGCCTCTTCTCTAATCAGAAGACTCTTATTTATACAACTTTACGAGGTATTACTATACAACCTCTTACATCATTGCTTATGTAATGGATACAATAATTTGAATTTTACAAGGTCCTATAAGGACACACCTGTCCATCTATTCTTTATGTAACACCCCAAGTTTAAAAGTCTAAAACCTAGGCGTGTCAACTTCCATTCACATTAAACGCGAAATTAAATCATTTACACAACTAAAATGTTCATGTATCTATTATAAAATTTTACCGAAATTTCGGCAGAGTCTCCTCTATAAATTGGACATAGCCAACCTGTAGAGGGACATCAAAAACCATTTTAAAAATTTAAAACATCCATCACATCTCAATCACATTCATCATCGCCAAAACCAATTCATGCATTTCCCAAACTCCTCAATCATAAGATTTTACCAAAATATCAACAAGTATTGACAAATGAAATAAGAGGTAACTTAACCCATAATACGTCACCCATACTTAATCAAAACTAACTTCAACCAAACAATTATCAATAATAATGAATTAAGGAATAAATTCAAATGATAACTTTAATAAATTTAACTTTATTAAATAATGTCGACAGCGGGTACTGTCTGAATCAGCCGCCAAATGTTCTCCTCGGATCACCTAACTTTCATCACCTGAAATGTTGGGGGGGATTGGGGTGAGCTAAAGCTCAGTAAGTAAACTGTATGCATGAATGCATGCTTATGACATGAATGCTTTAAAAATTCCATATATGTATCCCCATTTACTTTACTTTCCAGAAAATTCACACTTTTCAAACTTTCACTTAACATTTCAAAACTTTCACTTCATTTCCGTCGTGAGCTCACTTGATGTAACTTCTAGTCAATCAGAATACAGTGGGTAATTTCTTATTTGGAACCAGATTACATTCACATTTCCACCGCAAAGCGGTTTAACATTCACTTTCCCACCGCAAAGCAGTTTAACATTCACTTCCCACCGCAAAGTGGTTTAACAGTCCACCGTAAATGGTTGAACATTCCGTCGCAGAGCGACTTTAATTCGGGTACGCCGGTCCCCCGCACCCCATTTCCCACTCGCAACTTTCATGAACTAGAAGTACACCCATTCTTTCTTTAAAAACTTGGGATACATAACTTTTGAACAAACTTGCACCTTGACACATTTCTTTCATTTAAAAACATCTCACTTCCCAGTTTCGATGCCAATGCATGCTTGATGGTGCAATGACATGATAATGTGCATGCTTGAACATTCTTCATAATAACATATACTTTCACAAAGTGAATGAAATTCATCAAAGCAAGTAAGTTGCAAGACAGTCATTTACACATAACTTTCACATTTACATTCAACTTTGATGAAAATAGGGGGAAGTTTACTTACTTGACGTCCTTAGCATTTACCGTTATCTGGATTTGCAAGTGGAGGAGCCTCGACTGCCCGTGTCGTCAATGTACCAAAATCCTAGTTGTATCCATTCATTTAGTAAAATATACTTTCAGTTCACAAACACATTCGTTATTCATTTTAATAATAATCAAACATTAACCAAGATTGAAATTTCAATTTAACCCAAGCGTGACTTTACATAATAACCAAAACACATAAAACCATATTCGAGACAAGACTTTAATCTCAATGCACATTAGAATGCCTTCTCATCTTTTAAATTCAAATTCAAACTCAAAATTACATAACTTTAGAAATTACTTAATCGTGATTCTAACAAGTTCACAAATCTTAAAATAACCATTTATTACAAACTTTACCCAAACAGTTAACTAAACTACAATTTTCATAAACCTCAAAAATCAGAAATATATATATATATATATATATATATATATATATATATATATATATATATATATATATATATATATATATATATATACATAATTTAAAGAAAATCAGAAATTTATCCACGTTTATATACCACTTTCCCAAATTCTAAAATTCTCAATTTAACCCTTCCTTAAACTAGAAGAAAATCAATTAAACAAATCAATTTAATGAATTTTCGAAATCTGAAATTAATTTTCATAATAAATTTGAAAAATCTGGAATTAACTCTATATTTTTCAAAATCCGAATTTCAGCATGTAAGTCAATACATTAGATCCATCTATACACATATTTATATATATATATTGCCCCAATTTGAGTTTAACAATTTAAAATTAGGAATTTAACCAAAACCAAAACCCAAATCTGAAGATCATTCATATACATACATACATACATACATTCAACACACATTTAAAATTTTACTCTAAACTTTGAAATTATAAAGATAATTCCAAATTAACTAATCGAAGTAAATTGTCAATTACACTAATTAAAACTAAATTTCCTAATTCCAAAAATACCTTACAAATTTCAATTTAGTTATAAATTCAACAAAACTAATTAATTCAATGAATCCATAAAATCTGAAATTATACAGTATGACATTACATATCTCAAATTTTCAAATAAAAATTCAAGATTCAAAAAATCTAATTAAGCCCCAAATCTGAGATTTCTTCATATACTATGAAAAACCCATATTCATATATTTGGAAATATGACAATCTACTGTGAAATTGCATATCCATATATACATATATACATCAATACCCACATACATATGCATTACCAAACCCCAATTTAACGGTATCAGTCGAAATTAAGTAAACTTAAATCTGAAAAATATGAGAAACGTCACATATTTACACACACTTAACCTATATACACATTTATGTACACACATCAATACAGAGATCGGGTGGCATGTGAAAAATCACGTGTGCGCTGTGTGTGTTCGGTCGGGGGAACGGTGAGTGCCTTACCGGTGGCGGTTGGTGACCGGTGGTCGGCGACAGTGAGGGAGGCAGCAGCGTCGTCGTCGCCGTGAGAGGAGAGGGGAGTGAGTCGCGAGTGATGAGAGATGTGAGGGATCAAGAGAGAGGCCGAGAGTTGAGTCGCGAGTGATGAGAGGGAGTTGAGGGACGAGTCCAGTCTTTTAGGTTAGAATTAGGATTTTAATCTTTTGAATTTGCAATTCAGTCCCTCATATCTCCCCTCTTGTTTAATTAAGTCTATAAGTTCTATTTACCCTCGATAAAATTTCAAATTGCCACTAAACCTTTCCCAATTTCAATTTATGAAATTTAGGTCATTTACTACTTAATAAAAATAGAAATCGACAAGCTTCACAAATAAAATAAACAATTAGACATAGAATTGCACATAAACAATTTATAAACTTTTTAATTGGTACATTAATCAAGACGGCGTCCAAGTCCTTCCACTGCAAAATAATTTAAATCATTGGCATAAAATTAATTAAATTTAAAATTTCGAATAGCATTAACATAAATATTACATGAAATTCAAGAAAGCATGTAAATCGAAAGGCGATATTACACTTTATTACAAGGATACAGCTGTCCCTTTATTTCTTCACATGGCTACATTATAGGGACACTTATCCCTCTATTTTCAGTCTTCTCATGGCCCTTACATTGTGTTGTCTTGTTCCATTAAATCAGATTTATCAATTGGCTTCCATCTGTCCATCACTTCTGTTGGTATGTAAAGCAGACTTATCAAATGGCTTCCACCTGTCCATCAATTCCTTTGGCATGTGGGGCAATTCCTAGCTATGCACGCCTCTTGCAAAGTGGCAAAACTTCCATGGATTTGATGAGTATCAAATTTATTGATGTATTCTTGCAAGATTGTTGACTTTTCTTTTCCTCCATTAGTGAGGAAGGTCCATCCATTGTACTGGCACATGCATTTGAATTTCTTCTCATACAGATTTTTGGAAATGTTGTAGAGAACTTTAATTCCCAACACCCTTCGGGATCTAAACCATGATCTTGTAATGTTTGGTACTGGCTTGGTATTTTTTCCAACTTCAATTTGAAAATTTCGAGCAACATACCCAATCGTGATAATATGCTCAGCAGGATAATATATCCTTCCATCAATTTCAGGACTGATCGAATAAAATTTTAAATATATGGATCTTCCTTGAGCAAATTTTGAAATTTCTCCTTTTAGTAAATCATCAAATTTTTCGATTTCTTTCAGATCTTTTCCTGGATAGATAAGATCCAAGAATCCATAATCAGCTGCCATTTTTGTCATGACGGGATCTCCTCCCTGAGTAACGATCAATCGTGGGTATACATGGTCTCCAGACGAAATGTAATAGCAATCACATTCTTAAAGTTCATATATAACTTCAACAGTGGTTTTATATTCGTTTTCTTTTGGTAAAAAAGGGGAATCATCTTCTTCTTCAGCACAAATTCTGACTACCCTTGTATGTTCATCTTTGGCATTGATTGTGATTTTTCGAGGACTAGCTTCATTTATAACAACTTTTTTGGGACTTGGTTCATCTCTTTTAATTATTGGTCCACCACTGCTTCCAGAAGATGTACTTGTTTGTATTTTTGATATAACCTGTTTGGTATCGGCCTGTTTGGTAATTAACGATTCAAACTGAGATTCAATCTCAATTATGTTATCGCTCAATTCTTTAGTATAATTGTGATGAAATGTTGAGATTTCCATCAATTGCTTGAAACTTCCTTGGAGAGTTTCTGCAAGTTGTTCAATTCCAAGCTTTATATCTTCAGCTTCCTCCATGAGGAAGTTCATTCACTTTTTGGCGTCTATCAGGGATCTTTTAATATTATCCATCTGCAAGTTCAATATTCCTACTTAAAAAGTCCGCAAGATAATTATTAATACCTTTAATATGAACTATATCAAAATTATAAAATGCCAAATAGGCTTGTCATCTATGGAGCCTTCTATATTGAGGTTCTGGTGGTAATTTATTTTTTACTAAACCTGCAACTTGAGAATTATCAGTTTCAACAATGAATTTCTTAGATAATAAAAACAATGAAAACTTCTTTATTCCTCTGATGATTGCTAACAGTTCTTTCTCATGAGTAGTATAATTTATTTCTGCTTGATTAAACGTTCCACTTGAGTATCTACAAATTTCATTAAGATCTATTTTTAATATTGCTGTCCAATACTTATCTGAGGCATCAGTATTAACTATCAGATTATCTTTTTCATCTGGCAATCTTAATTTTGGCAAATTTTTGCGTTTTTCTTTTAGTGATTTGACAATTTCATTATGTTCATCATTCCATCCTTTGGTATTTGTTTTCCTGGGTAAAATTTGAATTTTATGTCTCTTTTTTGATAGATTTTCAATAAATCCTTTTGCATAATTTAAACATCCTAAAAATTTTTGTATTTGTTCTTTTGATTCTAATTTTTTTGGAAAACTTTCTATCTTTTTAGATATATGCGTTTGTAATTTTATCCCTCTTTTATCTATTGATAATCCAAGAAAATCATTTTCTTGTTTTTCTATTATAGCTTTATTTTTTGAAAGAACAATTCCTTCTTTTTTGCATTCATTTATAAATTTAATTAAGTGGTTTCTATGTTCTTCTCTATTATTAGAACATATTAATATATCATCGACATAGACAATTAAGAATTCATTGAATTTTCTAAATATGTTATCCATTCTTCTTTGATATATTTGTGGTGCATTTTTTAAACCAAATGGCATAACCATCCATTCATACTTTCCTTGGGGCGTACTAAATACTGTATATTGAATACTATCTTCTTCCATTTTTACTTGCCAAAATCCTGATTTGCAATCAAATTTAGAATAATATTGCTTTCCTTTTGCAGGATTTATTAGTACCTCTTTATTTGGTAAAAAGTATCCATCAAATTTAGTATATTTATTTAACTCTTTATAATTTATCATCATTCTTGCTTTTCCTCTTTTTTGTTCAAAATGTTTCATGACCATAAAAGCTGAGTTACTATGGGGTCCATTACCGAGTCTGATTAATTTTTGGTTAAGTAATTCTTTTATCTGAGTTTTAAATTCTTGCATATCTTGTATGGTATACATCATTGGTCTAACTCTTATAATAACATTTTTTGTTAATTCTATTCTAGCTTTTGGATGATGTGGTTTCCAAAATGATAATGGATTTTCTCCACAAATTTTTTCTAGTTGATCAATGATTTTTTCCATGTTTATTTGTATGTTCGTTTTCAAGACTTTTTTATACATTATTCTTTTATTTTTTATTTCATTTTTGTGTAATTGGTTTTTTCTCCCATTTATCACCACGCTGTGTTGGCTGAACTCTGTAAGGTCTAAATTCTCTGGGTATTTTTAGTAAATGTGCACAAGGTGTTTGTAACATTATCATGTAATTATTTTGTTTATAATATTGAAATTGTTGTATAAAGTCATTTCCTAGTAATATATCACATTCTAATGTGTTATAATTATATACTTTATTTACAACTATTTGTTTACTCCCAAGTATTATATCAATTTTATCAGCACTATTAATTATATGAGTATTTTTTCCTGTTATTCCTGTAATTTTTATCTTTCCATTAGTATTCCATGATTTTATTAAGAAACTTTTGAATATTGTTATATCACTTCCCGTGTCAATTAATGCACAGGTTGTTATATTTGTTTCAACAATTGTAACTTGTATATAAACGGCTAATGGAAAACTTATTTGGTTATTCATTTATTCACCTTTTCTGCATAGTATAGTTTGACCATTATGAGTTATAAATAATCCTTCACGTTTTATACTATAATCTTCTAGTCCATCTAGAAAGCTCATTCCTAATAATACATGAGGATTTACCATACTACTATCTACATGACATGGTACTAGGAGATTTATTCCTCCTATTTTTATTGGTACTTTTACTTCAAGTTCAGTCATATGTATTTGTCCATCAAAATTTATATATTTATATGGATCAGTTCTATGAGATATTAGTCCTTTATTTCTATTTGAAGCTATATGACATTCACTAGCTCCTGTGTCAATTAATATATTTGATCATTTTATATGTTCTATTCCATTAAAATATTCACCTTCTATTTTCATATTTCTATTAAGTTTTATTTCTTTTTTATTACTAATTTCTCCTAATTGTTTTCTATTAGGTAAACTTGTTGATCTCCTAATTAATCTGTCATCTTCAAATGTTATGTTATTATTAGGGTATTCTTCTTCTCGTAACTCTATGATTTCTGGTTTATTTTTTGTTATAGTAAGTTCATAGTTTCTTGGAACTAAACTTATTTGTTTATCTGGTTCTACAGTTTTACCAAAATCTTTACATTCTTTATGAATTTCAATATATGATTTTTTAGAATAAATGTTTCCATAATTAGAATTAGTAAATGTGTATAATGCCCTGTATTCTATAGTCATAATTTTATCTCCTGGTTCCATTATATCATCTTTATGTAATTTGAAATGTAGTCCTAAAACTTCATTAAAATTTCTATCTTTTAATGATATACAATATTTTGGGTAACATGTAAATATTAGTTTCTTATATGCTAGATTTCCTTCTATTGTTCCTAAATGACTGTCTTTTAAATTTATAATTCTTCCATCATGTAAACTTACAGTCAAAGACGAATCTAATCCTTCTCTAAATAGGGATTTAAACATTATTTGGATACCTGCTAAGTAAACATATTGAATCTTTTTACTCTGTTTTCTATTGATCTTTGTTAATAATTCTGCAACTGTATTTTTTGTTAAAAGATTTAATTTGTGTGTTCCTTGAGTGGTTCTAATATCTATTGCTCTTTCAATTTTATGATATTCATTTATTGCTACTTTTTCTCTTTTCCATATTCTATCTAATATTTCCCATTTTCCTATTTTCAAATCTAAAGATAATTTTTGTATCTTCATGAACTTATTATTATCAAAAGTTACTTTTAATCCATAACCTTCTATTCCTTCATATTCTTGTTTATCTATATTTTTATTTGCTTCTATTTGATTCTATTTCTTTATTCTGATTCTGATTCATTACTTTCTGAATCTGTTTCACTTATATAGACTTCTTGATCATAGTATTTTTCAATATCTGATATTTCACTTAGTTCACTTTCTATTTCTAGATATTCTTTTTGTAATATTTTAACTTTCTTTTTGTTACAATCAGGGCTTATATGCCCTATTTCTCCACAATTCCAACATTTACATTGGCTTTTGTCTTTCTTATAAGTTTTATTTTTCTGTTTTTTATTTGGATTATATCTTCTTTTAGGTTTTATATATTTTTTCCTGAAGTTTCTGAATTTTTTAAACTTTCTATTTTTATATTTCCTTTTATTATTATTATTTTTTCTTTCAGGGTTACATTCCCATTGGGTAGGTTTTTTCTATATCTTCAAAACATATTCTGGTTAATTTTCCTGATTTCTTTAATAATTGTCTTTGTTGACATATATATGCTAATCTTTCAAATAAGAATTTTATTCTTGATCCTAATGTTCTAGGTGTTCCAGGGTTATCTCTAATAAACTTCTCAAATTCTATTTTAAAGTATATTCCCCATGAACCTGGTAATTTATTGTAATACATATCTCTATATACTTCTTGATTTTCATTACTACAGAATTAGACATAATAGTATTCTTTAAACTCACAAGTATATTCTTTGATTTTACACATATTACATATTGTTAAATTTATTAATTTTACTCTTGCATTATCTTTTTCTCTTATTGATTCTGCTTCAGAATTACTTATCCAATTTTCTCCTAAAAATTCATCCGCAATATAATCTACTAACTTTTCTATTCCTTTTTTATCTGATTTTATTAGTTCCGTCTGTACATTTCTTCTTATTAATGCTTTTGTATCACTACTTATTCCTTCCCACCAATTTCTAACATGTCCTTCAAAAGATGCTACTAAAAAAATTATCATTCTATCAGTATTTTCCCATGTATCATCTTTATTGTATAAAAAGAATAGTATCATCGAATCTGCCCGAGTTAATAAGGCTTTTTTAGTATCTATTTTACAATCTAAATCTAACTTTGTTTCTCCATGATTAATAGGTTTATCACAATTATCATTTGGTTCAAACCTATCTTTATATTTATTTCCTCTAGGTGGTTGTCTATCTCTGATTCTATCATAATATTGCCGGTGTGATTTACTATATAAGGGTACATAACTTTCATCTGGATCTGGTAATTCTTGTTTAGAAGTTCCTACTGGAGCAGGGTTAGGTGCTCCTCTAGTATTCATTAAAACTTGGTATTCATTAAAATTCTCTATACTTAACTGGTCAAAATTCTCAATAAGCAAATCTAACTCCTCATTCATTTTTGTCTTGTTCTTTTTCAACTTTTAATTTTCCTAAAGTTTTTTCTATAGATTTTTGTAATTCTAATTCTTCCTCTAGTATTTTTGGTAATATGTTTCTTCTAAATTCATCATCTATACTTCCTGCTTCTATTATAATTTTTTCTTGCTCGAAATGCTTTTTTCCTATTCTAAGTATTTCTTTTTCTATGAGTTTTTTTGTCTATTTTCTTATCTTTGTTTTTGTTATTTTCTTTGAATTCTCTAATCTCTAGTTTTAGTATATTTATATCATTTCTTACTTCTTTTAATTCATTTTTTACTTCTTGTACATCACCTATTAATGTTTTTATTAATATTTTTAGATCTTCAATATATTCACTTATAGACATTTTATATTCTTGGTTTTTGAGTTTTTTGTACCTTAAATAGTTTGTCATACATATCATCTATTTTTATTTCTAGCTTTTTGATTCTTTCTTCTATTGATATGATTTTTTCATTTTCATTCTTTCTTATTTTTTCATTTAAACTATCTATTTTTTCTATAATTATTCCAATTTTATCTTGATTAATTAACTCTCCTGATTTTCTTTGGAATTCTTTTAAGATTTCTTCATCTATATTTTTAACTTCTCCTATCATTTCTTTTAATTCTTTAAATTGTATTGTTAGTTTATTTTGAATGTTTTGTAATTTTTCTTTGATATTCATGTCCTGTATATTTAATTGTTGTAGTTCTTCGATAACTAATTTATCTTGTAAATTTATGTTTTTATATGTTTTCCATAAAAATGCACTTATCCAATTTAATTGCATGTTAAGAAATCCATCAGATTCTCCCCATGAGCTTAATGGTTGAAACATAGTTGTATTAGCTCCTTTTATTTGATAAGATCCAACTGGAAGTCTTATATTTTCTATTATTTGTTTTTCAAATTTTATTTTTGGAAATTCTGTCATTAATTTCTTCCTTTAATATGTTTGATTTCTAGAATAAGTTCTGTTTCATATTTTGCTTCTTTATAATTCATTATTTGATATTCACAATATTCCTCTATTGATCCAATCATTGATTTTCGATGATATATTCTATAATATTTTAGATAGTCTTCCAATGTGTTTGTTTTATCATATTTTTCTTTTCTAGTTTTTTCTTTGTGTTCTAAAATCATTTGAATTTTTGGTATTTGTTTTAAGATTTTATCAAAATATTCTCTATTTTTCTTTAATAATTTTAATCTTAATTTTTCTTGTCGTTTTATATTTCTTTCTTCTCTTATTTTGTCCATTAAATTTCTTCTTTGTTCTACTATTAAATCTAATTTTTCATTTGTTTCTATGTCTAGATATCTAATTAATTGAGGATCCGCTCTATGATAATCCATTTCTATAATCTTTATATAACTCTTCTAGTATGTCTTTGTGGATTAAATCTAATATTTCGTTTATGATAAAATCTTCTTTTATTATATCGAAATTTATTAGATTATATATATTTCTCTTCTTACATCTTTATCTAAATCTTTTAAAGTGTTCAAGATTTCTATTTTATAATTATCGGGTAGTGTTAATGTATGCATAATTATAAATCTTGATGTATATATTATATATTCATTTTTAATTTGTGTTATATAATATTTATCTTTTAGATCTGCCATATGACTATGATACCAAGGTGAGGGGTGCTACTATGAGCGAACAAAAATCAAATAAAATCATAAACAAAATTAATAAAATTTCAAGGACTAGGTTGTAACTTCTCTAAATCTTAATGGGTTTAATTGTAATATAATATATAAGGGTATTTGTGGTAGTTTATAGTATTTAAGGCTATTTTTAAAAGATATAAAATTGTTAGGGTATTTTCAAAAATTGGTAAATTTTTTTGGGTATTTTAATGTATTTCCTCGTGCCTGGTTCCATTTTGGATGATTTTGATTAATGGGTTTGTTTTTTAAATTTTCTTTAATTAGAATTGATGCCAGATTTTGGAATTTTATCTGTTGCTATTGTAGCGATTGTGACAATAAAGAGTTAAAGAAGTGCATGAAATAAAATGCTCAGCCAGTTTTGGAAGAATTTATACCATTGCTTCAGCTTCTGTGCATTTTACTATGTCAGTTTTAGTTGTTTCATTGCAAACTTTATGGGGCTATTAATTACGATTAACATATTTCTTGGTTATCTAGGAGAGGAAACAATTTGTGCTTCAGGCTGAAAAAATTAATATGGCTTATGCGAAGCTTTTTTGCTCCATGAGGAAAACAAGATTGAATGGGTAATTAATTTAGATTTCTTTCCTCCATTTCCCTCTTCTCCATCGGTAACACTACCCACCCCCTCCATTTCCCTGTGTTCTTCATTGAACAAAAAAATGAAACTTTAGCCTTCTCATTCTAAATTCTCAATCTTTTCCACTTCCATTAACACCATCTTCACTGGCCTAGAACTCAGGTATTGGATTGGATAAATTTCATCCATTATCACCATCAAATTGTTGGGTTAACTTAGTATTTTTCACATTTTCCCTTTTGTAATTTTCCACTACAGTGATGGGAGCTAGGAAATTGAAGGATCTGCTTATGAGGATGATCAGAATGGAAGCCTTACTGAGAGTAACTGCAGAGTGAACTGCTGGAAGGATTGTGAATGTGGAGACTTTAGTGGTGGATATGACTATGAATGTTCATACTGGAGAGGGAAAAGCTTGACTTTTGAATAGTGTCTTGATGGTTCTACACCTAAACAATTTGTTTTTGTTTCATACTCTTCAAACAAGATAGAGCCCCTAAACAAAAGTAATTTCATATCATCAAATCAAAAGAATTTCAACACATATACACATTCCCTTACTTCAATTCCTCTGCCAAGATTGCAATCAGATGCCTCAACATGTAAGAACAGTATTTGTGCCATTCCTTTAGGCTAAATTTTATATGGAAATGCTTACGAAGTGTGAACATTGGAAATGGAAAAAAGGTACCATAAGCGCAATCACACTATAAATGAGTTATGGAACTTCAAAACTTGCATTCAAACATTTTCTTTTTTTTTTTCTTTTGTTCTTCATTAGAATTATGACTAAACATGTTTATCATCCCAATATTTCTATCTTAATGAGGCAACAACAGAATTGAACTGCTTTCTGAATAAATATTTCGCATATACAGCACCACGCAAAAGAAACATATTTTTAATGACTCAAATCACTGCTTCGTCATGCTAGACTTCAAAATTACTTCCTTCATTGTAAAAATATTAGTCCTCCTCCTCCTCCTCCACCTCCTTGTGTATGTTTTATGCAAACTTATTTTTATTTATTTATTTATTGTTGAGAAATTTGATGTTTTGTATTGAATTTTATGTGCATTAGTCTTTTTCCCCTTCTGCTTCTCCTATATCAATGTTTGTATGTTTTATGCAAACTTATTTTTAAGTTTGTTTGAGAAATTTGGTGTTTTCTATTGCATTTTATCACGTAATAGTCTTTATCATTCATATTTAATGCTGATAAATACAGGGTGCAATTTTACTTTTATTTTAATGGACAAATGTGTCTTTCATGTTATGTCTCCAACAGTGGCCATTGGACTGGAGGAAAAATATAGCTGTTCTCGCATAGGGACACATGGTTTTTCAATGGATCTCATTTGTTATGGCTATTTAGATAAACCAAATCCTTGTGATCTTGGACTAAACTCATTCAGCCAATTGAAGGACTTATGTACTCATGTTGTCAATGATCGACCTTTTTTACCTGCAACTCCATTGGAGGTGATCTTTATTATAATATCTCCTTTCCATGAAATATGTTAATAATAGTTGGCTTTAATGTGTGGATATTTCCCACCAGGCATATAATTTTAGAATTGTTGGAAAGAAACTAAAATTTAGTTGACTAATCTTTTCTATTTTCATTTTTTATTAGTATTGGTGTTCGTTTTGCTTACTGGCCTCGAATAAGGACATTTATAATATGCACAATTATACATCTCCACCATATCTTCCTCTTCCTCTTCCTCTTCCTCTTCTTCGATATCTATATCATTGTGTATATGTTTTCTACAAACTTACATTTAAAATTTTTAGAGAAATTTGATATTTTGTATTGAATTTTAGCATATGTTGGTGTTTTTCCTTTCATATTTAATGATGATGCCTAGCATGAACTTTTTTTGAATTTTTGTGTTAAACGTCACTACCTAATTGAGAATTTTTTAAAACTCCCACAAAAAAATATTATTGTAATCAAAATATTACATTTCAATTTATTCAAGATTTTGACATTATATGCAAAAATTAAAAAAAAAAAAAAAAAAAAAAACTCACATGTAACATTTCAACAATTTTAGTTTTTTCTTTAATAATATATATTACCTTAACTACTTTAAAAAATTAGTATTAATTCTATGAAGATATTATGCATTACATTCATCTTGTATATAAGACGTGCGTTAGCTTACTACTAGTTAATCCAAGTAGTCGTTGAAAGTGTTTTAGTCAGCTTAAAATGACCAATTTATAAGGTTAATTTAATTTATGAAAGCAAATTGATCCCAACTTTCTATTGACATTGACAACACATTAGGTTTTCAATTTACAGCAATATTCCTTCCTCTAAAAACATTTGTAGATGAACATATCTTGGACAGATTAAACCCTAGAAAGACAGTTTCATGCAAGCTCAAGTAAACGAGTTTGTTATTAATTTTAAATTAAATTAGAAATAAGAAAGTAAGAGGATTTCATAATTAAGAGTACTTGACAAGTTCACGACATATGACCTTTTTCTTTCTAATAATAACGTGCCAAGACAAAATTCCAAATTCTACTCAATATGGTGGGTAACAAAAGAAAATAGCTGATCACAAATTAAACCGATAATATCAACATGTGTTACATTCCCAAAAAAAATTATGACATTCCTACTATCGATTAATGATGTAATAAAATGAAATAAATTAGTTTTGAGGTGTTATTGCAAAAGAAATAAATGAAAATGATAAAAGTAATAGAATTCTAATTTAAGAAAATCAGAAATGTCACTTTTCGAGATGATCTTTGAGCACTTCTGATATCCGTTAGAAGTATTCGATATGTCTACAATGTAGTTCTCGAGACGAGCTTAGAGAATATGAAATTCATTTGCAAGACCGACTCATGAATTGTCGTCCGAAGGATTTTTGAAAGTAGCATGTTACTGAATATTTCAAAATCTTAGGCCCCGTTCTCTTTGCCGTTTTGAGTTTTCGGTTTTTGGAAATATCGAAAACACGTTCACTTTGTCCATTTTCAGAAACGCGTTTTCCAAAACATCAAAAAAAAAATACAAAGGAAACTCAAAACGATTTTATTGCGTTTTGGATATTTTGTGTTAAAAAGTCCAAAACGACCAAAACGCGCGTTTTAGATTTTTTTTTTTGTGTGTAAATGTGAGATATTTCATTCACTTGAAATTCTTATATTATTTTATCATTATATATAGATTCATGTTAAGATTTTTTTTTTTTTTTTATTATTTTTAAATATGAAACACTTCCTTCACTTGAAGTTCTTATGTTATTTTGTCATTATATATAAATCCATGTTAAGATTTTTTTTTTTTTTTTTTTTTTTTTTTTTTTTTTTTTTTTTTTTTTGTAAAAGTGAGACACTTCCTTCACTTGAAGTTTTTATATTATTTTGTTATTATATATATAGATCAATGTTAAGTTTTTTTTCTTGTAAATATTTTATTTTTATTTTTTTTGTAAAAGTAAGACACTTCCTTCATTTGAACTTTGAAGTTCTTATATTATTTTGCTATTATATAGATTTATGTTAAAAATTATTTTTTTTTGTAATTTTTTATTTATTATTATTATTATTATTATTATTATTATTATTTTGTAAATGTGAGACACTTCATTCACTTGAAGTTCTTATATTATTTTGCCGTTATATATAGATCCATGTTAAGATTTTATTGGTATGGGGTTAAATTTTTGTTTAGCTGAAACAATATTAATGATGAATTTATTGACATAGAGAACTAATTGATTTATTAACATTAAAATTAATGTAATTCAACAAATCAACCATTTTTTACATATAAAATATCACAAAATAAATATATCAAAAAATTACAAAGTGAACGCATTTTTCAGTTTTCTATTTTTGAAAACAGTTTTCCAAAATTACAAAGAGAACATGTTTTCAGCAATCCCAAAACAAACAACCAAAATCTAAAATTCAAAACAAAATCCAAAACTCTAAATCCAAAATCGAAATACAAAGAGAACGACCCCTTAGTTATAGGAAGCCTATTTTGACCAAGGTCCAAGCATAAATTTCATTATAATTGACCATTTTGCACGTGAAAAATTCCATACGAAACTGAATATTAGCACTTTTCATGGATATCAAATATATAATACATTGGATATTATTTGATCGTTCAAATTAAGGGTTAAACACGAGAGCAAATCATCTAGTTAGGCATGTGAGAAATTCTAAATAATGATTTGTCCAAACCTATGAATTAGCATTGCCACAGCAAGCCCTATACTTTCAAGAGGAAACCGATACTAGAAGAGAAGCATCTTCTTATATACAATCTTCCTCCTCGCCTGGGTATTACAATCTTCCTCTTGGCCTGGGTATTACAATTTCAATGCAAGAAAGTCTTCTCCTCTATTCAACTTTCTCCTCTATTCAACTTTGATGTTTGAAATGTCTAGGAGCTTCAAATCAATAAAAAAATGGAGGTTGGAAGCACTGATTTTTTTATTGCAAACACGTAGGGGTCGATTCCTATGGCAAACAACTCATTGACCCTACTGCCTTTAGTCATAACTTTTGCGTTACAACTCTAAATTGAGATTCGTAAAGCACGTTGAATTTCTAATTCAAAGATCTTTCCAATGACAGATTATTGGCCTCTTGGAAATCCTTGTACTATGATGTATGCACTAATTTCTTTACATACTCTGTACAAAGCTAGTCGAAGGCACCAATTTCAACAAGATTCTATTTTACGAGCCGTCCATCCATTAATTGAAGTGAGTGGAATATATTTACTTGAATCATGTGATTGGAATTTGTTTAATTTATAGAACATGCTTAATTCACATCATTACGTAAGTAAAATATGTTTATATGAATAATTTGATTGATAACATGTTTTACTTGACTTATATGATTAGAAATTGCTTAATTGAATTATATGACTTCATAAGATATTAATGAAGTATGTTTGCCTGAATTAATTGATTAATAGTTTAGTATAGTATATTTTCTTGAATTATTTTGATATACTGTGAATGTTGACGGTTGGATATGTTGTACAAAATGCAAGCCCAAGAGAAATGGGCCAGTACTCTTGATTCTTGGAGCCCAGTGACAAATCAAACCTGAATTTATTATCTGGTTTGGAGACTATGCCTTAGCTGAGCTGTCCCAGGATGGAAACATGTGTCTATACTACAGTGGTTGATCTGAGGATTAAAGAGTCTTGACTCAGTTAAAAGGCTTCATATCATATGCCTCATTTGTATGCAGCCTCTGAAAGAACCCTATATTTCTAGTTCTCTCTCATGCTTTACTCTCTTCTTCTTCTTCTTCTTCTTCTTTATGAGTTCTTGGAAACACTGTGTAATAATTAGAAGATTACTTGGATTATTGGGTCGTAATCATCAAACACTTGTAATCCTGGTTTTACTAATGAAGATTATCATAGCGCGAGCCACTCAAAAGTGGATGCTCAATGGGTCACGTAGTCTCTTACAAAGGAGGTCATGCTCTCGGCCTAACAACAAAAATAAATCTGGTGTTCTTGGGTTGTATTTGTGTTTTACACATTATTTTTTGAGTTTTAAGCTCAAAGAAAGTAATTGACCCTAACATCAACACCAAATGCTACAACCAGAAATGGAGTAGTTGGAAAAGTTTTGTGATTGACACTGTGCATGGCTTGGACACCCTGTGAATTGTGATCAAATCTTGTACAATCTGTTTATTTAATGGAAATCACATATCATCATTTTGAAATAAGAACATGTCGTGAAATTGATATAGGCTAAGTAGGATGATTGTTATATCAATTTATACTTTATATTCATAAGATATTAGTCAAATATCTAAGTAAAAGCATATCAATACGGTACTTATGTTATAGCTCACATTTATTTACCTTAGTAGGGTTCAAATAGTAAATTAATAATTTTTTAGTAGTGAGTTAATAATTATTGATATAATAATCATGATAATACATCTAGAAGTTAGCACATGAAGTTAAAAGTGGAAAGTCGACTCACTTGATTTATATTATAAATGGAATATGTTTATAAGAACGATTTGATAGATAATGTAAAGTGAAGAATGTTTATTCAAGTAAAATATACTTAATTGATACATGACGTATTTGACGTATTAATTGATAACGTAATTAAGCTATATCGAACTCTATAACTATAACTAATTAATATATATATATATATATATATGATTGATTGCTACACGGAATAGCTTACTTGTACCACATATTTTGCTCAATGGCACGTGTGTACTCATCCCATGTCTATTGACATTTCAGGTAGTTGTAATATCAAAGAGTTTGTGCGAAGCTTCAAGGACTTATCAGCAAGTAAATTTATTATTTCCATTTCATGTTTATAGAGACTAATACAAAATAAATTTTGATAATATTCGCAACATGATTTTATGATTTTTTTACACATATTGTACTTTAAAATATTATAAAGCATTCTGGAAATATAACTCATCATTTCTTAAAATAAAGAAAAATATTTTCGAAAAATTGGATCGCTACAACATGTCATAACAGCTGTATAAAATGTCATTCAATTCATTGCTCGACTTTTATTATGTAGTAGTGAAAAGGAAAGAATTACACAACAAGTGAGATTAGAAGCGTTAAAACTTAATCCCAGAATAAGTACAATAAACTGAATGAAACTTGGGACATAGACTAGATAGCACAAGTTTAAATACACTGCCAAGATGAATTAAATCACTATTATTAATTAGATTCTTCAACTCAGCCTACTAAGAATCAGCGATGTTCCTTCACCTTGAAAAGACCATCTGGACTTGCATTCACAAAATTTGCTTAATAGAGAACAGAAGGCATTTGAGAGACTACATATTGCATTTCTTGTCTAAAACAACACCGCAGTAAAATAATTTTATGTAGTATACAACATCAACATGTCACATGAATAGGTAAAAATATATTACATGTTGGCAGCAAGTCTTGGAGAGTTATATGCTGATTCCTAACCTCAGTAAAATAAAAGATTTATGAAATGTTATTCTCACCTTAATGTACTAGAAAAACACTAAAGTAACAACTTGTAGACTGAAGTCTGAAGGTGATGACGATAAGGACAAATGATGAAGATGGAGTAATAAATGTGACAAAGCAACTACGTGTTTCCAGCATTTAAATAAAATGCCTAGTAATTTACACAATTTAAATTGGCAACGATTGTCCAAATTAATTTACACAATTTCTCAAATTACTTTTTAACCACACACATTTTCTCTCTTCAATTTTTAACCACATATCTTGCCTAGAAAATCCAAATAATACAAAATTATAATTTCATTCTCTTGGCCCAGCCGCCGAACAAGGTCTTCACAAGTACAAACACAATAGATCAAATCAAATTCTAACATGAACAATTAAGCCCTGTTCTTTTCGTCGTCTTGGGGCCGTTTTAGTTTTTAATTTTCAAAAATATTGAAAACGTATTTTTTAGTTTTCAAAAATATTCAAAAATACTTAACATAATAAAATTTTGAAAAATCAATTATCAATCTCATCAATTAATAAATTGAATATTATTTTAATTTATTAATATACTAGCTTCATCCACGAGAAGCAAATATCTGTTCGAAAGCAGGGAAGGCGCCACCGCAGATGGCTGAGCTGCGTCTAGATCTCACAATTGCCGATGCCATTTATCGTCTGTTTTTTCTTTCTCTTTCTATGTTGAGGGGTTTGAATTAAACTTGTGTTATTAATTTATTTGAGTGAGGAAGTATTGAAAATGACCCTTTAAAAGAAGATGAAGCAAATAAATAGTCCTTTTTTCGTTAAAATAATAGTATTAGGTTATTTGTAAATAATTTTATAATCTTTATATCACTAATAAACAAATTAAGGATTTATATCCTTGTTTTGTAGAAATTAAAATCGAAATTTTAATTAAAGTTAAAGTTAATAATTAATTTTAATCACACATTTTATAATCTACAACTTTCCAAACTCACATATAGTATAAATTCTATCAAAATCTACAAAAAAATCTGATTTCAATCTCCACCAAACTATGACTTAACGTTCTTCAATATTTCGAAGAGTTAAATATTGCTGATAAATTGTGTATCATGCATTTTGGACATCTACAAATTTAATAAAGCTTCCCTTGGATATCAATTCCAAAGAATATTCATCGTTAAAATCAAACTCAAAAAAACCTAGTTAAAAAATAATAATAAAAGGAAAAGAGTAAAGTATTGTTTGGAGTACGCATAGATAGATATCTCACACAAAATTTTGCTACGAGAATACAGTAGAACAAAATTTCCATTCAACAAGAAAATAGCTCAATATGTATTTAGGGCTCTTTTACTTTAGTTTTTGCTTCCCTAAAAAGTTACCTTAATATTTTTTTTTTTTTTTGAAAACTAATTTCTAGAATTATTTTCTACTCCAAAAGTCTAAATGGAGAAAGCCACACTAGAACACCCTCCTCTAAAAATTCTTCCAACGGGCCAGTGGAAATTGTTGACGGTAGTCTTGTAGCATCTTGTAATAAACAGATTGTTCTCCTGTAAAGAGTTTTTGTCTCAAGCTTAGCTAGATGCGTCTCCATCAATTCGAGCTCTCAACCTTAAGAGGTTTGTTTGGTAATCACTGATACCACTACCGTCAACATAAAAAACACACTTTTTTTTTTTAATGTTGACATTGCATGTGAAGCCCTGCAATACATGAACTCTCCCTAGAGAAATGATTTTTATACCATGATTGGTTGGGCGCGTCTTCAGGGATTCGAACGGCCTCAACCTTAAAATGTTTGTTAAGTGATCTCTAAAAGTTTGGCACCACTAGAGCATGACTCTTAAGGTTGAAGTTACGAATATGTGAGGATCGTCCAAACAACTGGAACAAAATCCATTCACAAAGGAACAATCTGTATATATTACAGGATGTCACATTCTACCGTTAACCGAAACACTTTTTCAAAAATTGTCAAACCGGGCAAAATCAATTTTTGAGTTTTAGAGAGAGTTTTTGACTTCTCAAAAGTTATTAAAAACATGTCCTTATCTCTTGTGATAACATTAATTAGTATTTGTAAATAGACTTTCCAAAGCTCATATACCAAATTCTTAAATGTTACAATAGGAAATATGAATATAACTGCTAAATAGATTGCCACAAGTGGATGCAGAGAGGTGACACACTTTTAAGATGTTATATTTTGATTCTCACAATTCACAAATTCTTTGGTTGCAAATAATGTCAAATAATTCCAAGGTTTTAGCATATTAGATTATTATAGGATTATAGGAGAAAGGCTGTGGTAATGTTCATATAGGTTAGGCATGGAAACCACGGAGGCCATATTTAATTAAGTAAGAACTTCCAACCTTTTTCCATAACATTGGTCTAGTGACGATCGTTTTGTTTTGCATCGCTTTTGTGGCTTGTTTATTAATGTTGCATTGTTGCAGCACTACGTGTAGAAATTAAATAATTAATGTGAGGCAACATGTGTGATTCTGTGTCAAGCATGAGTTTTTAGATATTGAGAGTTTGAGAGGGAGAGAGTTGAGCCTCTCGAATGCTTGATAATATCTTGTAGTCAACAAAATCTATTCTATTTTGCTTAAAATCCTTTAATGGAAAAATGTTATTTGTGTTGGAATGCGGAAATAGGATTACTCGGAAATTAAAAAATAATATATTTAATTCAAGATGCAAGATCGTTTAGATGTTCACATGTATATTATATCAAGAATAAATGATTAAAACTTATTACCTAGATATGATGATTAATTCTTGAATTTGATCTAAATCACGAACTTTCAGCTTTGTGGGTCACTAGCATCCAACTTTTAATTCCAAGAACTTTATACTCCAAATATCCAAGTCTTATATGGTATTCTCCAAAATCAAGACTACACCATTTGATGAACATCTTGTTTTAATCAGTGTTTAGAAAATTGGACCGGACCGGCCGGTTCGACCGGGAACTGGCCGGAAAATCGGTCCGGTTCATCCCAAAAACCGGTCGGTTCAACCGGTTTTTAACCGGTTCAACCGGGAAACCGGTTGAAAACTGGGAAAAAACCTGTCGGTTCAATCGGTTTTCGTTTTTTTTTAAAGCTATTTTTGTATATAATTTTATTTTCTAAATGAGTAAATATTAGTTTATTTGTAAAATAACTTGTTTTTTAGAATTTTTGTGATTTTTTAATAATTTTTTTATATTTTAATTGAAACAGGTTGGACCCCGGTTGGACCTTTTGACCCTTGACCCGTTGCCTTTTCCGGTTCGAACCGGTTTCCAATTTTCTAAACATTGGTTTTAATTAAATTAAGAAAATAATTATTGGATAAGAAAATTATATTTTCTCTCTAACATGGATATTATAGAATAATTATTGGAGAAAAATACATAAACAAGGTGGTTACTATACCACATTTCAAACTTCTAAAAAAAAATTTAAAACTTCATCAATCAAGTGCTAAATAATAATTAATTAATATAATAATAATAATAATTAATTAATGTATTATAAGAAATCACCCCACCCCCACCTCATTCAAATGAAATTCAATATCAGATATCCAGTAACTTTAGTTGTTTTCACCAGCTCCTCCACCACCACTACCACCACCACCACCACGACGCACCGCCACCACCACGACACCACCTCCACCACCATCAACACCACGACACCACCACCTCCACCTCAACCACCACCACCACCACCACCACCACCACCACCATGATACCACCTCCACCACAACCAACATCACGGCACCACCACCCCCATGACACCACCACCACCACCACCACCAACCCTAACCCCAACCCCAACCCCAACACAACCACATCCACTGTATTGTCATCATCACATCTTCATCATAACATTCGACAAATCGTTGCAGCTTCCCATCATCATAGAAACTGATGTCTATGTATATATATAAATTAAAAAAAAAAATAAATCTGAAGATTAAGAAAAATAAATCTGAAACTTACATTTTATCTTTGCCTCTTGCACCTATTCTAAAATCTGAAACTTACATATTGTCTCTGCGTCTTTCACCAGTTCTCTTTGGATATGTGCTGTGTGGAATGTAACATGTGACTTGCAACATATTAATTGTACCTATGTGACCTAACATGATGTGATTGGATAATTGTGACTTATGACAATGTAATGTGACATATGAACTTTGTTATGTGACCTTGATTTAAACATATGATCTAAAAATGTAACCTGTGACTTGAATATGTAACATGTGACTCGAATATGTAACATGTGACTCGTGACTTAAACATGATTTGAGCATGTGACCTGAAAATGTGACATGTGAGTGCAATGTGACTTTTTGTGACTTGAATATGTAACATGTGACCAGTGACTTAAATGTGTGACCTATGGCATATGACCGTGGTTTAAACATGTGACCTGTGACTTCTATATGTGACTTTCTGTGACTTGAATATGTAACATGAGACCCGTGACTTGAATACATGATACATGACATATGACTCGCGGTTTAAACATGTGACCTGTGATTCGTATATGTGACCTCAGTGACTTCAAACAAACAATCGTAATCTCACCACATACTCCACCTCAGTGACCACAAAAAAACAATATGTGACTGTGACATGTATATGTGACACAATCCTTACCTCAGTGCCATCCACATTCAGGCTCAGCCTCAATACATCCCATGAAAATTGACATGAGATCTTAACCGATGAAAATGCCACCATCATTGCCCCCACCACCACCTCACATCGTCACACAATGACCTGTGACCTGAACTATTATGTGTGACCAGTTCTCTTGAATATGTGTCCTCTTAAACTGATATGTCACCAAGGGATTTTATGACTTATGATTTATTAATGTGTGACCTCCAACATATGGACTATGATATGTGATCTTAAAATGTGATATATGACCTGAAGTTTGAATCGTGACATGTGACTTGTGACCGAACTATTCAATGTGATTAGTTCTCTTGAAAAAAATTATGTCACCTTGGAATTTTATGACTTGTGACCTACAAGTGACCTTAAACACCGCCTTAAACTAGTACTGCATTTTAATCACCAATGCTGCCATCATCCAATAATCTTATTGCAGCAGTCGACTATCTCTAGGGATGCACAGAACCATTACTCATTCTACCGCCATTACACTCACACCGAACCACTACCCATTCTACCACCACCACCACCACTCCTCCTCCTCCACACCACCACCCATAATAGAAACAGACACAACTGAACCACTGCCATACCTTCTCCAACAAACCCCACACAATAAGCACCAACGCTGGTCTACCGTAGACGATGAAAATCTTTTTACCTCTTAGTGATTCGATATTTATGCCAACCGTTCTGAGTTTCTAATTGAATAATCGGAGGAAGTTGAAGTCGAGGCAGCGATTTTAGTGTTAGAGGCTTAATTACGCCGCCATCAACGAGCTCTTCAGCTGAAAGAGGGGCAATTTCCGACTTCTCACTGCTGTCAAAAGCATAGTCAAATAGAACACCACCTCCGCCGCCGCCACTAGTGACTAAGAATTCGTTGAAATCCCGATAAAATTGCGACAAATGGGAAGGACTAGTTGGAGCACTGCAAAGAATTCCCCCAAATGCTTTGGAGTAGATGGTGATTTATGTTTACTGATTATTTGGGGCTTAGACGGGGGGTTGGTGTGTGCTTAGTGGGTGGGTAAATTAATAAATATTATTTTATAAGTATGACACCTGATTAGTGAAATATAATAGTATTATCTTGAATTGTGAATTAGAGAAAACATAATCCGGGTGTGCTGTAATTTCCTCTAATTATTGTACTATATGTAGTGTAGGATCTTTGGGTACCATGTAGTCTCTATTTATAATGATAAGATGATACCAATCAAATTACAATGATAATTCGTTGTTCAAACAAGAGTTTAAATTAAGCATTCGTTGAACTCTATTTACAATTATAACTAAGTTTACAACTTTTATGGCAATTACAATTAAAAATAAATAAATAAATCTTAATGGTAGTTATAATTAAGCCCAAATTTTTTTATATTGCAATTTAGTTCCAATACTTTATGGAGCTACCATATGGACCTGATTAGACATATATTATTCAAGCTTCAATAACTAGATCATGTCTAGTCGCTCTAGACCATCCAATCTAATTATTTGTCTTTACTTTTTCCACTAAAGGCAAAAGACGAAACTCTCGGAATATAAGAACATAGAAGTCAATCAATCTGTAATAATTTCTTTTAACCGCCATATATGTATGTTATTCCCGTTAGAGATTCGATAGTTAGGTACGAACATAAATGACCATTTTCCTCTTCTAATTATTCTCTCTAAGTATTATTTTATTTAATGATCCTGTGAACCAATCATGGATGTCTAAATTCAGTTGTCGATAAGCATTGAGCTAATATTTTAAGCGTTCAATGGAATATACTTAAGTAGTCATCTACCCTTTTTTCAGGTTGACGGTTCCCGACACGAATTCACGTTCTCTATTTCGCTGATTCTCAAGCTCACAACTCAACTAGATATTTGACCAATCAAATTGATCCATTGGCAAATCAAAAAACTATTAAAGTTACAAAAAGATATACACAACATTGTCAAGAAATTTAGATGATACGTGACTATAAAGTGAAATTTAATTATTCTTATGATCATGCTTTGTTCAATACACTCCAAGTGTACTAGTGTCACCTTTAATTATTTCTGCAATAAGGACAAATCACAGATTTGAGTAGTTAATTGGTCAATACTACAACATTCCAGTGCAAGGTGTCAACCCTTATATATTGGTTATGAATAAATTATATATGATCAAAATATAAGTTGTATCACTCTGTACTGATCAGCACAAATACACACTTATATTATTTCAAGTGATCATTGACTCTTTAATTCACTCAGTAATTAATAAATACAATAAATAAATAAAACTGAAATCTAAGTATTATAAAATTTTAGCTTGATACTTTCCCAAAAATGTCAGCACCATCAAGTGTAAACACGATCCTGATGTAGACTTATGATAATCTTTAACTGTATGAAAATCTAAACCTTTGTAGCTCATTAGAACAAGATATGTTACGAGCATATAAATCCGTGTGCTCAAGAGGTACTAATGATATGTTTTATCATCAATCAATGTTCTTAGCCTAGATTCAAATAGATATTGATTCACCACACTAACAATATAACAAATGTCAGGTCTATTATACACCAAGCATGCATGATACTACCTACTGCTGATGCATCCTTATCTTACTAATGCGACCCATCTCTCTAGGACTCTTAGATGAATTATCCTTATAGAGTTGATTACATGTCTGAAGGACAGATTACCGTTCTTTGAATCTTGCATAGTAAATTTGACAAGTATTTTGTCGATATATGAAGCTAGAGATAAAGCTGTCAACTTTTTCTTTTGATCTCTTAAGATTTGAATACCTGGAACATAATTAGTTTCACATAGATCTTTCATATGATACTGTTGGGACAACCACACTTTCGTAGATGATAATGCTCATACTTTATTCCTAATGAATAGAATATCATCCACATCAAGCACCAGAGAAATTATAATATTGTCCTGTATCTTCTTATAGACACAATGTTCGTCGAGGTTCTAATCATCCATTGAAACTTTATACAAACTTGGATCATCAACTAGTACCATGAAAATTGCCTGATTGGACTCTCCGACCAACAAGTACCTAGTATGTGTATGATCACCTTTTGACATTTTCTAAGGGACGGTGTATCCGGAACTGTGAAATCATTTTGAACCATAACATTTTCTTCAATGTCACTATCACTATGAAGTGACTCAATTACTTTCTCATTGTCTTAAATGTTTTCTTAATCTATAAAATCAAATGATAATAACTCATCACTCCCACTCAGATCACATTGTCTAGGTATTCCTCATATCGAGAGTTTTCTGTCACAAGGTTTTGTTTTAAGAATCAATGGGTAAAATCCCTTCTACTTATTTCTTCCAACACGACATATTCTTGGACTGGAATTCATTAATATACTTATCCTCTCAGAGATGCAAGTTCGTGAGCTACTTGGTTTGCATCTCGTGTGATGTGCATAATAGTGCAGCTTCCTATTGAGTCCAAAAGTGTCGACAATCCAAAATAATATTGAGAAGCGGTGAAAAACTAGGTGCTTGGATGATAGCTTGGACAGCGAAAATTGAATCCATCTCAACTTTTTGCACTTGTAATCCCAATTGAAGAGTGAATTCAAGTCCTTCTCTAATTTCCAATAATTCAACTGCCAATGGAGAGAAATTCCTAGTAATACACTTAGCTAATGATCCCATCACCTTCCCCTTGTGATCTCGAATTACAGCTCCTACTGATATGGTTCCATCAGGCACATTTACTGCCGCATCTGTGTTGAGGAGAAGAGAGTCTTTAACTGGACCAATCCAAAATCTTCTTCTAGAAATTGTCCACTTAGATGCCTTTGCATTAGAACCATATTCGGTAGGATAATTAAGGATCCGTTGAGCTGTTTGGTATTCTACCAGGTAAGAATCTATTCCTTTGAGTGTCTGCAAGATGGGTTTTACACTTTTGCCATGATATAGAGAGTTTCTATCCATCCATATTTGCCATGCTTCCATGCAAAGGAGCTCAAATTTTCATTTCAAAACTGTTTTAGCATAAAGCATCCAATCTGCAAAGTTATTTGCCCTACTATTTGTCACCAAGTTAGAATATCTTGAGTTTATCCACGAATCATATGCACGAGTACAATCGGTGATGGCATGCAACGTAATCTCATTATACATTTTACAGAGGCAGCACGTTGTGGAGATTAGGATGTGGTGAGAATTTAAATTGATCGCCGTTGGAATAATATCATTGAAAGCCCGAAAAATAAACACCTTCACTTTAGGTGGGATATTGAGGTTCCAGATGAACTTCCACCATTCTTCATCTCTCTTGAAACTGCAGCCTTCTTCCTCAGTAGGGTGGTCCAATTGAAGAGCGAGCCAGTATCCAGATTTGACAGAATAAGTTCCATGCTTCGTGTAATGCCATATAACTTGGTCTGGTCTTCTACATTTGCCAAGCGGGATAGTTAGGATAGCTTCTTTATCGACAGGTGAGAATATTTGATCCAGAAGTTCTCTGTTCCATTGTCCATTTGAGATCAACTCAGCAATTTTTGTAACCCTCGAATTTGGTGTTGAGTGCGTCCGAAAGGTACCAGATTTGGGTATCCAAGGATCATTGAAGATTGAAATTGAATTATTATCCCCTACCCTCCATATGATGCCTTTCAGAAGTAACGCTCTTCCCCACATAATACCATTCCACAAGAATGATCCTTGGCATCGTACATAACTGGACAGAAAATGATGACGGTAAAAATATTTACATTTGAGAACTCTCCCTGCTAAAGAATTGGGATACTGGAGTAATCTCCATGCCTGTTTTGCTAAGAGAGCTTGGTTAAAAGCCATCATATTCCAAAATCCCATTCCGCCACCCCTTTTTGATTTACACATCTTTTCCCATCTATCCCAGTGTAGACTATGATTATTACCCGATCCTCCCCACCAAAAGTCTGCAGCAATTTTATGCAAAGAATCAATACAAGAATGTGGAATTTTAAAAGTTCTCATAACATAAGTAAGGATATCCTGGGCAACCGCCTTAATGAGCACCTCTCGTCCACGATGTGAGAAATGCTTGCGTTTCCAAACCTGTAACTTTTCCCACACCCTATCTTTGAGGAATTGGAAAACTCCCACTTTTTTTTCCTTCCAATGAGGGCTGGTAGACCCAAGTACTGATCATGTGGTTTTGCGGCATTCAGCTGAAAAAGATCAAGAATGACTTGCTGGTGGTTTGTTGGTACATTGGGACTGACGTTATTCCAGATTTTGTCATATTTTTTTTTTTTTTTTTTGTCCAGAAGCTCTTCCATATAGTTGCATCAGGAAGATAAGCTGTTGGCAATCATTTGATGAGACTCTACAGAATACTAATGAGTCATCTGCGAAAAATATATGACTAACCCGAGGACCTTACTGAGAGCAAGCAACTCCACGAACATCCCCTCTATCGATTGCACATGAAATCAATCTTGATAGTCCTTCAGCACAAATCAAGAAGAGATATGGCGAGAGTGGACATCCCTGTTGTATTCCTCTGCTAGGGCGAACGAAACCCCTAGGCTCCCCGTTAATCAAAAAAGAAAAGGAAGCAGAGGAGACACACTGTATGATCAAGTACACCCATATTGAGTTGAAACCAAGTCGATGCATAATAGCCTCAAGATATTTCCATTCAACTTGGTCATTTGCTTTAGACATGTCAAGTTTCAAGGCCATCAAACCAGTTTTTCCTAGCCTCTTCTGAGAAATTGAATGCATCGTCTCAAAGCCCACGACATTTTATCCATTATCAATCTCCCAGGCACAAATGCACTTTGATTATCTAAGATCACATTTCCCAGTACTAATTTAAGTCGATTAGCAATGGTTTTTGTGACAATCTTGTACATTACATTGCATAAGCTAATCGGTCTGAATTCTTGTATTTTCACATGACTCTTCACCTTTGGAATAAGCACCACATTGGTATGATTCAATGTATCCAAAGACATTCCCTCATTCAGTACTGATAAACATATCTCCCCAACATCTTTTTGGACGAACTCCCTCGCCTGTTGATAGAAAATTGCGTGAAAGCCATCTGGCTCGGGTGCCTTCATTGGGCCCATGGAGAAGAGAGCTTCCTTTAAGTCCAACTCAGTAAATGGTGCCATTAGAATTTCATTCATAGACTCAGTGACGTTCGGCACAATACTTTGTGTTAACTTATCTTAAGTTATATTTATTGGCATTTTCTATTTTCCTACATGTTTGTAATTTGATAAATTTAGTTTATTACTAAATATTTTTATTTAGTAATTTATTAAGTTTAATTAAATTACTTAAATATTTCTTGGACGTAATATTGTCTTTATCTCCTATATATTGTGATAATATTTTGAAGATAATGTTTGTTGCTTATCTTATATGATAATGATCAAGAAATATTGTGATAATATTTTACTTGGCGTTAAATTCTATCTTTATCACTTATAAGTATTTTGATTATATTTTAAGTCTTGGTAAAATATTCTAATTGGCCGAGTATAATATTGAAATCATGATCTCGAAATATTGTGATTTTGGTAAAATTCTTGATGATATATTTTGTGATTATTCTTGACACTCAAGCTTATCCTTAGATATGTTAAGTTTCTTCTTGATATGGTCAAGATTATTTCAATCTTATCTTTGCATATGGTAAGAATTATTTGGTCGAAAATCTTGATTATGAAGAATCTTGATAGGGTCAAAAATATGCTTGATTGGTAAATGGTAAGATCTTTCAAGAGTTATCATTATCTTATTTTATGGTAAGATTTATTTAAGAATAATTATCTTACCTTTTTCTAATTATCTCTAATGTATTTTGCAGGTATTAGAGATCTTGTGCAATAAGGAAACTTGGAATTCAAGTAACCTAATTGCACTTTAAATAGAAGGAAAACGGGATGTTTTTCTGGAGACGTGAAAAGATACAAAATCCGTGTGGAGCTTCTTAAATACACGTCCACCTTGTTAAAGAAGTCTTGAAGCCTTATTTTCGTGTGGTGCAAAAATAATTAAAGCTTCACTTGTGTTGTGACTTCAATACTCCGGGAGGAGGATTCAATCACTTAGAGAATGAAAGAATTTCAGCTTGAAGATCAAACGGGAGGTTTGGATCAATATCGAACGGGAGTTCGTGTTGCTGAAAAGTGTTGTAGAGTCAAAGAAAACTACTGAAGAGTGGTGGGACGCCAACTCAAATTACAAGCCACAGAAGGATCAGGAAGTGATCTATTTCTTAGATGTTTGATAAAGTCTATGCGTAGATTTATCCTGTAATTTAGATTGATCTGTATAAACTCTTTCCTTATATAGTGATTGGTTTTTGTTCGCAGGATGCGAACCGTGGGTTTTCCCTGTTAGAGTTTTTCCCACGTTAAGCACAAATTATTGTGTTCTTGTCCATTTACAATTTCGCACAATTTATTCTTGTTGTTTATGTTTTACTATCCAGACGAATTTGGCTGAGCAAGATTCATCTGGTACTGCACTAAACAAAACTTAACGATTTACTGTTAACCGATTACGGTCCAGACGTGTCTGTCACAATCTGTTTATACAATTTAGACAACCTCATATTTTCAATTGGTATCAGAGCGGGTTCACTTCTAGAAAGTGAGATCCGGTTGTCTAAATGGAGAATTCTGCATCTCTTAGGCCACCTCTGTTAACTGGTCTATGCATATTGGAAATTCCGTATGGAAATTTTTATTCAATCTATTGATGAACGTTGTTGGACTTCTGTTCTTGAAGGTTACACAACACCCACTGTCATTGCTGGAAGTGTTGTTACAACTATAGCTAGAAGTGCTTATACTGCAGATGAATTAGCTAATGCAAATTGGAATTCTAAGGCACTTAACGCTATTGTTTCTTTGGTTGATCCAGGTCAATTCAGACTCATCTCCTCCTTAAGGACCGCGAAGGAAGCATCGGATGCTTTGAGGATAGCAAACTAAGGAACCAATGTTGTCAAAACCTTCAAGCTGCAGATGATCACTCTAGAGTTTGAACAACTATCTATGGATGAGAAAGAAGACTTCAAAAGCTTCTACGCCAGATTGAGTGATCTCACCAACTCAGCTGAAGCTCTCGGGAAAACCTATTCAAATGAACGGATTATACAAAAAATCCTTAGATCTTTACCGGACAGGTTCCATGCAAAAGTGACAGCAATTGAAGAAAGCAAGGATCTTTCAACCATGCGAGTTGAGGAACTTGTAGGGTCATTGATGACCTATGAGTTAAATCTGGCCCGTAGAAAGAAAGACAAATCACCAGGGATTGCCTTCAAGACGAACAATGCCAATCCAGCCGAATCTGGCGAGACTGATGAAGATAAAAATTTAGTACTTCTCACCAGACAATTTAAAAAGTTCCTCGAGGGCAAACAAAAAGAAAGATCCACAAATCTTCAAGGCCAGAATCAAAAACCGCAAAAACAATGGAGGAAAAGCAATTTCTATCCTAAAAATAATGCTAACTAGTCTGAAGGAAAGCCTAAGAGTCGAATTAAATGCAGAGAATGTGAAGGATATGGACACATGGCAGCTGATTGTCTTAATACTCAAAAGAGGACCAAGGGAAGGAAGGCCATAAATGTTACATGGAGTGATGGAGACTCAGATGAATCTGAATCAGAATCAGACAGCAGCAATTCTGAAAAAATAGGTAACTACCATTACTGCTTTACAGCTGTCTGGTGCTGAATCTGGTAACTCTTCTTATGCAGATGAATCCGAACCAAACACTGAAAACTTGAGAAAAGAACTTCAAGATGCAGAAGAGAAGATCCAACTGATGCAGGCCTTCGCTGAGTACAGCAGGGAACGACAACTGGACGTATCTGCAGTCTCAGATGTTGAACAAAATGAGGTAAGCAGGTTAAGTTCAGAACTTGCTAAAGTACAAGACAAAATCAAGAAGCTGGCACTTGGATCTGTCCAGCTTGATGAAATCTTGAACAATGGCAGACCTGTCAGCTTAAAAACAGGTCTTGGATATGAAGGTAAAGGTAAAAATCATGACCATAAAATAAATTCTATAAGAGAATCTGGATATAGGTACATGTGTAGCGCCCCGAGTTCTAATTACCCGGTTCACCACGTCATTGTCTGATCTAACTTTTAAAATAATATTTTAGCGGAAGAAATAACTGAAATTCATTTTTGGCAACATTAAATAAACTGTAATGGTCGATAAAATTGAAAACAATTATGAAACAATTTGAAATAATAATCGAGCCATTAATATTGTAAAGCAATTGACAAAGTCATCATTTTCTCAAATAACTGAAATTCTCAAAATTTTCCCATGGTTGGAAATACGGAAAACATTAAAGTAAGACTTTCAACCCTTTAACGACTATTGTCACAATCATCCAGCACTTGCCACCATCTCCGAAATCTGCAAATGTTGTTGAAAATAGACAAGAACATTTCATAGAAATACTCAGGAGACTCATCGCCAATTAATTAATCTACAATATAATTGAACACATAAATGCAAGCTCTTTAGAAATCATAGGGTGTTGGTTGCTCTTCTTGTGCATTAAAGCACTTGGCTTCTTTTGAAAATCATAGGCTCTTTAGAAATCATAGGGTGTGGATTGCTCTTCTTGTGCATTAAAGCACGTGACTTCTCTTTGAAAATCATAGGCCCTTAAAATCATAGGGTGTGGATTGCTCCTTCTTCTCGTGCACATAAGGCACATAAGTTATGCATAACATCATCATTTATCTTGCAAGATATTCTCTTCTTTCTTTCTCATGCATTTAAGCAAGTAAGTTATGACAAGCATAACAACATAATTATTTTCGAAGAAATACATTCTCGTTTCTTTTCATAAAAATGACTTTCACATAAGTCACATAACATACACATTCACATGCAATCATAATTTAAATCAATTAATAGGGGCGAGTCTACCTTAAACTTGACGAGTGCAAAGTTGAGCGGGAAACGACTTCAATTCTTTAATTCTCCGTACGTTTCGTCTAGCCAATTAGAAGATTAAGTCGAATTAGTCTTTTGAACTTTATAGTTTAAAAATGATAATTTACAATTTGGGGACCAAAATTGATGATTTGAAAGTTGGGGGATCAAAATGAGTATTTTAAAAGTTGAGGGACTAAAATGAATATTTTGAAAGTTAAGTGACTAAAATAAATATTTTGAAAGTTACGGGACTAAAATGAATATTTTTCCAACTTGATGGACTAAAAAGTAAATTTTCAAAAGTTGGGTCGAAGCTCAAAACGAATATTAAACTAGAGGGTTTGAAATAGTTGATTTTAAAAAATGAGGGGCTGGTTAAAATCTTTTAAAGAATTTAAGAGCTGAAAAGTTAATTGTAAAACTATAAGGGCTGATTTAATAACTTCAAGAAATAAAGGGACCAAGGTGCAATTTCTGAAAAATACAAAATATTAAAATCTGATTCCTTACTCTCTCTCTACCCATTTTCGACGAAGAAAGAGAGAGATCGAGCGGAGGGATGCAGCGACGCCGGGCGGGAGACTTCCCTCTGCGCAACCGGCGATTTCGCCGGCGAAACGCCTGCTTAGGGCGCGGCGAGCGGCGGCCATGGATGGGGTTCAAGTTTGGTACGAGATTGGGTGTCAAAACCGAGGTAATACGAGGCTCAAATCGCGATTTTTCAGGCGAGGAACCCGACGGTTGAGGTAGGTCTTGGGTTTCTAGGGCTATGGGTTCTTCTCTTCTTGGTTTTGATTTTCGATTTTGGCTTATTTGGTGAGGGTTGGAGAGGGCAGTGGAGGTGGTTGGTTCGAAAATGGTGGTGATGGTGATGAGTTGGTGGCGGTGCTGGAGGTGGTTCGACTGGCGTGGAGCTGCAGACGGTTTGGTTGGGTGGTGGTTGCGTTGGTTGGTGGCTGCGTGAGGTTGGTGATTTGGGATTGATTTGGGGCAGGGTGGTTTGGTTGTGGTTCATTGGTGGTGTTGCAGGTTGTGTCGTTGGCGTTGAAAGTGGTGGAGTTGGCCGTGGTTACAGTGGGGGTGAGGGTGAAGGGTGGTGGTATGAAATGGGGATGGAGGTGACGGTGGTGGTGCTGCAGAGGGTGATGACTGGTTTGTGGGCGTGATGGTGATGATTTGAATTGATTTTGGCTTAGGTGCGTGAGTGGTGGTGGCTGCTGCAATGAGGCAGCTGAAATGGATGCGTGAGGTTGGGGTTCGAGGTTACCTGGCTGTAGGAGGATGCTGAAATGGAGCTGAGGGAAGAGTTTGAAGCTTGATGAGTCCAGTGTCGTGAATGCTGTAAAAAAAACATCAGGGTGAGGCTGGTGAGGTGAAATGCTGAGGATGGGATGGTGTAGTGTATAAAAGAGGGTGTTGGGTGATGTGAGGGAATCTTGGCAGGGTATGGGTTGAGGGGGTTTGGAAATATGAGGGAATCTTATGGGGTTTGGATACACAAGAAACGGAAATCGAGAAATAATACGCGTAAATTCAACTGAGTTGGAAAAATGGATCTGATAAAATGATCTTGACACAATTTGGAATTTAGAATGATTTTGAGAAAAATAAAATAATAAAATTTTGGAAATTCGGAATTTAATTAAAATCGAATTGACTTTACATTTCTCGACTTGGTTAGACGAACACGTCGTAACTTTAACTTATAAATGGGTGAGATCGCAGCGACACGTTTTTCATAATTTAAAATAATTATTTAATACGTGAAATTTTCTTGGTCGCTACAACATGGAACATAATAGAAATCATAAAGATGCATCTACCTCTCATCATCATCAATACAATGCGGCTGAGACTCAAAACTTACATCCAGCCAGGAACTATGCAAGAAGACAATTTCAGCCGAATATGTACAAGCCAGATGAGTCTATTCATCAGAACGGCAGGAAATTTCAGCCTCAACAAAGTCGGCAGGATACATTTGCTCTCCAGGTATTCTGTAATTTTTATGCTAGATCTGGTCATGATGTATTTAGGTGTCATGAGTACTTGAAGTTAATCAATTCACACAAAAGAAGACTTGTTTTTAGACAAGAGAATAAAATTCAAACTAATGCTTATGTAATTCAATTATCTTTGAGTGCTTTGATTCCTAACACATGGTATTTTGATAGTGGATGTTCTAGACACATGACAGGTGATCTCTCTCTACTAACACATTTTGAAAAAGGTGAAATAGGTGCTGTTACATTTGGTTATGGTCAAAAGGGAAAAATAGATGGATCTGGTATCATCAACATTAAGGGATTGCCTACATTAACAAATGTCTTATATGTTATAGGGCTTAAGGCAAATTTGATCAGTGTAGGACAATTGTGTGATGATAACTTGAATAGATGAACACTGGGTATAGGCTATGCAAGACCTACCTCCACCATTTTGAAAGAAACAATGTCTGGGAGTTGGTTCCACGTCCTAAAGAAGGTAATGTAATTGGAACCAAATGGATCTTCAAGAATAAATCAAATGAACAGGAAATGTGGCAAGAAATAAAGCCAGACTTGTTGCTCAAGGCTATACCCAGATTGAAGGGATAGACTTTGACGAAACATTTGCTCAGGTAGCCAGACTGGAATCCATCAGGCTGTTGCTAGCTGTGTCCTGCTACATCAACTTCAGACTATTTCAGATGGATGTCAAAAGTTCCTTTCTGAATGGTGTGCTTAATGAGGAAGCCTATGTGGAGCAGCCCCAAGGCTTCACAGATCCATCTCACCCTAATTATGTCTTTAGACTCAAAAAGGTGTTATATGGGTTGAAACAAACCCCCAGAGCTTGGTATGAAAGGCTCACATCATTCTTGCTAAGTAACGGATACAAAAGGGGAGGAACTGATAAAACTCTTTTCATTAAGCATCTAAATCCTGGACTAACTGTAGCTCAAATATATGTTGATGACACAGTATTTGGGCCTACATCTCAGTCCAAAATTAATGAATTTATAAACACAATGAAAAGAGAATTTGAAATGAGTATGGTTGGTGAGCTAGGATTTTTTCTTGGTTTGTAGGTACAGTAGGATGAATCTGGCATATTCATATCTCAAGCAAAATACGCTAAAAATATGGTGAAGAAATTTGGACTTGAAGATGCAAAGGCAATGAGAACTCCCATGGCAACTACTCTAAAACTTTCAAAGGATGACAGTGATAAGGATGTGGATCCATCCCTCTACAGAAGCATGATTGGAAGTCTTCTATACCTTACCGCCAGTAGGCCATATATATCCTTCAGTGTTGGAGTTTGTGCAAGATATCAATCCAAACCATAGGAATCTCATGTTGCTGCTGTGAAAAGAATCATCAGATATGTAAGTGGTACGTTGAATTACGGAATTTGGTTTACAAGAGATACCACTGCCCATCTTGCAGGTTTTTCAGATGCAGACTGGGCTAGGAATGTGGATGATCGAAAGAGCACATCTGGAGGATGTTTCTACATTGGGAACAATTTGGTGGCATGGCTAAGTAGAAAACAAAATTCAGTGTCACTTTCCACAGCCGAAGCTGAGTATATAGTAGCTGGCAGTTGCTGTACACAACTCCTTTGGATGAAACAAATGTTGGAGGACTATGGAATCTCTATAGAACAAGTCACTATGTATTGTGACAACACCAGTTCCATTAATATCTCAAAGAATCCAGTCTAGCACTCCAGAACAAAACATATTGGCATCAGACACCACTTCATCAGAGAATTGGTGGAACAAAAGATTATCAATCTGGAGCACATACAGACTGATCTACAGCTGGCAGATTTGTTTACAAAGGCCCTCGATACTGTCAAATTTGAAAGCATTAGGAAACAAATTGGAGTATCACCTCCTTCTGAATAGGAACATGCATATTTCATAAAAAAAATGCATTTGTTTTTCTTATTGCATTTTGTTAACTTATCCTATTCTTATATTAAGTAGATCATGTTTTTGCTTGCAGATATATCTGAGTGCTTGTGGCTGATAACGAGACAGATACGTCTGGCTAATAGCAGTCAACATGTCTCCGGATGAATCTAACTAGCACTCAAATCTGGACAATCCTAAGGATAAGTCACTGCTATCTATGTCACATAGTTGTTACTGGATGAGATTTCATATTCTGTTTGTAGACCTATTATCCAAGGGCATGGCTAGTGGAAAAGTAGGTTGTCCATCCAAGCCATGTTCATACCCTTTAGCTTCAAAATACGATGAATTGAGATAAATGTGGTAATATTGTAGAAATAAGGGGAAAACCTAGTAAGATAACTTCTGGGGATTGTGTGAATCTACCAATCCAAGCCAAGTTTATACCCTTCTTCTAACCTAAAGGGGAACATACTGTAAGATAACTTTTGGGGATTGTGTGAAGCTGTTTCCACCTCCAAAAGACATTGTCATACTATAGAAAAAGTCGACAAGCCGGATTTGAGAAAATGCATTTCTTATAGATTTTGATCGGTCTAATTGTGCATCACAGTGATAAATCGATAAGTCAGGACAATCATATGATTTTTGATAGTATGTGGATGACTAAGGATTGCTCGGATCATACACGCACATTAATCAACTTATTTATGTACGTGGTGTATACTGACAGATGTATCTGACTCAACAGAAGTCAACAAGTGCTCAGACGTGTCTCAGGTATCCAGATGTATTTAGATTTTTCTTATTCACGAATTTTTAGATTTTATTATGAAAATCTCTAATTTTAAGGCAGTATATCGTAGGCTAATATTTTCAAATCTTGCAGAACAAGTCAGTTGATTGTGGAGCCCAATTTTTGATAATTTATTTGTTTCCTAATTCTGAACATATTCTATTTCTATGTTTATCCATTTTTTAAGGAAAGGAAATTGGCATAAACTAGGATTCTCAAGAGACATCTTTCTCTACAAGGAATGAAATTAAAAATCTCTTGAATTCTACTTGTACTCAAATTCCTCAAAAATCTCTCTTTAAATCTCCTTCATTGTCTCCACACCAGCCGTTCTTACTCATTCCAGAACAAGTTCAAATTCCAACTCAGCCTATAGCCAAACCAAGCCAAGGCGGCTCTACCACCAAGCCACAAGTTATAGGTGCAAATTCGACACCTATGTTTGATAATCTTCCTACCAGTCACTTTTCTCCCTTAGATATTCAAAGTGAATCGATTGTTGCTAGAGAAATTTCGAGCAAACAGTCTGAAAAGAAGGGGGAGATGCCAAAAGATGATAACGATGTGAAATAAGGTAAATCTGAAAAATGAATTGGCAGAAGACGTAGATGGATCTAACCCGGACTCAGGTACATCAGATGAATCTGGTGATTCAGAGTCAAAGGCTGAAGAAGAGAAATCAGAGGAATCAATTGTTGGTTTATCCTTGGATTATTTTACAATTGATTCGTGATCAGGGTATTCAGATACTAGAGGATAATCTGCTGATCAATCACAAGGTGTTAAACAGGGTCAGATGCAGGAAAACACTGGAGGTGCAGACCTCTCACAGGAAACAGGTTTTGGGTAACACTCCTGGTAAACAGGATTCGTCTGGCCAGGATACCAGAATTGGCCAGTTAGAAGCAGAGATTATTGGGTTAAAAGCAGAGGTATCTGATCTCAGGATTTGTGTCAAAAGACTTGAAGACACGCTGGATCAGTTGCTTGGAGGTTCTTCAAAAGAAAAACCAGATGAAACAGAGGAATTTAAGTCTGGAGTTGAAAATGAAAAATCAGAAGAGCAGAATGAATCTGATAAGAGAGAAAGGCCTGAAAACAAGGATGATGCTGTAGAATATGAAGAAGATGAGACTGCTAGGCCAGACAGAAAGAACAGAAAAATGAGAATAACACAGTGACCATAAAGAAAAATAAACTGAGTACAAGGGCAGATGAATATACTACACCAGGTGGATCCAGGTATGATCATTCATCATTTGTTAGCAGCCTTATCCAGACTACCAAAGGTATGCTTACACCTTTCAGTTTTAAGTTTTGGTCGACCGGTGCCTATGCCGATTCTCAAAAACCATATATCTGGGTGTCTAGAGACCGAAAGATGGGTCTGGCCAACCTAAATCGACTGGACAAGATGGCAGAATTGGCAACTGGAATCTATTTGCATGTTTTCATGAATTCTATGTTTGAGGGGTCTTTGGGGAGAGACATAGATATCCTACTGCATTAAATTTCTATGCATTGCAGTAAGGGAGAGCATTTTTTTTTTTTGTGTTTTCAGAATTTTCTAAAACTCAACCTTTATTTGCAAGTTTTATTGTCTGTAACTGAATTTTGCCTAATTTTTGTCTACTCATTGGCAGGTTACAAGACGTGGATTGCTTCCCCTATTTCTTCCAAAAAGCGGGAGTAGTATTTTTTCTCATATATTCTGATTGATTGAATGTTGAAGTAACTTTTGGTTTATTTTGATTCTCCTTTATGTGCTTATTATTTTTCTCTCGTTACACGCATAAATTTGTTGAAGTGAGCTTATTATGATGCATGACTTGAGGGGGAGCTTAATAATTGCATATTACTTCTTTCTATGTTTGTAAAAGATGATTAGGTTTTGGAAAAATAGAAAAAGTCAAAGGGGAAGATTATTAACTTATTTTAAGTTATATTTATTGGCATTTTCTATTTTCCTACGTGTTTGTAATTTGATAAATTTAGTTTATTACTAAATATTTTTATTTAGTAATTTATTAAGTTTAATTAAATTACTTAAATATTTCTTGGATGTAATATTGTCTTTATCTCCTATATATTGTGATAATATTTGTTGCTTATCTTCTATGATAATGATCAAGAAATATTGTGATAATATTTTGGAGATAATGTTTGTTGCTTATCTTATATGATAATGATCAAGAAATATTGTTATAATATTTTACTTGGCTTGAAATTCTATCTTTATCACTTATAAGTATTTTGATTATATTTTAAGTCTTGGTAAAATATTCTAATTGGCCAAGTATAATATTGAAATCATGATATTGAAATATTGTGATTTTGGTAAAATTCTTGATGATATATTTTGTGATTATTCTTGACACTCAAGCTTATCCTTAGATATGGTAAGTTTCTTATTGATATGGTCAAGAATATTTCAATCTTATCTTTGCATATGGTAAGATTTATTTATTCGAAAATCTTTATTATGAAGAATCTTGATAGGGCCGAAAATATACTTGATTGGTAAATGGTAAGATCTTTCAAGATTTATCATTATCTTATTTTATGGTAAGATTTATTTAAGAATAATTATCTTACATTTTTCTAATTATCTCTACTGTATTTTGCAGGTATTAGAGATCTTGTGCAATAAGGAAACTTGGAATTCAAGTAACCTAATTGCACTTTAAATAGAAGGAAAACGAGATGTTTTTCTGGAGACGTGAAAAGATACAAAATCCGTGTGGAGCTTCTTAAATACACGTCCGCCTTGTTAAAGAAGTCTTGAAGCCTTATTTTCGTGTGGTGCAAAAATAATTAAAGCTTCACTTGTGTTGTGACTTCAATACTCCGGGAGGAGGATTCAATCACTTAGAGAAGGAAATAATTTCAGCATGAAGATCAAACGGGAGGTTTGGATCAAGATCGAACGGGAGTTCATGTTGCTGAAAAGTGTTGCAGAGTCAAAGAAAACTACTGAAGAGTGGTGGGACGCCAGCTCACATTGCATGCCACAGAAGGATCATGGAGTAATCTATTTCTTAGATTATCCTGTAGTTTAAATTGATCTATATAAACTCTTTCCTTATATAGTGATTTGTTTTTGTTCACATGATGCGAACCGTGGGTTTTCCCTGTTAGGGTTTTTCCCACGTTAAGCTCAAATTATTGTGTTCTTGTCCATTTACAATTCCGCACAATTTATTCTTGTTGTTTACGTTTTACTATCCAGACGAATCTGGCTGAGCAAGATTCATCTGGTACTGTGCTAAACAAAACTTAAAGATTTACTGTTAACTGATTACGGTCCAAACTTGTCTGTGACAATCTGTTTATACAATTTAGACAACCTCATATTTTCACTTTGAATAACCTACTCAATGTCATTTTCTGATGGACTAGATGTTAAAAATAGTTCATTAAAATATTGTACAATTGCCTCCTCTATGCTCTCTGGTGTTGTTTGCCAATGTCCATCATCATCTTTCAGTCCCACAATGGTGCTACGGCTCTTCCTTGCGGATGCTCTATAGTGAAAGAAGCTAGAATTTCTATCTCCAAAATGAATCCAATCTGCCCGAGATTGCTGTCTCCAATAATGTTCTTCCATGTCTAAGAGTTCTTCTAATTCCTCCTCAAGTTGTCGTGCCTTTGTAAAATTTTCTACTGAAAAGTGTACGTTGTTGACCCTATTCAATTGCTTACGAATGTTTCGAATCTTGGATGGAATTTCCCTACTGTTGCTGCCCCCATGATTCCAGGAAATTGCGACAGCCTGCTATCTTATCTAGGAAATTGCTCATTTCTGTTGTGTTATTTGGGGAAGAAGTATTGCAATTTTCTTTCCATCCCTCTCTGATAATCTCCAAACAATCTGACCATCGGAGCCACATAGTTTCAAACTGAAATGTTGTTGTCTTTTCCTGAATTCTTTTCTTTGATTAAAACTTACAATTTTTAACTCTAGAGCATGATGATCCGAGGCGTAGAAGTCAAGGAGATTGATGGTTATATTTGGAAATAACTCTCGCCAATCATTGCTAGCCAATGCTCTATCCAATCTTTCAAAAATATTGTTTGTAGATTGTGAATGTTTTGCCCAAGTGAAATCTAGTCCAGAGAATCCGAGATCTGTCAGTTTACAATCGTTCCCCGCCTCTCTAAAACCATCCATAGATACCTTGGGTCTATCACTTCCTCCCCATTTTTCATTAGTGAATAAGATTTCATTAAAATCTCCTATACACAGTACTTGGGCTGAGCAAGCCTGTACTAGCCTGCGTAATAATACCCAGGAATTATATCGTTGAGATGTATCTAGGTCCCCATAAAAGTTGATTAAATTCCAACTAGGTCCATTATTGAAAGAGACCAAAGTATGAACATGAAACTTTGAGTAAGAGATAAGCTTCACATCCCACTTCTCCTGCCAAGCCAAAATTAAATCGCCACTATTACCAATGTTGTTTACATGAATCCCACAAGAAAAGCCTATACGATGATGTAGTTCCTTCGCTTTTTGTCCCCAAAGGCGGGTCTCAATGAGAAATAGAAGGGATGACTTCTTGTCAAACACAAGGAGCTTGAGGTTTGTGAATGCTCGAGGGTTCCTCAAACCTTGAGCATTCCATGATATACTACTCATTGCTCTCGGCGGGGCTGGTCACCAGCCTCCGCCGATATATTAATCAGATTCAATTCATCCATATCCATACCACGTGACTTTTTCATCTCCATATCATCTTCTATGTCGTCACTCAATTTCCTTTTAGTCAATATATTGATTGATGTTTTTGGGGGAGAGAGGGTTAGGTATTTTCATACCACGCCTTATTCCTTTACTCACGCTGCCCACATGGTTTGAGACACTGTTGTCGATACCTTTATTTTGTGCTCCTTGTTGGCCTTGATCAATATTGTGAGTGGTTTTCATCACTCCTTGGTTAATAGTTTCCTTTGTCATGGTTACTTTTGATGATTGTATTTCTGCTTGAAAGATCTCCTCATGCATTTCCATTGTCCTTTTCTATTCCAGAGGTGGAATTTGATTTTAAATTTGTTCGATTGTCACTTCCCCATTCCCATCTTCGTCTCCTTTTTTGCTGATATATATGAATTGTCAGTCATTATCACTTCCTATTTACTTGAATTACTACTAGGAGGTTTGGCCATACTACCGTTTCCACCCCCACCTTCTTTCCCTTTTGCTACTAGTGTATGTAGGTTTCCCGCCATTACCTCCCCCAATGTATCTGAATTACTAATTGGAGAATCAGCCCTCGTGGATGTGTCTTGCTTTTCCTTTATGCTTACATCTTTCTTATTGTCCCGCCACCACCCATTTAGTGCCCTAACTTGAAGGCCAAAATGGTGATTTTCAGGTCTGCGAAGGATATCTGGTACATTTTCGTCATAGAATTTGAAAGCATGATTCAAATGTCCATAGAGTGTACAATAGTCTGGGAGCCTTTCATATTTCATTTCAACCTCTATAATCTCACCCATAGAACCCAACTGAATTGGCACAACCACAACAAGAGGTTTGGTTGTGTCGATTTTAATTCTATTACAAATATAAGATCCCCAACAAGACCTCTGAAAATCGGCGTCGACATCCATAAATTCCGCTAATTGGGTTTCAATGATTTCTGTTATTTTCCTATTCATGAATATGAACGGAAGTTTATGTACTTAGATCCAAAAGGCAGTGTGAGAGGGTTGCATATCTGGGGTGGAATGTTCATCAATTTCTTGTAACACGATCATCCTTTTCTCGAAAACCCATGGCTCTCCCGCTAAAACCTTTTTGCGGTCTCTTTCATTTTCGAACTCGCTAAAGAAAGACTCCTTATCGATGAATTGTATTTTAATTCCTCCCTGCTTTCCCCATAGAGTGTTCATTAGTGTCTTAAAGGCTTCCCGCTTCACCATTTTATCTCCCAAACTTCTCCCAATGATTCCTCGTTTGAGATAATTCCTACTATATTGGACTAAATCATCATAGACTTCAACCACGGTGTCCTTCGAACCGGTTAATTTGAATTCTTTCAATAATTTTTGTATTTCATCCATCGTGTTCATTCTAGTTAGCTATAATTTGTACACTTTAGTTTCCAGGCCTTTGTGAATTGGATTTGCTATAAGAAGCAGGATCCTCATTTATAGTGGAACACGAGTAGCAGGGCAAAGGTTGTAAACAAGGTTGGTGCCTACTAGGGTACTGTTGATAGAGGAGACGAGTATACCATAGAGGATGGCGAGAATACCATAGAGGATGGTGAGAGTTTTCACTTTACCTCACATACTTTTGTGGATTGATTTTGTTAGAAGAAGTAAGGTCCTCAAATTTATTGGAAACACGAGGAGCAGGCAGATTTTTGAATCCAGGAATGATTTCGACGAGGGTACTATTGAGAGAGGGGTAGCTGACGGGTATACCAAATCGAGGACGTGAGCAATTTAAATAGGAAGATATTAGCGGAAAAGACCGTCTTTAAGGTGGTGGAGATTTCAGAGGGAAGAGTTGCTTATGTCGGTTAGCTACAGTAGATAGTGCTTCTTTGGGTTGCAATTATAGAATTTCTTGTACAGTAAACAAACAAACCTCAATCATCAGCCGAACGAAGCTCTCTGGTTGATGGAGGAAGCTGGCTCCGGTCGTTGACTACAGACGGTAAGGCGATGGCCAAGATGATTTTGAGTATCACAGCCTTCTCTCGAGAAGATGGGAAAATCTGTGCAATCCTTGAACTCCATCTTATATTACTAGTATCATAGATGTAACAAGAATAGGATCTTTGTACTATGCCGTATGCGTGCATACCGTCAATCGGGTCAATCGATACAATTTTAGGAATTACACAATTATTTTCCAAGAAAAGACAAAAAAAGAAAAAAAAAATACATTTTCTTTGTTAGGTTTTGACTTCAAATTACCTGCTACTCATTTTTACCTATTTATAAATTAGCTGTTAACCCCGAATGGAGGCTAACAAAATAAAAGTGATCCTCGTTTACATTCCAATTTATTATATATATATATATATATGTCTTTTTATGATTATCTATACAATTTTTTTCTTAAAGTATGATTATTTTACAAAAATTCTCATTTAATAGCTCTAAAGAATTACTAACATTAAAAAAAAATAAAAATAAAAAAACTCATAACAGCTTTATATAGTAATACAAGTTTAATTATATTAAGAAGTATGTTTGGAGAGAATGAGATGAGACTTGAAAGTGAGAGATGAAGAGTAGTATAGAGTTGAAATGTAAGGCTTAATTTTGAAATTATATGTTTGGACGTTGGTGGTTTATGACACTTTTAATTTGTTTGATTTTTTTTTAACTGAACTTATTAATCGGAGATGGTCTTGGAACGGGGATGGGGATTTGATATCAATCCCACAATCCCAATCCCTGCGCCATCCTCGATCGGAGATACTTTTTCATCCTTGTCATTGTCAGGGATTTCCTACCCCATTGTCATTCCTAAATTAATGTGTTTGATTAGTTTGATTTTTTAGGTGAAAAAAGTGGAGAATTTTTCAATTTTTTTTGTTTGATTGAGATTTTTTTCATGGAAAATAAAGTAAAATTTATCTATTTTAATAAAAAAAATTTATTTTTTCACACATTTGTACTTGATAATAATATTAATTTTTGAAAAAAAATAAAATCAATTAATAGCAACAAAAATGGGAAAAAAAACTTTATGGAAAATAAAACCTCACCTCCTTAAAAAACGAATTCCTCAAAATCAAGGAAAATTCTGGATTTCGAGACTAGATGAAAAATCAATTTCATCAAAAATTTAGACAATCAAATATCGCAAAAGTTAAAAAATCACATGAAAAACTCATTTTCATGGAAAGATTAAGGCTATTAAACATATTCTAAGTAATACTTTTATTGATTTTCATTGATGAATTAAGGAAAAGTTAGACAAGAAAAAATCTCTCTTGATCAAAAAAGTTAAAAGTGTTTGGTCAATTAATTATTTCTATACCTTTGACTATCAACTTCAAGTATGATGAAAATCAAACCATGAATCTCCATCAAGAACGCCATTCCCATTCTCAAACTCATCTGGAAATCCGAGCGAGTCCACCACATCCTCCGTGCTCCACCCCGCACTCAATAATTTCTTCGAGAATACCCTCAATCGCCACCCCATGCTCTCCCTATTGAATGATTCATCAGTATTGGTACTACTATTATCATCATCTTCGTTATCAAACTCATCACAGCCGTCCATCATCATCATCTCCCTTACATCCTCTTCTTTCCACCCTCCATCTCTTAATCTCCAAAATACCTCATCCAAACATCCACCCAAGTCCCCACTCCACCACCCACGCGTGATACCACGCGCCTCCGCAATGCCCGTCCAAAACTCAATTTTCCGCGCCTCCGTAGCCGCCCACGGCGGCGCATCCAGTTTCAAACACTCCTCATTCTGTATTCTGAATTCAACTCGTCTGAAAAACCCAGCAATATCAAAACTCCACAACTTCACCTCGCCGCCATGAACGTAAAAAACCGGGTTCCCGGCCATGCATGGCGCCGAGGAAATGTAAAATTTTCCATATATAGGGACAAGAATCGGCGCTTTCTTTAAGAAACGTTTAGCCAAATTCACAGCCCGATCATTATCACTCGGTCTATCTCCCCAAGATTCGAGCCAAAAATTGTTCCTTGAAACCTGTTTACAAATCTCAATAATGGGTAGGTTTATTTGGATTTCAAGCTGTTGTTTAGACGACGATCGCCAATGCGGGAAGCCCTGCCCAATCGGAAGGCCCTCTTGAAGGATGGACCGGAGGTCCGGCGGGAAAATGAAATTGAAAGACGACTCTAAAGCGGAGAATTCGGTCTCCGAAAGTCCATTTTCCACTGGAATATTCGATGAAATCAAATGGTTTATTAAATTCTTGGCATATGCTGCATATGAAAAGCAGACTCTCATTGGTTTGAAGGTCATGGGGATTATGGGATTCAATGGCTCTAAAACAGTAGCTGCCATTGACGATTCAAGATCAAGAAAATTGTGAGCTATACATACAGAAATATGTGTATGTATATAGTTTTTTCTCTTTTTGTCTGTGCGTGATTCAGTGTGAGTTTTGTGTGGGGAGTTTTATATGAAAAGCGTGTTTGACGGTTGCGTTAATCTGAAGCTGTTGATTTGAACGAAGAATTCGCATTAGGAAAATAGGGTTTGTTTTAGACTCTCTGACTCCCTCTCTCTTGTTTGTATTTTGTATCTCTCATACTAAATACTAACTACTAATACAGTGTCACTTTGAAGTTTGAACAATTAAAAGGACCAACGACATACGTATGTGTTTTTAAGGACCTTCTAGAACATATATGCTAATGCCATAGTATTGGATGAGATTAAACAGTATATAACTAATACTTCTACTTCGTACGTACATACTTTAATGTAACAATAGTTATTCATTAAAAAATCGTATACGTGTAATAAAATTGATAGAAGAAGGATAAATTTGACATGCGGGTGAAGTGTCATTAGTAACATTTAAATGAATGTATATGACCTCACACTAATATGTACCCAATTTTAATTTATATTTTAAGTTCAACACGTCATGCATTCGATACGAAAAAAAGAAAAGAAAAAGAAATCGACTTGCATTGAAATAGAGAGTGTTGAAAACATATACTAAATCGACGATTTTTAAGAAAGTATTTTAAATTGACAAGTCAAGATAGTTAAAGGGCAAAAAATAAAAAATAAAAAGTGGAAGAAAGGGAAACATTTAAAACTTATGTGCTTTCGAGTTTTTGAATCCTCGAAAATTAGATGTCAAGTCTCTTTCGAATGAGCCTACATCATAGTTTTTTTTATTTTTATTTTATTTTTATTTTATTTTATAAGATACATATTTATCATTATGTTATAGAACTCTTAGATTAAATAGCTCACAAGGTAATAAGTCAAGAACTTCTATAGTTATTTAATTTCCACATCAAAATCCAATTATCGAATTTATTATTGAACTTAAAAAATGGGATTAATTTTGAATGATCATTTGGCTAAAGTTGGATGGCCGATTTGATGCCGCCATTTTTATAAATAATAGCATTCATGCATGCCGGCGTCACTTATTAATCCAGTGACAAAATAAAATAAAATTTATGTTTCATAAATTACGCAAACAAGAATCAGAAATTATGGTACTGGTTTGACTCAGCACCCTCACGATTAAGACAAAAAACAAAGGATGGACAGCTTATTGGTCTGTTGGCTGGCTTCCACATATTGACTCCACGTGTTTTGGAAGGTAAAAGTCATTTTCTGACTGGAATCTTCAATCCAATTGCGATATATTTCCAATATTTTTATATATAAGCCTCGGGGATTAATTAAAATCAGATTTTTAAAGAATTTTGATAAAAATTCAAAACAATATGCGCGCTTGTAGAAGTCCGGTGAAGGAACGATAATGGAGAAGCCGCTTTACATACATCTGTTAAAGGATGAATTTCACGTTGAATAAATATTAAGATATAGACCAACTTACAAGATATTGAACTATTTATCTTAATAAGGTTGACATTTTAAAATTGACAATATTTTAAGATGAGATGTCTAACCTTAATATGCATTTAATTATAAGTTGATCTATATTTTTATCTTTAGAGTAAATGTATTGAAACCACCAATTTTGTTAACTAAATCACATTTTAATTACAATGAATATTTTTAAATTTTTCTTATTTTTACATTTATGTTGCAAATTTTTTTTATCATCAACTATTATTAATTTTCATATCTTGTCTATAGAGAAGATTTTTGTCCAAATTATTTTTGTTATGAGGGTAAAAAAGAATTATTTATCTAGCAAATTTTTAAATAATCAAAATAAATAACTAATACAAAAGTAAGAAAAATGTATTTGCACCTCTTTTCAATGCAGGTTGGCAGAATATTTGAATATAAATCTTGATTAGAGACAAAATATATTAATTAATTGAAAGTTATGAATAACAAAACAATGAAAAAAGTTGAGGATATAAGAGCAAATTTAAGCAAATATTGGAGATTTTTTTAGCAATTAAAATGTGGCGTGTGTGTGTATGAATATAACTATCCTTATCTTCATCTGATGTGAGATTTATTTATTCCTTCACATACCCGGCAACATACTAATCTTAAAATTCGTGTGGTCATTTTTTTTTAATCGAATTGAAATGCTTGTTTGAACTTAATGTGACTCTGATACTATTTCAAGATTTGGAATTCCATCTCAAAATGTCAATATAATTAAAAGAAGCAATCCAAACACTTATCTACAATTTGAAATAATAAATAATACTCCTAAAATACCGAGAGTCGATAGTTCATGTCAATAAGGGAAGGGAAAATTAAACAAAACCATGTATATAAGATTTACAATTCAAAAATAAGGTCCAGAAGTTTTTATACACTTTTCAAATGATGATAGCGATTAATTAAATTAATTGATATAATATTCTCAAAAAAAAAAAAAATAAAAAATTATTTGATATAATTAAAACCTCTAACCATAATTATATTATTATCTGAACTTATTTAAAATATATTTACCATTAAACCCGCCCAACTATCTCTCTCTCTCCATTACCCTCAACCCCCATCAATCCCTCAACTCTCTCCATTATTGCATCTGCTTGCCTTGCTCTACCGCCTCCTTCTACAATCCTTCAATCAAACAAAATTGAAAGCAAAAAATCAGTTTCCTCCACCACCTCCATTATGAGTTCATCCACCATCACCATTATCAGTTTCCCCCACGGCTCCACCACTGCTATTTTTTTAATACTTCAACTAAAATGGTTTTAAAACTAGTCTTTGAACAATTTTAGAGAGAGAAAAATAATTGGAGTAATTTTCTGTATATTATTAATATCACACCCATGTGTTGATAAGAATAATTTTACTCACTACAAGAAAATGATCATTCACCGACGGCCAACTATCCGACGGAAGCTGGTACCGTCGGAAATTTCCGACGAAACAAAATCCTGTCGGAAATTTCCGATGGAATAATACTCATCTGTAAATTCCAACGGAACTTGTGGTACCGTCGGAAATTTACGACGGAAAGTATAATACCGGTCGGAAATTTTCAACGGAATAATATCCGTCAGAAATTTCCAATGAAAAGTTTAACGCCGTTGAAAATTTCAGACGGTGTTTAACGTTCCGTAGAAAATTTCCGACGGAAAGTTTAACGACGTCGGAACTTTCCGACGGTCTTCTACTTTCCGTCGGAAATTTCTGACGGAAAGTTTAACGCCGTCGGAAATTTCCGACGGACTTCTTCTTCCCGTCGGAAAGTACCGACGAAAAGTTAAATTTCCGTCGAAAATTTTCTACGGAAAGCTACTTTCCGTCGAAACCGTCGCAGATTCTCTTATAGTTAGGAATTAGCTCCGACTGCGTCATTCTTTCTCCAATTATTTTCTTCTTCTCTCATTTACTCTACAAATCTCAAACTATTTCAGTAGAAAACTAAAAGAATACTCATTTATATTTTGATGGACATTTTTTAAATTGAGGATAGTCCAATTTTTATTAAGGTATGTAACTCTCTCTCTCTCTCTCTCTCTCTCTCTCTCTCTCTCTCTCTCTCTCTCTCTCTCTCGTATTTCATCCAATTTTATAGTTAAAATTAGTTTTGCAAGCTAATGGATTATGAAATATTTCAAAACTTGAATATGTTAAATTATATATAATAGATTTATTGTATGTGTATTACAGTTAGTATGTATATTTGTTTTCTAATTAGTGTATATACTTGTGTACATTAATAATATTAATATATTACATTTATTATTATAATATGTATACTAAATTAGGGATAACATACTATATGTAGATATTAGATTAGTATATGTTGATTTTCTGTTGTTACTTTGTCCATTTTTATTAGTAATTGTTGTGTATTTTAGGTAGATATAATACATAAACTAATTGCCCTTTAAGAAAGAAATTAATAAATGCATATGCTAATTGTTATTGTAGTCTTACTAATTAGTAATTTGTTCAATTTTATTAGTAAATTGTTATGTATTTTGTATAGAAAGAAGAGATTTTTTAAGATGAAAAATGCTAAATTAAATTAATTATTTACATATTATTTTTAATATTAGTATGACACATAAGTTTCAAAAGTAGTGTAATGAAGCGATCTTTTTATTGTTAAATATAATCAACTTTATATATCATTTGACATTGTCCAGTATGGAAGATGATCGTAGTTGGATGTATGCATGCTTAATTGACAGGTTTCTTTCTGAAAGATTTATTGCTGGGGTTGAAAGATTTATTGAAAATGCATATTCCCAACCAGATATTGGAAACACCATGAAATGTCCATGTAGTAGATGTGGCAACACGAGATTATTTAACCAGGATGACATAAAAATTCATTTGTAGAAATATGGATTTATTGGTGGGTATACTACATGGACTGAACACTGTGAACATGTTAATGCCAGTTCTTCAAATTATGGTGAATCGTCAACGGAACAGGGAGTAGGGGAATACAACCTTCATACCATGGTGATGGATGCAATGGGCCCTGAGATGTATAATGTGTCTTCCAATATTGGCAATAGTGAGCCTGAGGAACATATACCTAATTCGAAAGCTGTAAATTTTTTTACACTTTTACAAGAAGTCGATAAACCTTTATGGCCGGGTTGTGTAAAGCATACTAAATTATTTGCAATGTCACAACTTTTGAACTACAAATCTGAATATAATATGCCCACATCATGTTATGATCGTCTAATGTCCATCGTGACGGACATGTTACCGGAAAATAACCTGCTAGAAAGTACCTTTTACAAGACAAAGAAGATGCTATCGAGTCTTGGGCTTGGTGTTGTCAAAATTGATGCATGTATCAACGATTGCATGTTGTATTACAAAGAAACTGAGAACTTGGTTCAGTGCACGAACTGCAATAGCCCGCGGTTTAAAGATGCAATCTCAAGATCTGGGCCCCCGGTTGCTCATAAAGTTTTGCGGTATCTGCCTCTAACTCTTAGACTTCAAAGGTTATACATGTCAAGACGCACAGCAAAACACATGATTTGGCATGCAAACAATGCCTTTACACACGAGGAAATGTCACATCCAGTACATGGTGAGGCATGTAAGCATTTTGATAGAACCTGCCCCGAGTTTTTTTATGAGCCACGTAATGTACGTCTCGGTCTTTGCACAGATGGCTTCAACCCATTTAACATGACAAGTACACATTACTCATGTTGGCCAATTATTACTACAGTGTACAATTTGCCACCTGGTTTGTGCATGCGACGAGATAACTTATTCTTGACTATGGTTATCCCTGGACCTAAAAGTCCTGGGAAAGATATCGATGTTTACTTACGTCCACTAATAGACGAAGTGAAAATGTTGTGGGACGATGGAGTTGAAACATATGACATACACAGAAGGCAAAACTTCACAATGAAAGCTGCATTGATGTGGACTATTAGTGATTTCCCAGGACTTGGCATGCTGTCCGGGTGGAGTACACACGGTCCTTTGTGTTGTTCGTACTGTATGGATCAACAAAAATCATTTAGATTGAAGAATGGGCGAAAGTGTTGCTTTTTTGATTGTCATCGTCGATTCCTACCTCACAACCATCCTTTTAGAAGACAACGAGATAAGTTCTTTAAAAGAAGAATGGAGAAGGATGTTCATGCACTGATTCCTCCAACTGCAGGTGAATATTTGCGTGGGGTTGTTGACAGACTTCCTTCTTTCATAAGTGGTAGAACCATTAGGAGATCAGCAATTGAAGGATTTGGAAGTAGGCATAATTGGATAAGGAGAAGTATTTTCTGGGATTTGCCTTATTGGCATACCAATCTTATAAGACACAATTTAGACGTCATGCATATCGAGAAGAATGTATTCGAAAATATATTCAACACAGTTATGGATGTGAAAGATAAAACCAAAGACAACTTTAATGCCAGGAAGGTTTTAGAGCTTTATTGCAATCGTCCAGAGCTGCACATTATGGAGAACATGGGGAGATTTTATAAGCCGAAAGCTTCTTACAGTTTGACAAAGGAGCAGAAGTTGGTGGTTTGTAATTGGATGAAGACATTAAGAATGCCAGATGGATATGCTTCTAACATTGCACGATGCGTTAAGGGTACTTCTGATTTTTATGGGATGAAGAGCCATGACTGTCATATTTTTATGCAGAGGCTCATACCAATAGCATTTAAAGATGTATTTCCAAAACCAATTTGGGAAGCATTAACGGAGCTTAGTAACTTTTTTAATGATCTGTGCTCTACTATCGTGAAGGTTGAAGACATGAAGTGTTTGGAAAAAAATATCGTTGTAATAATATGCAAACTTGAGAAGATATTTCCACCTTCATTTTTTGATTCAATGGAGCATTTTCCAATTCATTTGCCATATGAAGCAAGAGTGGGTGGTTCGTTACAGTATCGCTGGATGTATCCTTTTGAAAGGTAATTTAGTTTTGCACGTTTTATTTTAGTTATTAAATGTGTAATAATAGAAGAAATACCCTTTCTAGTTTAATCAATTTAATATCACATGTTTCAGGTTCCTTAATCATTTGAAGAGGAAAGTGAAAAATCGTGCCTCTATGGAAGGATCTATAGTAGAGGCATATTTGGTAGAAGAAATATCGACATTTTGCTCATTATATTTTGAGGATGATGTCCAAACCAGATTGAATCATCCTCCAAGGAATGATGATGGAGGGTTAAATGATCCATTGGGACTATTTTCAATCTTCACATACCCTGGTCGACCTCTGGGCAAGTAAAGTGGAAATTCTAGAGAACTAACTGACGAGGAATATCGAGCTGCTTCAAGATATGTGCTACTTAATTGTGAAGAAGTCACCACATTCGTTACGTAAGTAATAATAAGTTTACTATATAACTATTTGTACGTTCTACCAGTTTGATTGACATATATTTTATCTTTTGGCTTGCAGGGAGTTTGAGAGGCAAATGAGAATAAATTATCCCCGATCATTTGTTGCACAACTAGATCGTATGCGCGATGAATACTTTGGAGAGTGGCTAAGAAATAATCTAAGAACAATTCATTTACTTTTTGTACCTTAAATTTAGTTCCTACACAATGACTGAGAAATTTTTTTTAGGTCTTGTATGATGACAAAGTTGATCCCCACATCAAGCAATTGGCCCAGGGACCATGTCGTCGGGTGAAGTGCTACAATGGTTATTTTGTGAATGGTTTTAAATTTCACACTTTAGAGTATGGTCAATACAAGAAGACAATGAATAACGGTGTTTGTGTTTTAGGAAGTTGTTACAATGAGCTAGATCGTGATTATTACGGCATGTTGACCGAGATTGTTGAGTTGGTATATTTTGGTTCAGGAAATACGATTACATTATTCAAATGTGACTAGTTTTACAACGAACACGGAGTTCATGTGGATCAGCAATTCAACCTTGTGGAGGTCAACCATAGAAGAACATTAGCTTTACCTGATTGCTTCGTACTAGCCCAACAAGCTCAACAAGTATACTATACTAGTGTTGCTTCAACGCGTAGAGATAGACAAGATTGGTGGGCAGTTGTGAAGACCAAAGCTAGACATCTCACCCAAGTGGAAGGAGTCACATCAAGAGATCAATTTATGGGTAGAACTTGCATTTCAAGACGATCGATCACCGTATGCTTTGCCACCCGTTTCTGATGGCTTGGAGCTAGACGTGCAACCATTGGTACATAATGATGTCTATGCCGAAGAAGTGGATAGTGATGAAGTTACAACTGAGGGCACGGTTGATATTGAAGAGTTAGCACAAGACAGAGAGGGAGACAGTGACACACATGAATATGAAGAAAACACCGATACAGAGGATGTAGAAGAGGAGGTATGTGCTATAAATTCATGGGGTTTTTTTATTGGATTAATGTTAATTAGTCACGATTCATACTGTCTATTGTTCATTATTTTTAAAGCGAAATATTTTCTTGTCTATAGGACAACTATTGATGGAGGGGATTGCTAAATTGCAGTGAATACAGATAATCGTACGTCAAAGGTACATTTCATACATTCCACTAATTTTCAGATTATGGTTGGGAGAAATATTAGTAAAATGAAACAAAATAAGTACAGTTCGCGGATTATACAAAAAAAAAAATGCACACATATGCGTAGCTATCTCATCTATGACTTTGACTTGTGCCATTTAACATGTTTGACTTGCATCAAATTACGACTTCTGCATTAAATAGAAATAATCGGAGAATTGAATAAATAAAAGAGAATGAAAAAAAAAAAATCAAAATGGAGGGGATTATTTAAAATAAAAATATGATATTGTCATGTAGTCGACTTTAATTAAGAAATTAAGTAATAAAAAAAGGCTTTAATTAAGAAATTACAATTGGGGCAACTCAATTTACAAATGCTTAATATGATTCATGAAATAAGATAAATCATTATTTATAAATCTCTTGAAATCATATTTCGTTTACTTTTGGATTATTTTTGTCAAAGAATATAAATTTAAAAATAAAAATAAATAATATTCGAAATGAATTAAAAGTTTAAAGAATAACTTATAAATCTACATGATTATAAGGAAAGATTAAAAATATATTTATAAATTAGTATTAGCGAATATTCAATGAAAATTGAGCTAGTTATTGAATGAGCAATGACATTGAATCCTCATTCAATGAGGAACAATCCTCATTCAATCTGGATTCAAATTGAATTCGTAGGACTACCTTTTACCAATTTCTGTGGGCAAATATTTTCCCGGTAAAATATTTTCATTCTATGTTGGAAACTTTATTTCGTTTGATCATTTTTGGTAACAATATTTTTGAAAAAGTAAATTTTTTATTATGAAATACAATTATATGAATTTTTGTTTTGATTAAAATAGCAAAATTAGACTCTATTTGACACGAAGAATAATGCCAAACAAATAACAAAATTTAAAAAATTCTCCACTTTTAACTTAAAAAATTAAAAAAAATCAAAGACATTCGTAAATATATTTTCGTAAATAATTTTCATGAAAAATAATTTCTTGAACATTTTTCCTACCATCTATTTTTTTTGCTATCAAACGTGGACTTACTGGAATTGGCGCTATCTCGAATATAATGGCGGTAAGCTCAAATAATTTGTCCCAATAATAATACACGGCCATCTCTCTCTTAAAATCGTTCTCCCTGTTGTCTCTCTCCATACCTCTCAATCACGCATGGTTCACTCGGAATTCAGAGTCGTGTCTTTGATTTGGTGTGATTTTGGTAAGGGTTTGCTGGTTTTTTGTAAATTTTACAATGTGATTCAGCTTCATATGTATTTGCCGAAATGATTTTGCTCTTAATACTGAATAAACATTTTAATTAGCAGCTAAGATTAGGGCTTTCATTCTATAAATCTTCTGTCTTCATTCTATTAATAAATACTCCGGCCAAGGAATTGTAAGAAAAACTCGTGTTTCAGATCAGGTCAGTTCCACATCAGCTCTTCTTGTACACAAATTCATCTTAGACTTGTTAAGAGACAGATTTTTCCCTTTTTTCCTTTGGGTTATTTGATTTAATTCCTTTGTTTGGCAGTTTAATTTACGTTGACAAAAAAAGGAGAAAGTTGTACGATGGAATCGGAATAATCACTTATTTTGGATACTGTTTCTTTACATTTATATATGTTTGTCTTCTCATTAAAAACTTATAACATGTAGAAAAAGAATGGGTCTGTGCAAACTTTTGATCTATTTACTATTGTTCTTTTGTATTCTTGATTCCTCGAGTTGAATAGAAATGGGGGAAGCTTTACAATCTGACTGAAGTTTGAGTGGCATGACATGAATGTGATGGAAAGTGGGGATGAATTGTTGGTTACCTAAAAAGAAGAAGCAATTATATAAATTTGTGTGGCAGGACATGAATATGATTGGTTAGATAATATTGTTTCTGAATTCCTATCTTCCAATTACATTATCATCATATTGATGCAAAACAAAACTGAGATGAGCTCCATTTCAGCATTTCTTCTTTTGCTGATAACTTGGAATATGTTCACTTGTCATCCCAATTGTTCATGCAGCAATCTTTTCAAATTGAAAGAAAAGATGTACTGATGTGCATAAATAATTTAAATATTTGAGTCAAGTCCAAGGACTTCATATGCTTGAGGATTTTTAGAGGTTGAGAAGCCTCAGGTACCATTATCTTCTTTTGAATTAACCATAAACTAGGTCCATCTTTCTTGTCACCAATTCTTCCCCAGCTCAATTGCTGCCTCTTTATAGCAGTCTCTCTTCCCAGAACTACTCCCACAGAAAACACAAACTCGGTTGAATCTTGATGTCAAAAGTTTTTCTTCGCTTTTTTTTTTTTTGGTTTGAAGCAAGTTCCTTTTTGTTTGTGTTTTTAATAGGAAAGAGCTTTAAGGAAATTGCACATGTAAGATCAAATCTTACTTGGTGCCACAATCAAAATAAAAACCATAAATATAAAACATGATGATTTCTTTGTTCACTCAGAATCAAGCCTAGGAAAACCATATTTCAAGCATCCTCATAAGCATTTTATTATACTAATCTAGCTTATCAAATACTCATTACAAATTGAAGGCCCTTGATAAAAATGGAGATATAATAGAAACATGAAGTTCAATTTACCAATAATCCACTGTAATTAAAATCCAAACATAATAGAATCATGCATAAGTAACAAAAGATAAAGGTGGTTAGAAGTGAAAACCCAAAGCAGTTAGTAGAAATATTAAGCAACATAAAACAGGTTAGACTATTCTTTAAATAATTATTCACCTTCTAAGATATAAACTGAAGAATTAGGACCAAAATCTCAAATGAGAAAGCTCACAAGAGCAGTGGAATAACAAGATACAAAGCACTTAAAATAGCTGTCGAAGATAAACATCTTTAGTGAGTCAAAACCATTGAGTACACTTATTGCAAGAGTGGCTGCTGAGTCTCCTTCTGTCAAAATCAGGGTACATCTCTCAGAGTTTTTGCCTCCAGCAGCATTAGCATCAACTAGTTTTGTAAGCCCAGTTATTCTCTTATTTTTTGTTCCGTCAGTTTTCTTAAGGTCTTTTTTCTCCTTGAAGTCTGCCCATTCCATGATATTGTTCACTATCTCAGAATTTTCCACTGTCCAGAGTAAACCAAATGATGTCATTACCAACCACTGACACTTAATCACTCAAATGATTTTTGAAGAAGTAACAATCACAAACCTTTACTGAGGAACTTGTCGGAGAGTTTACATTCAGAACCAACTTTGCCAGTATATTACCAACTTTACACTTTAATTCCTCGTAAATGGGCTTTGCCTTCGCCTTTTCCAGGTAGCAAAGAAGAAAAGTTTTGAACTACAATTGTAACTAAATTAACCTAGTGAACCAATGAACATTCCTTCTTTTATTGGGGAAAGATGTAAACGTTTTGAATGCCACCCTTTATTTATCTCCATAAGTTATTCAAAATATTGATTATCAATAGAAGGAAGGATGTTTCATTTATATTAATTCCTTTCTTCATTTATTGCGTCATTTGATCGTAGAGTTAAAAAGATGGAATATTTTTTTGCTCGGATTGTTCATTGCTACTCTCGCTTTTGTGGTTGACTTGGCTTGACTTGTGCATTCACCAATGGTAATTATTCTATTCTTACTTTATTTATTTTTTTATATAATTTGGTATTGAGATGGAGGTTTTGGATATCATCTATATATAAATTATTGATTGTAGTACAAATTGCAAACAGATTCAAGAAGCATTCTTTTACTAGAAATGAACTTTACGATGTGGCTTTTTGATGAAGTCCACATACTGTGAGAACACAATATCTCCTTTATATTTCCATTGTTTGCAACTCATTATTTGATTTAACACGAATTGTAAGAACTTTAGTAGTTATCAAAATTAATTTAATGTTTGAACATGTCACATAGAAATTATGAACTTGAATGAGAAAATTTTCTGTAAAGGGCACCAAATTCATCATGGTGTGCAATTTATTTTCATATTATTTTCAATAGTACTTAGAAATTATGATGATAACATTCGCCATGTTTCTGTTTCTTTCTTCTTTTTTTGTAGATAATCATGATTGGTCATGAGTGATTATCGACCAACACGAGGATGTGGCAGCACCTCAAGAACTAGAGCAAGGTCCTCCCTTGCAAGTAGAGATGAGACAATCAACAGAGATGATGCACATTTAAGTGATGAACTAAATAGTGAAGAGGAAGAGATTGGGCCAAGCAATATCAACGATGCTATTGAGGAGGAATCATCTCCAAGGGAAGAAAATGGTAGGAGAGTTAGGCGGCGAGGTCCTAATCAGGGTACTCCTATCCCTAATTCACCTGGGCGGCGTGAAACTATTGTTCTTGAAACACGAGAGAGGTATCTTCAAAATTATTTTACTCAATTTCTACTTACCTCTTCTATTAATAATAAAATATGTTTTCATGTTACAACTTGGTTTAATTTTAGTTTCGATAGTATTCCAGCCACGAGAGAAGTAATGTGCATTGTGAAAGGATTCATGTATGGTTTTTATACTAGTTACGGAGATGTGCCTGATGACTTGCACGAGAATATGTTCATAGCGTTTGCGGTAATTTCAATATACTTTTTCGCTTGAAATTTTTATATTTACATATTATTACCTACAAGTAATATGAAATATTGCATCAATTTTTTAAATTTCTTTAGGAGAAATTCAAATGGCCAGTTCATACAGATAGTGAAGTAGATATGGTATTTCGGAATATAGCCAGTAAACGATTGTGAGATACCTTTTGCGCACTTCGAGCACGCGTCAATAAGAAAATATATTCAAATAATCCATTTGATTGGAAGAATCAGAAGCCAACTTGGATTGATCATGGCTCAAGCATTTAGAGGAGTGGAGTACTGAGGAGTGGCAGAAATTATCTCATACTAATTCGAATAATCGTGGCTCAACAGTGAAGGGTCCGCCACCTAAACATACAGGTGGTTCGGTGCCCTATTCGGTACATAATAACCGTTTGGTATTATTCTTGATCTTTATGCTTATTTTTTACAATTAATATTATATATTCTTAGTGTTAACTTTTTCACCTCATTCAGGCAAAGGAGCTGAAACGTCCGCCGACTCCAGTGGAGCTTTTTGAGCTAACACATAGGAAACTATCTGGAGAGTTTATAGATGAGAGGTCAAAGAGTACATACGTAAGAATGCAATACCTATACACTTATCTCGGATAGTTAGTATTTATTTTTTTAATGAATTTTATATTGTTTACAGTTATATTTATTTCTTCACTAACAACAATATTTTGTTATTTTAATTTTACAGGAAAATTATAATAATGCGATTGAGAAGCAATGGCCAAATCCATCTGAGCGTCCAGAATTCTACCCAAATACGTGGATCCAATCTACGAATGGCATAAACAAGGGTCATGTATATGACTTGGGGAATTCACAATTTGCTGAGGAAGTGAGAAATTCCGCTCGACGTTCACGATTGCGCTCACAGGGTGCCGAAATAGAGGCACTTAAGAAGCAATTAAGAGAGTCAGAAGAGAAGAGACGGAAGGAAATGGAAGCTGCAGAAGAGAGGAGACAAAAGGAATTGGAAGATTTAAAAGTCGCAATGGAAGTTAAAATGGAATCATCTATGGAAGAGAAAATTAGAAACTTTCTTCGAGAAATTGGCTTCACAAATTTTAAGTTGCCATCATCGTCTGGATCATCTTAGAAATATAACAATTAGATGATGTGATTATGTATATTCAAACAAATATTTTCTATTTTTGTTCTAGTATAATAGCAATGAATTTTGTTATATCTTATATTAAGATATTTTTTAAATTAGTTATATAACTTATAAGTGCAATAACTAAAAAATAATTTAAAATTGATATTAAAAAAAAATTGGCAGAACTAGATTTTTTAATTCGACCGTCATTTCCGATGGGTTATTGTTTTTCGTCGAAAATTTTCGACGGTAATTCTTCCGTCGGAAATTTTCGACGAGAATGCTGACTGTCGAAATTTTTCGACCGTAATTTTTCCGTCGGAAATTTCCGACGAAAAACAATAACCCATCGGAAATTTCCGACGGCAACCCTTCCGCCGTCGGGAAATAGTAATAGCGACGCCATCTTCTCCGATATCTTTTCCGACGGCATAAGCTGTCGGAAAAGGACTTTTCCGACGGAAATGTCACTTTCACCGATGGAAAAATCCGTCGGAAAAGGTTATTTTTTTGTAGTGACTGTAATATCATTGAAAATAGAAAAAAAATATTCAAAGCACAATTTGTTTTGATTAATTATTAAAATTGTCAACAATTGCTCATAGTAGAAATGAATTGTAATTATCATAAATTTTGGAAAACTTTTTTAAATACCATGCCTCTGTTTGAGACCTATTACTTTAAAATAATGTGGTTTGTAATAGTAAATTCTAGAGAATGTGTGGTTAAAAAATAAGGAATTTTTTTAGATTTATGTATGGATTATTTTATTGATACAATGTGTGGTTGAAAATAAGTTTTAAAAAAAATGAGATTTGAAATAATGGATATGAAACAGAAGCTAAATTTCCTGTATAGTTTATTGTTGCCGCACCTGTGTGATGTACAAAAGTTGTTATAAACAAAATATACTTTAAACAATTGCTCAAACTTAAATTAAATAATGCATTTTTTGCATAAAATAAGTAATTTTTTTTGTATAAATATGTTTTACTACAATGAATAGAAATAATAACTCTCAAAATATTAATAACCCTCAAAATATTATAGTTTACATAAAATAGAGTAATTGCTACAAATTAAATATATTAGGTCCTATATTTAAATCAATGTAACAAATAAAGTAATATTGACGATGCATGAAAGTGAAAATGCATATTTAATTATATTTCAATAAAAATAAAATAAGAAAATATTAATGAAAATCTAAATGAGATTTATATTACATCTATCAAAATTAAACGTTTAAACTGTGTTTAATTTTTAACTGGAAAGTATTTTCTCACAAAATAAGTAAGAAAATATTTTCAAGGCAAATGACTAAAGTGTGCTTCAATTGATTGTACCATAGAAAATATTTTCTAAATCAAAATTTTCAATCAAACATCAAACAAACATAAAACGTGGACAATATTTTTCATTATGTGACATTTTCTAAGTAAAACTAAGGAAATCAAACATATCCTTGCATTTAATATTTGATGTGATTTGAAAGATGGTGTTTTTACAGTTGGCTCTTACTTGTGAGTTAGTATAAACGTTTTTGTTGAGATCTTTGATTTGACACTCATACTGCTTATTTTTCAATTTTCAAAATAATAGTATAATTATCAAAAAATGAATAAAACTATAGGCATTAAAAAAAATAAACATACATTCACTATATTTTGCAATATTTATTTATTCATTTAGTTCAAATATATATATATATATATAGAGAGAGAGAGAGAGAGAGAGAGAGAGAGAGAGAGAGAGACACACACACACTTATTACTAACTTTCATTTGATAACAATTTTTATTTAATACCAACTTTTATTAATTACATTTAATACTTATTTTTTTTTCTTTTTTTTTTTGCAAAAGTTTCCTGATTTAGAAAGAATTTTGGGCAGAAAAGTATGTGCGTCAAAATGGTGAGGTTATCCTATTATTATATATAGATAGATAGATAGATAGATTGCTTAATGAAATTGACTTACAAAGTATCTATTTATGACTAATATCTAAAAAGTTAAATCTAACAAACTTATTCTACCACATTATTTAATATTCTAACTCAAACTAATACTTCAACATCCCCTCAAGTTGGAAATTATATGAAATATATAAATCCAACTTGAAAGTATAACAAAAGTGAAAACAATACAAAGTTTTAAAGTTCTCATAAATCCCCCTTAAATCCTAAGGAAGAATCATCAATCAACTCCGGTACCAATCTAACCTAGAGCAAGTCTGTAAAATTAGCTACAATAAGCCGACCAATCTTTAAATTAGCTACAACTAGCTGATAAATTTTCAAATCTTCAAATCAGCTACAATAAGTCGATAAATCTTCAAATCAGCTACAATAAGCCGATAAACCCATCCACGGGTAAAAATGAACTAAATAGTCCATAAATTTTACTGGGCATCATGATAACAGCAAAATAATCTTCAAAATCGCAATTACGATATCATTTTCAAAGCATAATCCACGCTTCCATTTATCACAACATTTGTTGTAATATCATCCAATCAAATGCATATCCTTCATCATCCAAACATCGTCGAACTCAACCATAATGGAAAATTCAAATATCAATTTCTAAATGAGCCAATCAACCGGATACAAATTCTAGCATTCAACATCAAGTTGAAATAAATTTATTTTCTTAAGGCCAAACATCAAACATACTATCTAATATGGCCCAACTCATCAAAATGGTCCATACCATATATATCAAAATCGCACTATGGGCCCAATAGCAAATCCAAAAAATTCATTTTTCTAAGCTCAACATCATTCCATAACAAAATGGTCCAAAATCTAATAAATCTTCAAATAACTAAATGAAAAATTCTACTTGTACAAACATCTCTTACTAACTAGTATACAAACAATGGTAAAATTCCAGAAATGCCCTTATTGTCTATGCAAATTTAGACCATCCCTTCTCATAACCCGTTACCCATCCCTCTTACCCCTCTTACTAGGGTTCCTTCCATTTCATTAGATCATTCCATTTGAAATCAACTGAACTTTGAGGTGCAACGGTGGAAAATCAAAACCGTCACGCGAACCCATCTCAATTTGTCCGAATCAATCGCAAGAAAGGTATTTTCTTATACATCTACTTTGCGAGATTTTTGTTGAGATATATGTAATAAACTAGTATGCTGTGTAGGTATTGTTGGTGAAGGATGACACTTAGTGGTAGGAAATTAGTTTGTTGAGATGTAACGGTTGTTGGAGTTCGAAACTTACAGGGGCATGAATGACTTGCTCTTATTTCACCTTTATTTTTTTAATATGAGCCCTAGAAAATCATGGAACAGAAAAATGGTGGATTTGAATGGAATGCCTATATAAGAAGTATGGGAATCATTCATCCCCCAATTTCTTTGGGTTGAAGAAGGCTACAATTTGTGCATATAACTTTGTGTTATTTCATAGAGTTCCATGGTTTATGTTGTTTTGGTTTTCTACACACTACACTTTCTCATAGTTGTGTTCCATTCTTTAAATTTTGCATTTTTAATCTCATAATCCATAGATAAAAAATCGGTCTAGAACTGAGTTTTAGTGATCACTGCCTATGGGTATATGTAAACGATACTATCTTCATATTTTTGGTGAACCAATTAAAATGATTAGAAATTAAAATTTTACTCAACTCCAATGAAACTTGATAACTTATAATGTGAAGAAAGAAAATTGAGATAATTAAGAAATTTTATGTTTGAGATTTGAAAATGTTAAGATCTACACCCCCCGACCAAAAAATAAATAAATTAAGGTCATGGGTTGTGTTTTCCATTTTGTTTCTTTTAAACTAGTTTTTAAACAAATGCCTTAACTTCCTGTTCAATGTGGTCAGAGAGACCAAAAGCGTTTAATCAGTATACTTCTCTGCAGATTTTTTGTAGTATACTTCTGTAGACAAATAAGAATGCAGTTTTATTTAATTTATTGTGTTTAAGATATATAAGTATTGAATGTGTTTTAGTATTCTTACTGCAGTCTTTAGTAAGGATGAGCAACAACATGAATATTTGTTGTAGTTGTAGGAAATCAGGGCACTAGTTAAAAGACTGCCCAACAAAGTGTTTTTGTCCAATATGTGGGAACGGATATTTAAAGTGGTTGGAAGTGTACAGAACATGTAATAGGGGCAAAAAGTTCTTTAGTTGTAATGCAGGATGTGGTTATTTCGATTGGGAGAATGGAACTACAATTCCTGTGGCCGATGTTGGTGAATCAAGTGCAACATCCAAAAATAAAGACGTGGAAATTGATGCAAGCAATGAACTGGCAAGCCTATTCAAGATGTTTGCCAACATTACGGAAGAAAAAAAATGTGAAGTTCACCTTAGCAAGGGGAAAATGGGTGAAGATGAGAACGACGATGAAAAGGGAAAGGGAAAAATGTAATCTTATTGTAACAAGAGCTTTATATTTATGTCATGTAAATTTTATATTTGTGTGCTACTGACTTTTAAATCTGTTATGAATTATGGTACTGAGTTTGTGTTGAACTTGTTGTTTTGTGTTAAATTGTGCTACTAGGTTTGCTATTGAACTTGTATAGGCTGTGTAAATGTGCTAGAAATTTGTACATATAACCATCATTTTCTTAGGACAGGCTTGTTGAAACCACAATGATTGAGACACAGGTTTTGTAGGGTCTGCTCAAACCTGCTCATATATGTCATATATATAAGGCCTGTTCAATTACGTTTCAGTATGAAATGTTTTACAACCTGTTCAATTACGTTTCACAATGACATTTTTTAAAGCCTGCTCAATTACACATTATTCAAACCAGCTAAAGTACATATTATTATAAGTATATATAACATCCACATTATACAATCAAAACAAATATAAAGTACACTTCCATCTAGAAGTCAAATAACATTAAAATTTTGATACAACGATCAGTTCACAATTTAAGCTAACTCGAACATAAGTTCCAATTTTCTATTCTTTGTCAGTCGGGGTGTGGGAAGGGCATACATGGCCATCAACTGCTGGTTCGTCATCTGAGTAAGAACAATATTTGTTGAGTCCTCTGAATAGTGCATTATATTTCTCTGCAGTGGAGGTCACATCATCTTGGCGCAGTACAGTAATCGAGTGTCTGCATATTATTCCCTTGAACTCAAACAAGTGGCAACTACATATGAAATTGTTTCCTTTGTCCCCCATCGTGTAATGGTCAACACTGACGGTAATATATTGTTTCTTTTGTCTTCCATCATAATATACATTTTCCTCAATCAAGTACCTTGTCCCTACACCTACACAATCACCATCTTCATTTGTAACACGACAATATAGCACCCCAGTAAATTCTGTTTGAAATTCCTTGAACTTAGCAATTGTATATGTTGACTAAAATTTTTTTTCCATTTCAAACTTTGTCACGCATGGAACCATCTGTGAATAAGACTTGAAATCCGCTTGAAATTCTTTTTCAGCTTTACAACGCAAGGCAAGCTCGTACTACTCCACAAATTGCTTTAACGATGTCTTAGAATGTACATACCTGTTAAAGAATGCATTAATACTTCCACTTTGTTGTGTTGTGGAAATGCCCGCCCAAAATCTATTCCTCAAGAAACATCGTACCCAGCGATGTCATTCCCTGTAAAGGCCGGAAAGCCATGCATTCTCATGGAGGCTATACATATTAAGCATCGATGTCCAATCTTCATCGAATTGCTCTGGAGCTTGAGAATCATAAACAACATTGTGCATGAATGATAGCACGGAGGTCTTTTCACTATGAGACCCAAATTTCTCAGGTAATTTTTTTTAGTATATGCCATAAACACCACATATGCATCGTATTGGGAAACAATATCTCTATAGCGTTCTGTATGGCTCTATCCTGATCAGTGATGATGCCCATCGGGGTGTGACCCTCCATACTTTCCAGCCATCTCCTAAAAATCCACATGAATGTCTCAGTATCCTCTTTCGACAGTAAACCACATCCAAGCAAGATTGATTGTCCATGATAATTCACTCCCACAAAAGGGGCAAAAGGGATGCAGTACTTATTTGTCAAGTATGTGGTATCGAATGTGACTACATCCCCAAATTCCTTATATGCCTCTCTGCACCAATTGTCACACTAGATTACGTTCTTCACGCGACATTCTTCAACCAACCTCACACTAAAATAAAAGCCAGGACAATTTGCTTGCATTTTTGAAAAGTAAACCTGGATAGCAACAACGTCCCCCTTTCCCAGCCTTAAATGCCTTACTTATCAATGTAATTTCTGCAATCTTTCTCCATAAATGTCATTTCTTCATATCCTCCTGCCTCAACCATAGCTGAATTATAACTTTTGTGCATTGGAATACCTGCTATATCATTCACTTCAAGCCTCCGCTTTACTTGTTCACTGATTAGTCGATTACAACGATATAACCTGGATTCGAAGGACTGGTACAGTGGTTATGCTCCAATATAACTTTTGTCACTACCCACATTCTAGATGTCTCAGCCATAGTGGTCAGCCTAGCGTGGCAACCAGATTGAATAGTTGGTTGAGGCTTTAACGAGCCGCTTGTCAAACCAGTTCTTCGGCCTTCTCGAGCACATATATATGTTGCATACCTTATCAATCCATCTTCACCTTTTCTCGAACTTCCTTTTCAAACGGGAAAACCCACACGATATGCATTTCTTTTGTAGAACTCAAAAACTTCATTCCCATCACTGAACTTCATTCCAACTTTAGGAACAATCTCATTGCATTCATCTAATGACACAACTTCATCTACCTCGTTACAAGCTTCCACTACTACATTTTTTTCAACTGCATCATCTTCATCTACTAAGCAATTTAAATTCAAAATCTCATCATAAAATGTTGACATACCTACGAACAATATTGAATATATAGATAAGCAACTCGTTTAAATTCAAACAAAAATGGACAAAATTAAAAGGTTAGGCCAACACTTACAGATAAACAATTACATTATTAGTTCTATTCAAAGGATAGGACAACAATTACACAATCAACAATTGAGTCAGCTTCCATTTCATTATAGTGCCAAACTGAATTTAAGCCTATTTCCCACACCGATTTTCCACCAAAATTCACATCCCAGAACACCCACTCAAAATGTAGGTGGTATTACTCACACACATGTACACATGATTAACATATTATTTCTCTAAACTGCTGGGTATTGGAAATGCATTTTACAGGGACTGATGTTAGACACCAATTTCATCTAGGTGCAGTAAAATTGCGATGATGATAAAAATTGGGGTAGCCTGAGTTGCAACCTTCGTAGTGGTCCATTGGAATGGAAGATTAAGCACTCAGATCTTGGTAGTGTGGGTCTGGTGGAGAAGGTGAAATCTGGTGTCGAGATGTAACCGGGTCCTCGTATGGAAGCTGATTGAAGATGTTTCTGATTGTGTTTTCATATTTCAAATTTTCAACTACTCACGATATTTTGACTCCTGGAAAATATCATGAGAACTAGCGATAGCTCCTTTGTTAGTATACTAGTTAGTAAAGTTGTTAGTACAAGTAGCGGTATTGTAAATAAATTTCAACTCATTCATTAACCTAACAAACCAATACTTTCACCCCAATCTCCAATATCGAAACCCAACAAAAATAATCGAAATCAAAAAGGGCCCAAATGCATACCAAACACAACATAAAATATACCTTACCAGTCACTAGACGAACCCTCGTCTTCCATTATCAGACCACACGGTGTCCCATTTCTCATCGTCTTTATCAGCTCATCTAGGGTTGAGGCTCAAAACTCAAAAATCACTTTTAGTTTCGAGACATTACAATGGTGTGGAAAGGGAAACTTCTTTGGATAACTCAGATGAAATGGTACTGCAAAATGTCAACCCAGAAATTCCCAGAGATTCATCTAAAGAAATAATCGAGGTACAACTTTCTGAAGAAGTTAACCATCACTACGAGCAAAAGCACACAGTAGTCACCGTCGCATTGAAGCTGCCACTACGCATAGAGCCTTCAACTACCGCGCCGCAATAGTCCATCGGTGACCTTAATTTCCCTTTTGACCTATGTCTACCAGGTTAGTCAATACCGCCGCGGTGATTAGCAAAATTTGAAACTTGATCTGGTCAGCAATCTCCTTCAACTTCTTTGATGTCTCAACAGCAATTTCCTTGGATTTGTTCGACACCTCAGTGGCCAATTCCTTGGACCACTTCAACGCCTACGACACTATGTCAGAGAAATTGGTGGAGCTGATTCCCTGAGTCATGTCCTGTGACCGCTTGCAGGCTTCCTCGGCCTTTACACTGAATGTTCAACAGCAACTCTACATTTTCTTCTATAATGTTCTATCTCTGTCACATTTTAAACCACTACTGGATCCACCCTATTCGCTTCTACTCCTTCATTTTCATTTATTGTTGTTTCTAGAACATTTTCCAATCAGGATTCGATCACCTGAGGCAACAATAACAAAGGCTCCAGTTTCTGGAGCTCTGTCAAACTTCGTCATGGCAAAATGAGACTCCTGAGCATTCTTCCCCAGCTTGTAAATCTTCATCCACCCCCGAAGCGCCACTGGTCATCAATGACAAATCTGATCTGAGATTTCCAATCTGAAATTAAAATGATTTTGTTGATTGAAAGCTTTTAGTATTCAGTTCTCAGAATTTTGGATATAAAGAAATAGGGGCGATATAGCGGATTCATATTTGGAGAGAGATTAAATCCATTGCAAACCAAGGTAATATGAAATAGAAAAAAAAAAAATTGGTTGATCGCCGGAGATCGGAATTTGCAAATTTTAGTCCAAGATTTACTACTCTGATACCATGAATAATTTTAGAGAGAAAAATAATTGGAGTAATTTTCTATATTTTATTGCTTAATGAAAATGACTTACAAAGTATTTATTTATAAATAATATCTAACGAGCTAAATTTAGCAAACTTATTCTACCACATCTAGAATATTTTAACTTAAACTAGTACTTCAACCATCTTGATGAGAGAGAGAGAGAGAGAGAGAGAGAGAGAGAGAGAGAGAGAGAGAGAGAGAGAGAGAGAGAGAGAGAGAGAGAGGATAAGCTTTGGAGAGTCATCCACTACCAAGAAAATGAAGATGTCTTTTTTTGGCCGAAAATTCATGAGGAAGATGAAATTCCTAATCGAACATTTGTTTAGTGTAAATGCTTTCTATTAAGTGTTTTAGTGTATGAGTATGTATTAATGGGATTTTCTTATCTGGTTCGCTAATGCGTCGCCTTTATTTTAATGAAATGTAACATATTTAGATATAATGTGACTTGAACTTGATATGCGTGATCTGATAATGTTTTATTTTGTGACGTGCTTTGGCTGATTTGTGATCCGTAATTAAACTGAACATTTGGATAGGCCATAGTGTTGGTCTTCTTTCGTGCATTGAATTATTTGAACTTGTTATGGTAAATTGTTATCCTTTTTTGTAAACATATGTGAGCTGAAATAAACTAAGCCCTTGTTTGAGCTCCATTATTTTCCATTTTTTTTACAAATTTTTTCTACAGTAATCAATCTCAACTATCCAAAAAAGTCAAGCCTACAATTTTTTACCTTTGAAACCACTTTTTAACCATTAAATTTTCAAAATCCAAATTAAAAATTGAAATAATGGGGCTCAAACAAGGGCTAAATGTGTTGTGGTAACATTTACAAAAGATGGAGTCATGGTTAGCATTATCTTAAGTCACATTCACATGTTAAATATTTTTTTGAACCTCACAGTCAATTATCTCACATCTAATTTGTGTAGGATTGGAAATACTTAATAACTGAAAGCAAATGACTCCCTGAAAAAATTACAACCAGCTCCATAACAGTGTGATCATGAACTTTGTGAATAAGTTCAATGTTGAACAAAAGAAGATTCTTGAAGAAACATGTTTCTCACACCACACGAATAGAAGAGAGTTTTTTGTTTTTGTTTTTTTTTGACAATCGAAGAAAGTTCAACTTTGTCATTTCATACTACCAAGGAAATGTTGCAAATTGCTTCATTGTTGTTCAAGCCCAAACAAGTAATGAAGACTTACATGATTGATTTACATTGAAAAAATTGTTTTAAATTGACAATATTCATTGCTATTTATATACAGATGACTATTTTGATCTTTTTAGTACTACGACTGATGTTTATTACTTTCACGCAGATTGAAAACTGTAACTTACGATTGAGACTATATGAACCTTCATTTTTATTCCATTTAAAGTTGTGATAATCCATTTGGGAGCTCAGGTTACAGACAAACAACATGTCACATTGAATCAATTCTGGTAAGCCAGTCACAGTGTGGATGAATTTGATCACAGATGGCTGCATTTAGTACATATACTGATCTGAAACTTGACAAATATATTATACCATTCTATTGCTAGATATCTGGACAAATAAAATAACAATTAGTACATACCTAGTCACTTACAATCATAACTAGTAAATGTCTGGTCACATACAAATAAGCTTAAGAAAGTCATGGTTATATACAGTTACATGTAAACAGAATTGGTCATAGTATGTCACATTTAACACACATTTTGATCATAGAAATTCAATGTGAGTAGATTATGTCTGAAATATTCTGTTACCAAATATCTGATCACATACAATCACAATTAGTACATTTCTTGTCATATACATTTAGAGTGTAACAAATTTGGTCAAAGATGTTAACATGACTGCAGACATGTTCATAAACAGTAAAATTTAACATGACCTTGGTCAAAATAAAAATACTTCAAAAAGACATGGTCCAAGAAGATAGGGCCTTGCTTGTTGTACCCCCCGCCGTACCGCGGGGGGTACCGCCCCCTCACAATAGGGGGCGGTGGGGCCCCTTTTTTGGGGGCCCCACGCCCCCTCTTGTGAGGGGGCGGTACCCCCCGCGGTACGACGGGGGGTACAACAAGTATTTTTCAAGAAGATAACATCAGATATAAACTGATCACAAATTATAAAATGTCAAAAAGACGTGGTCAAGGGATAGGATACTTGGTTACAAACATCAACGTCTTACACAGACCTGTCACATAGCATAAGATTTTATGCAGACTTGGTCACATCTAAGATGAAAAAAAAAAAAAAACTTATGTAATAGCTCACAATTATGTATAGACTTTAAGAAATACAAATAGTTGTCCCAAATTTAGTTATTTTCATATCATAAGATGAATTATGAGTTTTAGACAAACAATACATTTTATTTGAATAATTGTTTAATTCAACATATCCAATAATAAACGATTTTTGATGAATAACAAAATAACGTGGCAATACAACGAATATCATGATGTGTATAAAAAACGATCTATTTGAGATACTTTAACTTTTATTTGCCTTCAATTTTTCAAGTGACACCACGTTTATTAGATGTCTTGAAATTTTGACCAGATCTACTGCTCCCACCACGTTTCACAATTAGTGATATTTCTCATGCTGACTTCTTTTACTTTTCAGTAGGACTGATAAATGCAATTTTGCACTTATTTAAAGTCTTAAATTTGTATTATTCTGAGTAATCTAGAATATGGTATTTCTAAAATTGTGTGTTTATTTCAATTGTTGCAGAAAAAACTCGATTAGAATGCATTTGGAGGCCTAAAGAGGAAAAAGGACCAAATCGTCCAACAAATGAAAGTATGGGGACCAATTTGCAAATTTTTAAAAGTTCAAAGACTTGAGATACAATTTTGGGGGGATTCAATTGAAAAAAAGTGCAAGTATGAGGGCTGAATTGAAGATGTCAGAAACTTGGAGGAATGGGCTTTCAATAAAGTAGGGACTGAACTGCAAAGATTCAAAACAGGCATTGTGGGTGAGCTACGGTTGGCAACCATGGCCACACTGCGGTCACTATAGTTACCTGCCATGGTCAGATGCGCTTTGCAAATCGTGGTCTGACAGCGATTTGAGGGCTGAATTGAAGATGTCAGAAACTTGGAGGAATGGGCTTACAATAAAGCAGGGACTGAACTGTAAAGATTCAAAATAGGCATTGCGGGTGAGCCGCAGTTGGCTACCACGACCACACCGCAGACACTATAGTTACCTGCCATGGTCAAATCGCGCTTTGCTAATCGCGGTCCGATCACGGTTCGGCTGAACCTATCTACTCATTTTTTTGTGTTTTCTTTTTACATATTTTCGGGTCCAATTAGAGAGAAAAATGTCTTGGACACATTTTTCCTGATATGATGACATAAAGAAGAGATTTTTTGGGGGTTTCTTCATTGGATAATAGAGAGGTACAAAGCAAGAGGAAAATGGGGCAAAATCAAGGGTGCCATATCTTTTATGCTTTGTATTGATCATCTTGGTGTAATGTTCTTAACTCTATCTTGATAATTGTTAGACATGTTTAATTTTCTATTTTGCAATTTTATTGTTTTAAATTTTAGTATGAGTAGCTAAATCTATTGTTGGAACAAACGATGTGACATTGTTTGAATATTCAATTTTGATTCTCAAGTTTTGGGCTATAAATCTTATGTGTTGAATTTATTATTGAGTTAATGCATGAATTGCTTGGTCAACAATTTGATGAAATTGTGGGATATTTTCATAAATTGAGATGTGAGTTAACAACTTAGACCACGTAATAAATTGTGAATTTTGATCAAAAATTATTTTAGAAAAAGAATTTGAGATGAGACATTGAATAGGATAACAAGGTTACTATCATGAATCCCAACACTTTTCATTCATAAGAAAAACAAAAATAAAATCTTCCATTGTCTGTTATTATCCGTAGACCTTTAATTTCTTTCAATAGTTTAATAGTTCTAAAAGAATCAAGACTTTGATATTTATTTGTAGTTTACGACTTGATTGATCAAAGCTAGTAATATCAGCAGATCATATTCAACTCAATATAGGTCAGATATAACGTAGAAATGTGTATGGTCACAGAGAGTCACCTTAAATGCAATGACATTGGTCACATATTGTTTTAATTCACATACTCACTGGTCCTATATATGATTAAACACAGAGGTCACAACCTATTCTTTCAGCAGTCACAAATGGTCACATATACTTAATAGACACGTATTAATTTAATGAAGCATATCTATGATCACAGATAATCACATTGATCGTAAACAATGGTCACGATAAATTTTTTGTGTAGGGACATATAGAAACATATTTCTAATCCAACATATTCAGAAATGTGAAGTTACAATTTACATAAACACAATTATGCAAATTGCAAATGACAAATTACAAAAAATCACAGAACAAACGTGACAAATTAGGTTAAATGCCCACTTACTTTTTTTAAAAATGATTTTACAAATCACGTTTAGAATAACCTTCATAAAACTAGAAAACGCGAATATTGTAATTCATTAAGCTTCAGATGACTTCGAAATTTGCGTACCTTTACAATATGATCACGAAATCACAGTTTCTATTTTGTGAAAATCCAATAATGTTTGGGACGAGCTACAACTTCTCCTAAGAGTGAACTTCACAATGTATTTGATTATATTTAGATTTCACTTGTTGACAGTGGCTCGGAATCGATGATTTAGGGAAAAATTGTAGTGATTGTGGAGAGATTTCGGTACCTTTTTATGAATAGAGTATTTTATATTTCTAAGATCTATTTTGAACTATATATTTATCCTAATTTAGATTCCACATACATACATACATACATACGTACATGCGTACGTTTGTACATACGCACGTACGTATTACATTCATATTACATTTAACACCTAATTTTTAAAACAATTTCACAAGATTGTTAGTTATGAAATGTGATTCTCTTAGTGTAGTAATTATGTATATTTCCCACGGGGAATGCCTATGCAATAAAGGGCCCATAAACCAACAAATTGGGCCCCTTCACAAGAAGCAGTTCCCCATTGACCGTCTCGATACTCTAGGAGTATTAAAAATGCTCTACTACAATTTATATCTACAGCGCGCACACACACACACACGTGTGTGTGTGTGTGTGTGTGTGTGTGTGTGTGTGAGAAAAACTTTTGATTTTCTATTTTACCCTTAAATTTTTGCGTTCTAGGTCAATATTACTTTGATGTTTAATTTATTTTAAATAAAATTATTATTATTTAATATTAACGTGCTATGCATTTAAATGTTTTTCTCTTTTGTTAGTAACACTCTTAAATTCTTGTTAAAATCATTAATTAATTCATATACAATTAAAATCATTAATTAATTCATATAAAAAGAAAATTAATTTTTGAATTATATTCTATTTAATAATATTTTCAAAACTCTTTTGAAAAAAAAGAAAATTTAATAATATTTTAAAAAATCTTTTTAAAAATAGAAATCAAAATTGAAATTATTGTTTAAACTTGCATAATATTAACATTTTTTTATTATAAAAATATGCTTCTACATTAATTCGATTTGCATACAAACATTTTTAACAACAAATTATCATAAATATTTTATAAATCAAATTTTGATTTGTCTAGTATTTTATGGTGTCATATTACTTCTTGATATATCAAATGTGGTTTCTTTATTAAGCTGATATTTTTAAAACTGTTTCCATAGATTCTATTAATTAAAGAAATCTTGTCTTGAAGGGCAGTGGCAACAGTGTGGTTCCACATGCTCTCTCTCTCTCTCTCTCTCTCTCTCTCTCTCTCTCTCTCTCTCTCTCTCTCTCTCTCTTTTTACGTACCTATTGTAATTAAAAAAACTTCAATAGAGGAATCGAACCCGTGATACAATTTGTATTTCCATCCAAGTTGATTCGAATGCCAACTTTGAAAATCTTCTGGAGGTTGGCCGCCTATCCTAGATCTTCCCATTTCCAAGAAGATCCCCGGCTCGATCTAGTTTAGTATCAAGGTGATTCTGTTTCCATTCCTATATATTTCCACCAAACCACAATTTTGACCTCCAATCGAGCTATGAACACGAGTACGTAGGCGGCTAGGGGGGAGAGGGGCTGCCTTTTCAATCAATCTCCGGCCACTGGCATCAAAGGAATTTTATAGCCTTTTTTCAAATTTTCGTTACGGTAAGTCCTTGCGTCTATGGTAGATGGACGTAAAAAATTCCTCTCTACATCGTTCCCCCCTCCAAAAAAGCTAGGGAATCTAGTATTGCTCTGATCGCAACCTTGTTTAATTTTTTTTATCGACATTGGTGTTCAGTCCATGAATGAAAAGTTTGCCTTGTGTTAAGACGGTAAGCAAGTTTCAGTACTCAGTTCCAGGAACTCAACCTTGGTTGAAAGAATTGTAGGTGCTCAACCCCCATCTCCAACTGAGACTACTCAACCGATCTCATCTATCTTGTGTGCCTCCTCTTCGTACCAGTCTTATGAATGGATGAATGCCGAACATCTCGCTCAAATGAATCCCTTTCCAATATCTTGGTCTTTTAGGAAAATTAGTTTGTTATTGTGCCACTTGGCTAGTCAAAATTGAATTAGTCAATGCACCTGGTCTACCACCCTTGCCTCTCACCTTAGGAAGATATGAGTTTCTCTTATGATCTAAGGAAAGAAGAATAGGGATTTCAAGTTCGAAACCTAAGGTCAAGGGCCCCAAAAGGGGAGTAAGTTATTGCAAGTCATTTCTCTTATAAGGCAAGTCGTTCGATTACTCGTTCCTACAGTTCTTGTCCTGCCTCCCTCCTCTTATTCCTTTTTGGCTCCTTATACCAATGTGATTGAATTCCAGGTGCTACCAAAAGTGATTTGAGAAAATTTATTGCTTATAAATATTTTACCAAACGGAGGCTATTTTATAAATAAATTTTCGATTTGCATAATATTTTATTTTTTTAGATTGCTTCTTAATTAATATATGACACGTGATTTATTTATTAACCTGATATTTAAAAAACTTTCTAATTTTATTTTCAAGGAATTCAGTCAAATTCTTTAATAAAATATTATTTCATTAAAAGCTACAATCAACTTACAATTTTAATTTTTCTTTTAACAATATCAATTACCTCAATTACTTTAAAAACAGGGTTAATAGTTCAAAAACATTACCTATATCATTTATTCGATACATATATAAGACGTGCAAAGTATATACTTACGACTAGTAAATTATAAGTTGATCTATGTTTATGACTTATGCTAGTGCATAAATTGAATAATTTATTGACAGAGTAAGCGATGTCAGGTTGTGATATTGGAAATTAACAAGTTCATTGGCGATACTCAATAGCATCATACAAGCTCACACTACAAGAATCGAGAGCATGAGTGACGTTTTTGGGGCGACAAGACAATGCCGCTCCTATTCGTATCACTGTCCCCCCCTATAAACCCTGTATTTTGGCTAGATTTATTGGCGCATTTTCAATGTCTATGGGGACGACATATTATATTCTATAATTTGTCTCCCCTAAAGATTACTATAATTTGTCTCCCCTATATATATATATATATATATATATATATATATATATTCCAGTGTAAATTTTGACATCTTTCTAAGTTCTCATGATGTGGACTATGTACAACATTGATAGCACATTTAAGAAAACTTAGGAGATATGCTGCTAAAATCTACACGTAAAATATATAGACATCAATAGAGAAATGAACATAATTCATTATTTCAAAAATCAATGATGAATGACTATGACCCCTTCCTTTTAATTAGATGTGGAGTGATAATGTATACACAAAATGAAGGCGAAAGAGCAATTTAGGGAATACAAGAAGGGCCATCCATACGGTTAGATCTCTGTTGAGGAGGATTGACAGAGGCCTAGTTTCTTGGTAAGTAGCTCTCTCTCTCTCTCTCTCTCTCTCTCTCTCTCTCTCTCTCTCTCTCTCTCTCTCTCTCTCTCTCTCTCTCTCTCTCTCTCTCTCTCTCTCTCTCTCTCTCTCTCTCTCTCGTTGTTCAACAAGCCAATTTAACATTTTCAGTAATGATTATAATTAGACAACGCTACAGCTCTATGATCACATGCTCGATCGGAGAAAAATAAGGTCAATTGAGAGAATGCTAGACACCCGTCCCGCCAAGGCTTAAGGAGTTTTACTAAATGCGATACTTTGATGTACGGGTTAAATAATACCTTTTTTAATACACGAAAGTGTACTCTAGTATTTTCATTTAATTTCGAATTGAAATTGTGGCAAAGGGACCCCAAGACCAGGAGTGACTAAATGTTTTGGAAGCATTCAAGCGATTACACAGACGCGTAGATGGGAAACGTGTGAACGAGCATATGTACAAGTGAATTTTCTTGTAGTGTCATACCATCAGTTATGTGAATAAGAGTAGAAATGCTCGTGGGTGTCCTGAGTATTTTTTTTCTCATCGCATATTCAATCGGCGCAATAAGTCATATAAATATATGAGCATTGAGAAAGAAACATAGGAACAAGCTGAATGACAAGGAAGAATAGAGCATTCAAGTATTTGATAGAAAATTGATGTCCCAACTGTGAATTAAATTGATCAATGCCTGATTGTCTTCTTTCAGAGTACCATTAAGAGTTAAGCTTTAGCCACTCTCCCTGAGGTCTTTTCCAAGTAACAACAACAAATTTATGACTTTTGTTGCAGCTGGTGAATAAAGTTCCTAGAGATTTAGCCAGGAATTGAACTCTCGATATAACTCTTCGAGTACTTGATGCGTGTCGCAATGCACCAAAATTTAATTAAATATCTTACTTGCCAATTATCAGTTTTAATTGTAATAGTGGAAGTAAGAGTCGATCCCACAAAGAATGGGAACTAAAATAGTGTCATGTCAATTAGAATTAATGAGGGGGTTTTGAGTTTAAATATTATAAATGACATGAAAAATAAAATAAACACGTAAATTTGTTGGAATATAAATCAATTATTAATAAATCCTAGTTCTCAGGTTCAGTTGTATTTCATCACAATATTACTACTTTCCAGGTAATACGTACTCAATTCAATTCTTGATTTATCATCCGTAAGTAATTAACAAGTTCTAACTACCTCTTTTCTTCCTTAATTGTGTTTAATTAGAACAAGCTCTCTAATCAAACTATGGCTATTGGACAATCTAAAATAAGCTCTTTAGATTTGATACAATAACCAAATAACTTAAGAAGAATCTAGGTGATCTAGATTACCAATCACACAAGCACGTGATGATTAACCTATGTTGAATTTCCAATGGAATTGCAAAAATCCTAATTGCTACTATGAATTGAAAAACAAGACAATTACGGATCTAATCATTCAATTTAGCATGCATCAACACAACAAGATATGAGATAGGCCTAAATCACATAAATCATTGTATTAATTGGAATAAAGTGTATAGAAATCCAACAATCAAGAATATTGAATTTAATACTAAATTACTAGTTGGAAAATAGCAACATAATGAAAATAAATACAATGTCCCCCTTGAACTTGGTAGAGAACTTAGCCGCTTAAAGTCATGAAGAAATCCAAAATTTCCGCTTTTGATTCACCTTCTCGATTCATTTGATTCCTCTTCCAAGCTCCAAGCTAGCCGCCCTCTCTTCAATAATTTTCTCACACTTTTTCTGTCATGAATTTCCCTTTTTATAGCCACCAAAACATGCCCTAGAGTTGGGCTCAAGACATACCAAAAATATGCCATGAATCAAATAAGGAAATTTCTTGGCGAGTAAGTTACGGCCGTAACTTCTTCTTTACAGTCGTAAGTTAGTTTCTGCAAAAATTTTACACTTGGAGGTTACGGCCGTAACCTTTTGGTTTACGGCCGTAAGGTAGCTTCTGTCCAATTTTCATCTACTCCTATCAAAGATTTACGGCCGTGAGTGTTTGGTGTTGCGGCCGTAAATAAATTGCATCCAAGATCCCCAAACTTCAGTTTTAGGTGCCTTTTGGTCATTTCTTCCTCTTTTCTCTTCCTTTATGATCCTATATAACATAAAACATATAATGCATTAACAATACTTAAATATGATCAAATCATTAATAGACTAAGAATATAAGCGCACAAAATAAGTGCCAATAAAGCACTTATCAGTTCTCATCTTAACATCCTTATGTTTAGAATTATTGCGCTCAATCCTCAGGCTACTGGGGTGGGGTTATTAGAAACAAAGATGGAGAGTTGCTTTGGGCGTTCCATGACTATTATGGGAAGTGTTCTATTCTTGATCCTAATTAAAAGCCATTGATATTGGAATTAGACTTTGCAAGGAAAGAGGCTTTACCAAACTATGGGTTGAGATGGACTCTAAAAGTTCTTTGCAACTGTGTAACCAGATAAACAAGGGGCCCTGGATCTTGCAGTATACTCTGGAGAAAATATTCAGTAACTCTAAGGGAATTGATATCCAATTCATGCATATTTGGAGAGAAGGCAATGAAGTCGCAGATCGGTTTGCAAATCTGGAATACAAGGATAAAAACATCAGACTCTTGGAGGCTACGGAGCTGAATGGATTAGTCAGAGGCATCATTCGGCCAGACAAAATGGGTTAGGCAACTTTAGAAAGACTCACTACTGATTTTTACTTTTTGCAAATTGCTATATTATCTTTCTTAAAATTTGAGTTTGGTTTGCATTCTGGTATCTTGTAATGGAGGAGTCCTCCAAAGCATTCTGTTTTTAATTGTGGAGTTCTTGGAGGTAAGACGCACAAGTCCCCCTCCATTGATGTAACCATTGAGCCATTTTGCTATTAATAAAATATATTCCATACTTGGATTTTCAAGCTGGGATGTTTCCCAAAAAAAAAAAAAAAAGAAAGAAAGAAAGACTGATTGCTAAAGTGACAATGTTGTGGATATAGACAAGCAAAAACGTACTACCTTGAATCAAGTTGTATATAAACACAGAGGTAGTTATGGATTTAAGGGAATGGAGGACTAGACTGGGTTTAAACCACTCCTAAACGTGTCCACTTCAATTTTGAATGGAAAAAAATAAATCTTTTATAGGTTTTTTATGATTTTTATTCACTTATTAGTCCGCCTTAAAACGTTTTAGTTCGGTTCTGAATTCGCCCCTACCCGGAGATGTTTAATTTAGAATTTATAAACCCATTGGCAACTTGAAAGTTGGGCAGTTCACGATACCACGACCTAGGTGCATATACAATTTCTGAGATGATAGACATAATTAGGTTGTGTCAGATCAATGAAACCCACAGGTTGAGATACGAGTTACAAGCTAGAGCTTGATCAGGGGCGGAATTAGGCTATATTCAGAACAACAGGGATTTAGCAAAACTTAGCCCCTATTCTTTACGCCATTTTCAGCCCATTTTCTACTTTTAGTTTCGAAAACATTAAAAACGCGTTTTCTTTCCTATTTTCCAAAACGATTTTTTTAAAACAAGAAAAAAAATTGTACACAACACTCAAAACTAGAAAAACACCATTTTGAATTTTTGAGCATTTTCAGTACAAAACTGTGTTAAAATCGAAAACGCGTAAAACACGTTTTGTCCTGTTCCCTTCTCCCTTTTTTCTCCTCTGAGTTCTCTCTCTTCTCTTCTCTAAGTTATCTCCTCTCTCCTCCAAATTTCATCCATTGCTCCAACCCAGGCCATCAAGATTCCAACTACCTGATTGTGTTCAACCCAGACCTTATTCTCCTTAAATGAAAGCCTGAAACCGATGAACTGGAAGAGGAAAATCACGTTAAACAATTTACTGGATGAGAAAATTGGGACTTCGGTAGGTTGTCACGAATCAATCAAATTTCCACAGCAAAACAATCCGAAACACAAATAATCAATTCAAATAAGTTGGGCAATTAATAACCCAACTGTTAATATATTGAATTAAAAGGAATTACAAGAATTAAGGGAAAAGAATTGAAGAAAGGGATGAGAATTGCAGAGAGAAGAAGTAGAGAAAAGAGACGAATTTACTGTTAAAAATTCTAACAAACCAAACACAAGTTTTACCATTTAACTTTTGGCAAAATTCGCATTTACAATTCTGAATGAAAGAAATGGTATATTGCTTAAAGAAATGGTGTACCACTTTATTAATTTTAAAATCACTTCCTCAACGAAGTTTTCTTCCTCTTGCTGATTTCCAGTTATAGCCGTTGAACCCTATTCCCTCTCTTTCCTTTCCTAATCCAATTGGCCAGCTCCCCCTTCCATTTATTTGGTGCTTCTTTGTCACATCCATTCCCCTTAGAAGGACCTTGTCCCCAAGGTTCAAAATGCGGAAATATGTGAAGGATATTCTCAGGTGTCTTCCAGTTTGCATCTTCCTCATCCTTGTCCTTCCACTTAATTAACTACTGTACTTGAGTTCCTTTCCTTTCCTTTTATGTACTTTTCTATACTGTATCATAGCCTATGATTGTAGCTCTTTGAATGTTGGTTTTGTTGCATGTAATTCTACTACTGGTGCCTGATTATTTCCAACTCTTTTCTTCAATAATGACACATGAAAGCTCGGGTGAATTCGAGATTGCTCCAGAAGGGCCAGTTTGTAAGCTACGTTCCCTATCTTCTCAATGATTTTATAAGGGCCAAATTACTTAACACTGAGCTTTTAATTGATCCTCTTAGCTAAGGAATGCTGTTGATAAGGATGAATCTCCAAATAAACCCAATCTCCAATGGAAAACTCCCTGATAGTCCTCTTTTGATCTACATATACCTTCATTCTAGACCTTGCCTGAGCCAAAATTTCCCTTAATTTCTTATCCATTTCATGCCTTTTCTGTAATAACGTCTCTACAAAAGCCACATTCGTGTGTTGGTATGGCCCCAGGGCTAATTGAGGAGGTAAACTGCCATCTAAATCTTCAAAGGGAGTTCTTTGAATGGCTGAATGAGAAGTGGTATTGTACCACCATTTAGCTAGAGACAACCACTTACTCCAAGATCTTGGTTTAGCATATGTCAAGCACCTTAGATAAGATTCTAGGCATTTATTCAACCTGTCTGTTTGTCCATCTAGTCGAGGATGGTACCCGGTGTTGAGGAGTATATCCACTCTTAACATTTTGAAGAGTTCCTGCCAAAAGGAGCTTGTGAATACCCTGTCTCTGTCCCAAAATGATATTTAGTGGTAATCCATGCAGCTTGCTGATGTTGTATTGGAACAACTGGCCTATTTTAGAGGCAGTATAGGGATGGTTTGCCGCAAGAAAATGGCCATACTTGAACCTATCCACAACCACCATGATGATTTTCTTCCCCTCTGAATTTGGCAGCCCTTCTACAAAATCCATGGAGATATGACTCCATGAGTAGGTTGGTTCAGGTAAGGGTTGTAGAAGACCTGGGTAAGCCACGTTTTCTCCTTCGCATTTCTGGAACTACCTCCTTCTTAATGTCTTGAGTCATACCAGGCCAGAAGAATGTTGTTTATCTCTATACACACTGGCCTGAATCTCTGAGTGCCCTCCTTGCTGGGAGCTATGGATATTTTGAATCACCTTCTGTCTAATCCCATTGCCACAACCAATATAAATCTTGTGTCCATACTGATATGCCATTTTGGAATTTATAGTTGATGTCTGCAATTGGATCAATAGACAAGGACTAAATAGTTTCAATAGCAAATGGATCCCCTTCATAACTACCTATCACTTCTTGAATCCTTGTAGGAACCAGTGTTGATATAGCTGTACATTCACTTCTGGACAAGGCATCATCTTCTATATTGTCTGCCCTATTTGTATTGTATTTCATAGTCCAACCCCATGAGTTTATTCACCCATTTCTGCTAGAGTGGCGTGCTAATCTTTTACTCTAGTAAAAACTCTAAGGGTTGATGATCAATTTTCAAAATAAAATGATGACCTTTAAGGTAATGCCTCCACTTTGTTACTGCTGAAACTAAGGCCTGATGTTCCTTTTCATAAATGGATAATCCCAGATTTCTTGTACTTATAGCCTTACTAAGATAGGCTATAGGTTGTTTTCCTTCCATCAACACAACTCCTATTCCTCCATAAAAAGCATCAGTTTCCACAACAAAGGGCTGGCTAAAATCAGGCATAGCCAGTGTGGGTGTGGAGGTCCAAGCCACTTTCAGCTTCTGGAAGGATAATTCAGCCTCTTCATTCTACTCAAAAGCATCCTATTTTAATAATTCAATGAAGGCTTTAGCTACTTTTCCATACCCCTAACGAACTTTTTGTAGTATCCAGTTAACCCTAAGAATCCTCTAATTTGCTTCTGATTCTTGGGCGTAGGCCATAATTTCATTGCTTCCACCTTGTGAGGGCCTACTACCACTCCTTTATAGATTGACCAAAGGCACACTTACTCGGTTTAGAAAACAACTGGTGTTTCCTCAAAACTTCTAATACCACCTTCAAGTGAGAGCAATGTTCCTTCATGCTTTTGCTTTATAAAAGAATGTCATCAAAAAATACAAATACAAACTTCCTCAAATGTTCAATAAACACCTTGTTCACAAGACTCTGAAAGGTGGTTGGTGCATTTGTTAAACCAAAGAGCATAACCCAAAATTCATAAAGGCCTTGATGTGTCCTGAAGGTTGTCTTATATATATCCTCTGAATTAACCCTAATTTGATGGTATCTGGACATTAAGTCAATTTTGGAGAAATATCTTGCTCCAAACAATTCATCCAAGAGTTCATCAATTCTTGGTATAGGATACTTGTCTTTAACCGTGAGGCTATCTAGTTGTCTAAAGTCCACACAAAACCTCCAACTTCTATCTTTTTTCTTGACTAACAATACAGAAGAAGGAAATGAGCTATTACTTGCCCTGATGATCCCTGATTCCATCATTTCTTTAACCAATCTCTCAACTTATGCCTTTTGGACATACGAACACCTTTAGGGTCTCAACTTGAATGGTTGTTCCCTTTCCTTTCCTTTAATATAATATGATAGAGGATGTGTTCTTACTGGCGAGTGCATGTATTCGCACACAACATTGGTTTGACTTGGATGCAAGGTGTGTGGTTGAATTAATGTCGATTACTGATGAGCTCCTATGAAAAATCAAACAATAGGAGTCGCACCATAATTTTCAACAATTTTATTTTTGACATGAGCTTGTGAAAAGCTCGAAGTTCATTGATAATTCTGAGTGGTTATACTTATATGGTGGAGTATGAGATCGTCAAAGTGAAAAAACCTTGCCTGTTTACCCAATGATTAATTTTTGAATATTTTGGCTCGGATGAATTTGTGTCAAGTTGAAGATTATTGGGATATTTGACCCAAATTAAGAATGAGAATATCTTGGACAATTAATTCCATATTAAAGTGGTTGACTTGGAGACCAAGTTAAAGGTGAAAAGGAAAGAAAATAAAAGACTTTATTTTGGGTTTCTACTTCAACAAGGAAACTTACTTGGACACAAATTTTACGTATTCTAGGGGTTGTTTTTACCTATAAATATGTGTGTTAGGTAACCATAATATTGTGAATCTTATGTGAGAATAATTATAGAGAATTGGAGAGCTTCATCTTTGTAGTTTCTTGTGAACTCTTTGTGGGATAATTCAAATAGTAGAAACTTGGGTTAGATAGAAGTTCATTATTAGTATTTTCTCTGTAGTCTATGAGATTGGGTTGGTGAGTGAAATTCTATATAATTGTAATAATTTATTTTCTTGTTACACAATTATTTCTTGAATATAAAAAAGATCCTGTGGGTTAAAAAAGAGGGAATCTGCGTTTAATTCCCAACAAATACAAACAGTGATATTCTCCCTTCCATGTTCTCCCACCAAAATGTATTACGCAAATCTGTATACATTTTGGTTCCGCAGGATGTGCTGTGTAAGGGGTAAAATGAGCTTCAGTCAGTATCTCATTCCTAAGTTTCTCATCCATAGGCACACACAATCGGTCTCTAAACATCAAAGCTTGATCTTCGGCTATTTCAAATCCTTTTCTCTTCTCAGTTCCCACATCCTCTTTAATCTTTTCCAAAAACGGATCTTCCTTTTGACCTGTTACAATTCTGTCCCCAAGGGTTAGTTTAACTGTTAGACTCGCCAACAAGGAAGGTGTCCTTACTATTGGCTTTAGCACTTCAATCTCATGATCTCAAAATCTCTGATCATAGTAGATCTTGTTCAATTAATGCATGTAATAAATGATTTATAGATTTGTAAAAAAATACTATAAAAAGTCAATTATAGATTTTTTTTTTCTTTTGATAATTATTGCATTATTTAGAAGTCGAGAAATATGCAATATAGATATCAAATCCAAGATCTCAATAAGAAGTTTAATACAAACTAAGAAATGAAAGTAAACTCTAAACATATCATTCGTAAAATCGTTTTAGATACTACATATAAAAGTTTTAATTATACTTTTTACTTTTTTCAACACCCAATTTTTTTTAATTTATCTCATTTAAATCCTAATAAAATGATACCTATAATTTCTTACGTAAATAATATTTTTTTATCAAATTGAAAGAAATAATAAATATTCAATCTTTCTGAATAAATTCAATTAAATAATTTAATTTTCTACAACTTTAGGTTCCGATAAACTTATTGGTTCAATTTGTAAAATAAAATGTGTTACCAAAATCATTCTATTTAAAAATAGAATATGATCACACATTTATTTAGCATGCACAAAAATAGTATCTACAATTGGGAAAAATGATTTTTAAAGAATATATGGTTGAGAATGAACATTGAAAAAAATATTTTCGAAGAACCAATTCTATACGAATAAGTGATAAAGTCTTATGTTTCGTGGGTTACACTCTCATTTATAAATATAGGGTTGTGTATAAGTTTGTCACGCATAAGTTTAACAAATTGCAACATTTAATTTTCGTTTGAGTAATTTTTTATTTTTTTAAATATTTGGTAAATTTTGTTCGTAATGTATTTGTTTTTTTTTACATGTAATGAAATGAAATATTTGTTTAATATATTTAAATATCAATTATTACATTAATATAATTAGTAAAAATTCTTCTAGTGCTATACGGTGAGTAAGTAAAATAATTCTATAAATGTCTATTAGTCTCTTTATTTCATTTTACGATTTGAAAATTGTAAATATTTCAACTTTTAGAAATCAAAAAATCATAAGCTCAACTTCAGTCATCAAATCAAAATTGTAAAGTACATAAAAAGTCGCGTGTACATATCTTACTTAGCCTAAATTGACTAAGAATAATAGAGAATGAACAATTAGCTGTTAAAAGAAATATGCAAGTCGCAATTTTATATTTTACTTTTTTGAGTATCTTCATTATACATGAATGTATAATTTATGTTGGGCATTGTACTTTTACAACTTATTTAATAAATAATTGTCAATTATATCTTCTGTGCATCGCACGGGTGCAATTACTATACATAATACAATCCTAGCTAGTAGAACTATACAATGATAATATATTTATGTGTATCGATCTAGGATAAGTGAATACATGTGCACATTACTTGTATTTTTATGCTTCAAATTATATTACATTATTTTGACAGTTGGAGAGTCTAGGGTAGACAACTTTTGTTTGCTTAACATGTAAATCGTCTTGTAGGTCTATCTAGTGGAGAGACAAGGTTATAATTAACACTTACATATTTTTTTTTGTAGATGTATCAAAATGGATAGATTAGTTCAGTCGGACAAGAAATGGAAAGGCCTAGAAATGGCTAGTTCGCCCTACTATATGTTTTTGGGTTAAGTACACAATTACAAACATTTAGATTGGAAATTTTTTGAAATCATGTATTTTGTAACTAATTACAAAAGTATCAAAATAATTTTCAAAATCAGGTATTTTTTTAATTCAGAATTAAGTTCTATAATTAATTACAATTGTAACTTTATTTTCAATTTTGTAATTAACTACAATTGTAACTTATGAAATAGGAAAGTATTAGTGTAATACGTAATTTGTAATTAATTACATTAGCGCAATTGTAATCATCCACTACCATTGTTGGGCCACCATCGAAAATAGAATTGTAACTTTATTTCAATTTGTAATTAATTACAATTGTAAATTTATTTCAATTTGTAACTAGTTACAATTGTATTTTTAATTACTGTCTCAATATCATCACCACCTCTACCTCAACTACCGTCCTCCACCACCACCACAACAGAGAAAACAGAGGAAGCCACCATTCATGACCAATACTTCGATCAACACTACCACACCAACACCACTCCAGCCGGCAGTCTCTCCATCCCTCAACAGCCCTTACCCTAGTTTCTTCCTTCGTCCGCGCACTCCACCAGCCAATAGCCAACAACACAGCTCTCCAGCAACCGCACTCATCACACTTCCATCCACACATCAACTTCTCAGCAACCCTGTCTCCACCACCGAAAACCAGCAGCCTCCAAGTCTGCACACAACCGATCGACTCGTTTGTGACCTCTTCTGATTTTGTCTCCTTTAGCGAGTCCGATGTGCAGATCTATCTCCACTCGTACATCCTCCGCCGGGCTAAGTATTTTGTTGTTCTACTCTCCGTTCGGTGGCAACAACACAACAATGACGACTCTCCATCCCAGGCGCTACTTCATGTACATTGCCTTTGTGCCCTTTCTTGTTGTCGGATGAACCTAGATCAATGCAACGGTACCGCTGCTTCGATGCCTGCCTGCTTCGATTATACACTAATTGAAGATCAGGGGTGCCCTACCACTGCTACCGTTGAGAGAAGGGAAGGTAAAGATGGAAGTCACAATGGGGGAGAAGGGTATATGATTAAATAGTAATGATTTGATGAAATATTATTAGATGATCTGATTTTAAATATTTTAAATCTTATTACATGAGTGGGTGTAATTAGCCATATTTTTTTCCTCTCTCTCTCTCTCTCTCTCTCTTTTGAATTGAGTTGTTCGAAAAGGTTTTTGGTGGAAATTTATAAAAAGACAATGAAAAACTACAAATGGGGTGAACAAAAAAGGCATTAAATCAAACTCAAGTTGAAATTTCAAAATCGTTGATATTTTGGTCAGCGTGGACCCATCAACGATTCTGTTCAAATAAATCAAACCGTTTGGGATGACCCGGTTTAAGTTTCAATTTTTAAAAAATGCTTGAAATAAAATTGAACCGTTCACCAACTTTTTAAAATAATATCTCGTTTTACCAAGAGTAATTTATTAGTTCAATTTATACTTCAATAAACTTATTCGTTAGTCGGCTTCTATTGAAGAAGGGTAATTATATTATTACCACAAAATTTATTTACTACACCACATTATAATCAAATCAAAATTAAAATATATTTTCAATAAATACACCACAACAAATTTACAATAATACTCCTAATCCTATAAAAACTTTAATATATATATATATATATATATATATATATATATATTGTGGTGTACTCATCATCCCAAATTCCCAATATTTCTCCCATTTTTCCTTATCATTGCCACCCATTGTTTCCTTAATTACAATTAATTAGGTTCAAATTTCCATGTTACTCATTTTTTTTAATTGATGTTTGATGGATAATTGAAACAATAAGATATTCAATTTCATATAAACATAGTACGTGGTTGGCTTCTAAATACTTGATACACATTTTTTTTTTTAAAAATACTAGATGCAATTGGAATCACTATTTTTTTTAATACTAGATGCAACTGAAAACACAATAGGTGGAATGCAGTATGAACACGCAAATATATGTAATTGAAAAACCATAGAATTCGAGACCGAATATAAAATTTAATTGCAAATCAAATATAATTAAATAACCAAAATCTTGGATGACATCAAAATAGAGGGAACCTTGAACAATAAAAATCTTTCACTAATCTAAAGGCCTAAACTTTAATTTATGTTAATTTTTGCATGATGTTATTATTTGAAAACTCATATGAAATTAGTGTATTAACATCTATTCTAATTAACTTGGTATTGAAAAGCAAAAATATAAAATAACGAGAAGGACAAGATGATTTAGAAAAATAAACATAGAGAAGATAAGAGAATATTTAAAAGATGTGACGTATATAAAAATTATTTTTAGTGAGATAATATTAGAAGAATATGTATGTAATTTTATTTATGTCTATTTTTATAAATAAAGAAAATACTTTAAATTGTGGTGTAAAAAATAAATTTTGTGGTGGCAATATAGTCACCATAAATATAAAGAAGAAAATAAAATAAATTTATTTGAAAGATTGTGGTGTATTTAAAAATAGTGAGAGAAAAATAAAAGAATATTTTTGTAATTTCTTTATGTTTATTTTAGTCAATAAAGAAATCACTTAAAAATGTGGTGTAAGAAATTTTGTGGTGGCAATAGAATTATTAGTTCCACTCGCTGCATAAGTCAAACAAAAACTTATAAGTAAATTTCTAGTTCATAGTTGATTAGCTATCAACTATATATGATCAACACGACAACAACTGTCATATATAGTAGAGTATTTCTAGTACTACTTGGTAGTCCTAATGAAGAATTGACCCTTACAAATAGTGACCTAATTAATTGATTTTTTTGGCTCAATGGCATCATAATGGGTGCCAACGGTTGACACTAGATAAAATTCATTTTTTGGCTTCCTAGTTTAAGGGAGAACCCCATTAGCCAGGAGCAGTGTTCGAAAATGTGTTATAATGCGGCGCCTAAGCGCGCAAACGCGCGATGCGTGCTCCAAACGCATCGCATGTGCTGAATGTGCGCTTAAATGCGTGCAAAACCGGTCAAAACCGGCCAAAAATTGATAAAAACTAGCAAAAACCGGTCAAAATCAACCAAATTTTAATAAAAACCGGCTATTAACCGTTATTTTCCAACCAAACCGGTACTTAACCGATCCAGTATTGAAAACCGAATGAACAATTTTAATTTAATTTTAATTAAATTTAAAAAAAAAAAAGAATAACTTAGATTGAGGGGTAGCTTTGTAAATAAGCCACCCTTCTCAAACACTCTTTCCATAAGCCAACCCTCACATCCCTTTTATAAAGGGATGTGAGGCTCCATCCCACATCAACAAACGATGTGGGATGGAGTTGTACCGTTTTTTCTTTTCTTTTTTTGACTTTGTCATTTTTTGTTCAATTTTTTGTTGAATTGCTTTGTTCTTTTTTTTCTTTCATTTATTTTATATTTATTTGTTAAACTTTCCTTCCCAAATAAGTTATTTAAATATTATATTTATATTTTTATTGGTTAAAATATTTTTAAATGTTTTAAGATTTTGAAATGAATTATAGTTAATAAATAAAATTAACAATCATAAATCTATAATTTTTTTGAATTAGTAATTTTGAAATTAAAGAATATTATTGTTATATATTTTGTATTTTTTGTGTAATTAGTTTTTATATAAAAAATATATTTAATGTCTTATAAATAATTAAAATAATAATAAAAATTCAAAACGCATTGTGACGCATATTCTTCGCATTAACACGTTTAAACTTGTAATTCTTGATTCTCGACCTTGACGCCTTGCAACGCATTACGCCTTTTAGAACCTTGGTCAAGAGTATCAATCTTGCAATAATTGAACATTTTTCTATATATAGAGGTTCTGAATTTTTTTTCTTCTATATATAGAGGTTCTGAACTTTGACAACCCACATATCTATCAATGCTTAGCGACGAAATTATCTTGCCAAAATGTCTCGAGTTGGATAGAGGCGAATTTCGGATCGTAGTTGAGGTAGGGAGATCTATGATCGTTGACCTAAGACTGCCAACGACCGTAATAGTAAGAATATTTATTATTATTATTATTATTATTATTATTATTATTAATTAATTAATTATGAATCTCAAACTATGTAATTACTCAACAGTCTCAACATTAAGTCACCAAACCAAAACTGTAAATCATCATTCACCAATCACCAATAATTGCAATCAATTTGTAAAAATTATTTGAAGCTCAAAACAATAAAGGGGAATTTGGGGGTCACAAGGGATCAACAAGAATTAACTCAAAAACTGATCTAACATGTGAAGTGTGAAGCTAGAAGTGAGAGCAGCTAGCAGTCTATTCACTCCTGGGCGGTGGTGTTGGTCTAGTGGCTAAGGCACCATGAGAGAGTCGATGAGATGCAAGTCGAGGGTGACAGAGGCTGAGTGGGAACAGGTGGAGGATTGGAGGAGGTAAACTGCAAGCGACAATTCCATTCGTCACTAGGGCGAAGGAGGCAGAGTCGCATTGTCACATACAACAGGGATTCAATGACGGGAATTGTAATTGGAAACTACTCAGATTGGGTCACCATTTACAGTGTACTTGGGCTTTAACAAGTAAAGTTATTGAGTTTTAGTTATTGGGCTAATATTTTCTAATTGGAAAAAAAGAAGACAAAAACCATCTTCAACCCGCAGCGCTGAAAGTGAAAAGAAGACTAAAAACTCCGACAGTTCGAAGGATCCATCAAGCATCTCTGACCAGGGGTGAATCCATGATGGTAATTGAGCTAGTCTATGACCGTTGATTGACCAGCGTCAACGGTCTCAATAATGAGAATATTTTTTATTAGTTAATTAAGATATTAAAAATTCTTCGATCAACATATAAATGCTATACAATGTAATTATCATATAATATGAAAATATATTATAATTATTAGCAGGTATAGATGCACCGCTATAACTAGAAGAACTAGGTTGAGACATTTCTTTAAGTTAAAAAAAGCTCCATTATAATCTCCATATTGCCAATAAGATTAACATATAAATCACATATTTGAGTCACGGGTTACATCACTATACCATATATCAATAAATATTAACAAATAAGCAATCACAATTCAAAAATTATGAATCTCAAAATCTGTAATAATTACTTAACATTAGTTCGCCAAACCAAAACCGTAAATAACTACAACCAATTTGTAAGTGTCTGTTTAAAAAACTAGTTTTTAAACATGTTTTTTATCGCATAATTTTTTAAATCACTTTTTAACCAAGCACATTTTCTCTTTCCACTTTTCAACCACATATTTTACCTAGAAAACATAAAAAAACACATTTTTAAACAAAAAAATTTAACAAATTGAGGCTAAAGAACTATTAAAAGCTCAAAAAATATATGGAAATTTGTGGCTCACAAAGGGACAAAAAAGAATTAGTGTTATAAAATATTATTAGAAATTAGGTAAAATTCGATTTGAATGAAAATTACTCTTATGCCCTTGTAAACTTTACATATTACAATTGTGCCATTGTTCACTCCTATAAATAGGAGTCTTATTTCATTCATTCATATGAATTCAATAAGAGAAGAATTCTCTCATATCTCTCTCTACATTCTCTATTGTTTTCAAAATAGTTTTACAATACGTTATCAGCATGAGTCTCTAACTAATTGAGTAATATAACGGGAGTATACTCTAGAGTTAAATCTAAATGATGAATCTCTGTATCAGAAACCTGATTATTACTAATCAATGTTTCCTTTTCTCAAACCAAACACTTTTGGCTTTAGAAAATAACTCATATATTGTAAATCTGAAAATTTATCCAATTTTTCTAAAATTCTGGTCGAACCGAAAAAGAAGGATTCCGGCCGATCCAGACATCCGATCAACGATCGGCCACCTCCATCAGAACGGGCTTGTCGAGGAGAAGACTGGCCTGAAATTTGGGGATGATCTATCGGCTGAAACAGAAGATATCGACCGGAGAAGAAAGGCTGAAAAACTGTGCAAAAACAAAATCTGACCGAAAATTGAAACGCTGATCCCGGACGATCCTAAACTCCGATCGACAATCGGCCAGCGGCATATCAACAGGATTTTCTAGGAGAAGACTCGACTGAAATTTGGCCCCGATCCGACGATTAAAACGGAAGTTATTGGCCGGAGAAGAAGATGCTGGCGAACTGAAAAATGTTGATTCCGGCCAAATGGTTGGTCTTTTGGAGAAATGGAGACCATGGACATGTTCAGGACGTTGAGGCACACATTATGGTGATGAGTTGATTTTTCCGACCACCAGCGCTGGCGGCCGGCGGCTGCGCGTGGCGGATTCCGGCGATGACGTCAAAAGGCAGTTTGCTCGTCTTGATGATTTGGATTTTTCTATGATCTTACTTTTCTGTTTTGTGCAGTTTTGAAATTTCCCGGCGGTCGAACGTGGCGGTTTTCTTAAAAACTATTTTTGGAGCAGTTCCGACGAGATTTTGAACTTCGGACCAAAAATAAGTTTGTTCTTAATTTAATTTCAAACCTATTGAAGGTTTCGATTTATCCATATGATCAATATATTAAAATATGGACGATTTTGTCCTTGATGATACGTTAAAGTATATTAATCGTGATTTAACGAATTTGATTAATCATTATTAATGATATGATGATAAGTGTTAATAGAATATATATTCTAAATTATTTAACACTATTATGTGATCAATATGATAAATTAAAATATTTAAAAGTAACATAATAGTTGCCATGTCATGATGTGTTGATTATAACTCATTATCGTAACGATTGAACTATTATGAATACGTTGACTGGATTTAGAGATATGACTTGCTCATTTATGAAATATAATTTTTTCTTTATATTGTCACCACCTATATGGTTGGTTCTACTGATTTTAAATATCTCTACTCATATAAATTTGATAATATTGTTATTACTTGATATTTCAACAAATGGTACCAGAAGTTACCATTACCAAAAGATTGTTAGATCTTAATGAAAATATTTTATCATTTGGTACCAGAAGTTACCAATATCTGTAGTTGAAAGGGTGGATGAAAATAAATTATTTAACAAAGAAATGTTGATGTATGATAAGATAATATCACATGATAGCAAGGATATGACTAATGTGAAAATAATCTTATCAGTATTATGAGATAAATGTTATATGATTATGATAAGCAGTTTTGATCAATGTTCTTGTACAAGCACTTATGTACTCCAGAAGAAGTACATATTTACTGCAGAAGAAGTAAAGATTATCATACTGAAATGATATTATTATTATTGCTCATGAAGAAGTATAAACGAGTCATACATGCAAAATACAAAAGGGGGAAATATTTATGATCCTCAAAAGTAGAGGTGTGTATCAGGTGTAATAATACTCCATACTCTACCACCCCTAATCTTTTTTGTGTGTATCAAGAATAAGAATACTCTGTACTCCACCACTCCAAATCCTTTTGAGGTTCACAAGATTAAGTTCAAATACTCATCAACATTAGAGGTGTGTCTCAAGAGTAAGAATACCTCATACTCTACCACCCACAATATTTTGAGATTCACAAGGATATATTTACATTAACCGGACTACATTTTCGCTTGATTCCCCTTCCTTGCGACCAATCTATCTTAACTCTTGCTGGATCTTGTATGGGGATATATGATTGCAACTTATCCAGCAGTTCCTCGATAGTAGGAGCAGAAATAAAGATTCTCCTAGAAAATGGAGAGATGAATCCCTATTCCACAATTTAATCAAGAAATGTTAGCAAACCATCAAAGAAATTGTTAACATTTAAAAGCCCAATAGGCTTGGTATGGAGATCTATTTGAGCCCATGAGGTAATATTAAAAATCTCCTCTAAAGTACCAAAACCTCCAGGCAGGGCTATGAAGGCTTCAGAACCATATAACATGCAAGTTATGCGTTCATGGATAAATAAGGTTTGTACTTCATGCCCTCGTGTTTTTCCTGCAATATCAACTAAAGGAACGAGTATAACACCTATCACTCTTGCTTTCTCTGCTTGAGCGGATTGTGAAACACAACCCATCAATCCACTGCTACCTCCTCCATACACGAGAGTGATACCTTTCTCTCCCAATTTCTTTCCAAGATCCACTGCTGCTTCTAGATACCCAAAACATTTCCCTACTTTTGATCCACAAAATACACAGATATTTTTGATCTGTCGAAGTTTTGGTCCTTCCATCTTTGAGAGTATGATGAGATTCGAAGCGCGGAAGAAACGCCGGAAAGTTCCGAACCCGGGTTTTGGTTGGATGGTGGAATCTTGAGCCGATATTCACGACGCGATGGCTCGACGATGCGGAATAAAGAACCAAGACTTGCGAAACGCCACAAGGATTTGCCCAATCTCCTTGATAAGTCTCTGATTTGAATGCCACAAATATTCTAGCAAATATTTAATAAGTTCGATATTTGAACGCCACAAGAAATATTCTTGATAGGTTCGAAAAAAAAACATAGGAATCCACCTATAACTTTTATTGAATCCTCAATAAAAACTGTTTATATAAAAATCTAAGTCTGAATTACAATGAATGGAAAGGAATATAAATAAGTAAAATAACATAGCCAATAATTGACTCAAAATAGAATTCTAATTAGACTAAGATTCTAAAATAGGCAAACAAATAATTAAAAACAAAATTTAACCTAAAAATATGCAAAAACCCTAATTTCCATCTGCATAATTGACTTTCTGTTTTGAAGCCCCAAATGATGGAATTTGACCATAAAAGCAGTCGGCTCAAGGGTTTTAGCCCATGAGTTTTGCTTAGTGGCCCATTTCTACTTGAAAAACATATATTATGCATCTAATTCCGATATGGTTGACTGGATTGCACTTTTATTTGGCTTGAATATTTAACTTTTTCCGTCAAGCCTGCTATGACTCCGATTGTCGAGGGTCCGGAACACATCATACCCTCCTTCTTTAGGATGATTCGTCCCGAATCATAGCTTTGTTCCTGTTGTTTCATTCCACCTCCTGGATCAAACGGAAAATTATTGCTTCCATGCCAGAGGGATGACCAATAGTATCCTGTAACTTGGGTTACATGAATGGAATTAAGTAGAAACTCCTGTGGGCATTGGTGGTGTTGCCCAAATTTCCAAGCACATTTAACCTGCAAGACAAAATTAAATAAAGCGGGGAGGGAAATGTTAGGTTCATGAGGTACAAGGTATGGATCCTTGTATCCATGATTAATCACCATCTCCAATTCTTTTTTAAGAACCACGAGGCCGTTCTCTTCACCTCGTTCTTCCTTTGCATCTTCAACCACCTTTTCAAAACTTTTACTCTCAAATTCAACCACACCTTCTACCTCCAAATTTTTATCACTAATTTCATGCACTCCCTCAACGGTATTCAAATGTGTATCTACCAATTCAAAGCTCAAATTTTGAATTCCTACATCAACTTTCATTTCATTCCTCTTATCATCAACAATTTCATTCCTAATCAATTCCTCGCTTCCCAACTCCACCTTCTCCTCATCAAATTTTGGAGTTTGTTTATCCGTTTTTAACTTAAACTCCCCCTCCTTCTTTTCAATATCCTTATCCCCACGATGCCTCCTATTACACCACATTTCACTCTCCTTCCTTACCATTCATGAATCTTCTAGTGCTTCCTCTAATGTCAACCCGTATAGTACGCATGTTTTCTCTTTCTTAAGAAATTGGTATATGTGCATACTCTTATCATAAACAGCCTCCCTCCTACGTCTCCAATGTTTTCCCAATAAAATATGATAAGATTTCAATGGCACTACATCACACCATACATCCTCACTATACCTTCCCTGGGCAATATGCATTAGAACTTGTTTGGTTACTTTGAAATTCCCAAACTCCCTCATCCACGACATCCTATAAGGTTTATAGTGTGGTTCTAGGGGCAATCCTAATTTTTCAACCACGGTGCTACTAACGAAATTAGTAAAGCACTTTCCATCAATCGCCAAACTGCACCCCTTGTGATCTACATAACAGCTAGTTTGGAATAAAAAGCTCGGATCATAATCCATTCTTTATGTAGCGTTTCAAAAATTCAAGAACGAAGAGGATTTAAACATCAAATAGCAAGAACGAATTTTATTGCTAACTTGAAAGAAAACGAATATCAATAATTTAAGGAAATTCAAGAAAGTGGTTCTTGAATTTTGGAGTGACTTTTTTTTTTTTAATTATGATGAATTTTCGGAATTAATAAAAATAATATATATATATTAATAAAATCCGAAAATTCGACACGAACTCAACAAAACAAACGGAACTTAATTCGGATAAGAAATAAGCAAAACAAACACTTTTGAAATTTTTTTTGAACGATTTTCTGGATTAATGACTCAACAAACTCAAGAATAAGAAGAACGCAAAAAACTGAAAACAAAATACTCAACAAGATATGGATGATTTTTATGAGACTCGATGATAAACATAAAAATCAAACTGGATAGAAAAACCTGAATTCAGAGTCCAGCTCTGATACCAGATGATGAGATTCGAAGCGCGGAAGAAACGCCGGAAAGTTCCAAACCCAGGTTTTGGTTGGATGGTGGAATCTTGAGCCGATATTCACGACGCGATGGCTCGACGATGCGGAATAAAGAACCAAGACTTGCGAAACGCCACAAGGATTTGCCCAATCTCCTTGATAAGTCTCTGATTTGAACGCCACAAATATTCTAGCAAATATATAATAAATTAGATATTTGAACGCCACAAGAAATATTCTTGATAAGTTCGAAAAAAAACATAGAAATCCACCTATAACTTTTATTGAATCCTCAATAAAAACTGTTTATATAAAAATCTAAGTCTGAATTACAATGAATGGAAAGGAATATAAATAAGTAAAATAACCTAGCCGATAATTGACTCAAAATAGAATTCTAATTAGACTAAAATTCTAAAATAGGCAAACAAATAATTAAAAACAAAATTTAACCTAAAAATACGCAAAAACCCTAATTTCCGTCTGCATAATTGACTTGCTGTTTTGAAGCCCCAAATGATGGAATTTGGCCATAAAAGCAGTCGGCTCAAGGGTTTTAGCCCATGAGTTTTGCTTAGTGGCCCATTTCTACTCGAAAAACATATATTATGCATCTAATTCCGATATGGTTGACTGGATTGCACTTTTATTTGGCTTGAATATTTAACTTTTTCCGTCAAGTCTGCTATGACTCCGATTGTCGAGGGTCCGGAACACATCAGAGTGTAAGGAAGGAAAAATTTATGAGAAAATGATATTTTGGGATGCATGAAACTGTGAAAATCATTGGCTTTTTAAACTTGAAAAACTTCACTATTTACTGCTCGTCTTTTGAAAAAGTGAAAACCTACTTCTGACTAAATTACACTACTTTTGATAAAGCTTACCTTTCGGTGATTTTTTTTCAATACACTTTATCAATGCTCGAGAAATGAAACATGAAAATATTTTATAAATATATGTGCAAATATATATATACACACAATATACTGATTTACCTTGTATCAATGCTGAATAGCTAAAACATCATTTTTTATAATAGCCTGGCAAACAGGATCTTTTGCTATTATATTTTTGAGACTATAACGCTCTTTATCGCTGATGAATTTAGCCCATAAAGATAGTAGCTCACGCTGCACATACCCACTAGGGTGCGTCTCAAAAGTCAATCAGATATCATCCAATGACTCCTTACTCAGTCCACCCTTAATGAAGTCTATATTATCATCTCGATTTATGGATGAATATCCTATTGACTTAAAACGGGTATCACATATCCATCGAGCACATTTGTAGCAACTATTTAATCTTTTTGCTCTTCGCTTCTTTGCAAAAGTACTCTTACCTAAGCCAAGCTTGTGCTTAGAAAATGAATCTGATAATTCACCAGCTAATCGAACTTTTGCTTCGATCAACCAACGAACATCTTCTGGGATACCTTGATCCATCAGTAGCCTCAATCTTCCGAGTCGAACTCGATAAATCATTTTCAAAACATTTATCAAAAGAGTTGAGTAGTATTTGCGGATATTTGATAATATAACATCCATTTTGATCTAATCTCTTCCCAAGTGATCGATTTAAATGCATTATTCAACGCGTAAAAGAGCGGTGGCTCCGCGTGTCAGTGATATCGATTCCATCAAGAATTAATGGAATAAATTATTGAAAAGGTGGGAACAATGAGATAATGCGTCATTACCTTTTTTGATATAAGGGAAGATTTGGCGACAATATTGAGAACGTGAGATATTTTCTTGGATATTGTACCTGATTTTTCTTCGGTACACTAATAAAGGTATACTGATTTGTACTATACAGAAATACGTACTGATGAATTGAATACTGTATTGAACCAGAAGTTCATACATATGTATAAGTGAAATATCTTGCTGAACCTGAAGTTCTATAATGATTGGTTAGATTCCAATTCAACAATGAGATTTATTAAGAATGCAAAATGGCATTCATTAAAGAACCAGAAGATTGTTCAGGTTAACAAGTTATCATTGCTGCTTGTTCTCAAAAGCAAATTAATTATCTCACTAAGAAAATGAATGACTGATTATTTGCTCAAGTAATGATATTACGAGCAAAGTGATAATTGCTAGCATGAATATATCTTAAAAGTCATTAATGATTTTACGAATTAGTTGAGATAATAGAATATTATATTGCTAATGGTTTAGCAGATTAAAAGCCTCAAGTTATTTGCTATGAGAACAACTTGAATATAAACATTTCTCATGCAGCAATATTCTACATACAAACATGTCAATACGATGAAATACGGATTTGCTTGTGAAGCTTTATGATTTCTAAGAAGTGCGATATCTATATACACTCCAACAATACGCACTTGATATATGATTGTGATTATATCCATAATTACGTATGACATGTGTTGCGGCATTTTAGCCGCTTGATATAATATAAGATTTGTGAATATTATGGGGAAAACACGCTTAAAGCGTAATTATGCCTGAAGCATAATGAGAATCGATTCCAAAAATAAATATCTCTTGAATGATTGAGATGATCCCTTTGAGGCTAAATACTCATAGTGAGTATAAGGGACATAGTTAAAAGAGATTCAGGTACCTGATGATAGAACAAATACAGAGATCTCTCTATGTAATGTTGAGATGAAATGGAATCGATAAATAAGTCGACTACATACAACCCTCTTATGAAAATGAGGTTGATGAAATTATAATACTTTGGCCAAGTATAAAACCCCGATGTAGGGATTATTGTTATAGGACCTGAAGTCCAAAACACTTAAATGTGTAATGCCAGTAGTTATTTGTACAAATGAAAAATATTACACAGTCGTAAAAGACGACTCGTTGCGCGCGAAATTTTTCATAAAACTGCCATGAAATATGGTGGATAGACTATAGTCTAAATCACTAGTTTGAGCTCTTTGATGTACCAATGAGTGAGATCAAAAAGTGTGATTCTCATCTCAGTACTTTGGGAGTTTTCTTTGATGTACCAGTTGATCGCGGTACGTTGGGATTTCAAGTGAAATGATTATAGATTATATGTCGAGATTGATATTTATTTCAATGATTGATTATACTCCTACAAATTAGAAATTGCAATTTATAAAGTGCAAGAACATATATGAATAAATCATTGAAAGATTCAATTTGCCCAGAATAGTATCATTATAGAATGAAATGTGATTCTTAAAATAAAATCACAGGAAGAATGATACATATGACCCCATAATATATGTTGAAAATAAAATTGGAGTGTACTATTATTATATTTGAATATTTGGGCATGCAATTGATTTTCAATATGCAAAATTATATTATCCACCGAAAAATGAATATTCACCAGAAGTGAATTTGAAAATAAATATTTAATTATTCATCAGAAGTGAATTCTAGATTTTGATAGAAGTGAATCAATTCTAGATTTGAGTAATGCAATCAGTCAACTAATTAAACATTGCTTGGTATAGCATGTTTAGTACATCATAAATGAGCTATGACATCATAAATAAGTTATAAACTATTTAGAAAAGATCATCACAAACTATATGTTTGATGAAATGATTTGAAATTGCATTAATATACTTGTGATATTCCTATGAAGGGAACAAATACGTGCTGCACTCTTTTTTCCTTAACTGAGATTTTGTCCCACAGGATTTTCCTAGTAAGGTTTTTAATGAGGCAGCAATTATGGCGTATCAATGAGAATAATGTACTATTTTTCCCTTCGCTAAGGTTTTGTCTCACAGGGTTTTCCTAGCAAAGGTTTTTGAGACATTGTCACAGCTATCTGCAAGTAATAATTCAACAACAAACTCTCTCTTTAAATTGTGCTGGAATGATATCAACAAATAAAGAAAATCATACACATCTTATGAAGAATGTTATGATATCGGATACACACAAGAAGATTTTCATATATACATATTACAGACCAAAGATAATATCATTATTCAAAAGGTTCATGAATACTTGATTGCACACTTCAGGGAGATAATCATGCTGTACTCTTTTTCCTTCGTCTAGGTTTTGTCCTACTAGGTTTTCCTGACAAGGTTTTAACGAGGCAGCGGCTGTACTCTTTTTCCTTCGTTCAGATTTTGTTCCATTGGGTTTTACTGACAAGGTTTCAGCACTGAAGCACTTCAGAAATTCAAATTTCAGTACATGATTTGAACTACTTATCATTGATGTCATTTTAGATATTAGACTCAATATTAATGATGGCAAACATCAGGGGGAACAGCTGTACTTTTTTTCCTTCGCTCAAGTTTTATCCCACTGGGTTTTTTTAGCAAGATTTTAACGAGGCAGACAATTGAGCAAGCGAGTAATATGTCATTCAAGGGGGAGTGTTATAAAATATTATTAGAAATTAGGTAAAATTAGGTTTGAATGAAAATTACTCTTATGCCCCTGTAAACTTTACATATTACGATTGTGCCATTATTCACTCCTATAAATAGGAGCCTTATTTCATTCATTCATTCATATGAATTCAATAAGAGAAGAATTCTCTCATATCTCTCTCTATATTCTCTATTGTTTTCATAATAGTTTTACAATAATTAACTCAAATTAACACAAATTTAAATGACCTAGAGCTAGACTGCTAGAGGAATTTGAAAACACTTCGAATACGTGAAAGCAGAAAAGTGAGCACAGACCGAGGGAAATTCATGGCATTCATGTCCTACATGACCTCAGATTCTAAATTCTTGGCAATAGTTTGAAGTCTCTTATCTGATATCTCCGATACACTGTAACAAACAATTGCACAATGTAGTTGAACATTTAAGATTAAGAGGACAAAATGGACAATCTCATGACCAATGTTTCAAGTAACGACGTCACACAAGGATCAAATAGTACATCCCCAAGTAACTAGTGACTCAACTTAGAGCTTGTTTGGTAGTACAAAAATTTTGATCACAACTTTTCAAACTCAATCTTAACCATTCATTCTTAGTCAAGTCCACAATTTTTAACTTTTCAAATATTTTTAAATCACACATCCATCAAAAAATTAAAAAAAATCACAGAAAAAAAAAATTCAGATTACCAAACAAGATCTCAGTATCAGGACGGAGGAGGCAGACGGCTCACGGAAGTTAGGGAACTTGGAAGCAGTTGAATCAGCTGATCAGTCTAAGATTGGGTCTAATTAGGCTTTAGTTATTGGACCTCTTCATTTCTAGCCCAAAATTTGCCAACAGAAAAAGGAAATTTAAAAAAAAAAAAAAAATCGTGAATCAACAATGCCACATAAAGAAAGGTGTGGATAATACAACTGTTGCCTCTATTTTGATCTATTGTCGAAGCATAAAGAAAGATCGACTCTCAGGAACAAAGGGGAGGGTTAGTAAGGCTCAGCGCAACGGTGTGCAGAGTTCGAATCCTGAAATATTGAATTTGTGTTTTGTCGTCAGCGAGAATTATCCAAACTTTGGACTTACCATCAAGTCCTCCACCCTGACTCTGGAAGACATAACCTGCGATTAACCTCCTCAACCAATGACTCTGGGTAGGATCGGTTGGGACCCTCAATGTGTGGATTACACTTTTTTTTTTTTAATCAATCAAAAAGTATTTATTTAAAAAACATCAATTCCCCATTGCCGAGGAAAGCCTTGCCCTTACCGATCGATAGTACGTAAATGTTAAGCCTCCGTTTGACTACCAATATTTAGCAAATATTGGACTTTGAATAGTGATCAATAAAATATTGTGTAGTTGAAAATTAGGAAAAAAAATTTGTATTTATATACAGAATATTTTATTTTATTGTTAAACTGAGTGGCTAAAATTAAGTACCGTAACAAAATGAGTTAAAAATAATAGTTATCAAACATTAAGTAAAAGCATCGAGTAGTGCAGAAGGAAAGGGTCCTTTTCTCTTCATGTAATCTTCGGTGAAATAGATTACTACACGAGACGAGATCATGATAAAATATATGTCAAGATGCAATTTACAAGCTAAAAATTACACATATTATAACTTATAAACTAGATGTATATAAAAATCTCAAGAAAAAAATGTGAACAAGCATTGCCTGGCTCCGTTCTGTATGCCTGGCCTTCCTCAATTAATTTTCAGCTGGGAAGGTATTGTTTACCAACAAGAGCCCTCCAAAACCTGCATTTTCACCTTAAGATAGGTGGTGAATGACATTTGAGAACATACTAGTCTGATGGATTCTGTTCTTGATCAGATCATTTCATGCAGAATAGAAGCAACAAAGAAGAGTAGAAAAGTTAACATATTTCCTCAACCCTTTGTCAGTCTGAAATATATATTTATAATATATGCTGGTGCACTCTACCACTTGAGGCTTGTCTGACACGACTTTTGTTTTACAGCCTGTTCGGCAACAGTTATAAATAATAATGATTGGTATTATTTGTGTTTTTTAGATAAGATGTGTGGTTAAAAATTGAAGAGAAAAATTATGTGTGGTTAAAAATTGATATTGAAAATTGTGTTTATTATAAACAAATTTTCCCGAACACGGGCTTAAAAATTGGTATTGAAATTTGTGTCTATTATAAACAAATTTTCCCGAACACAAGCTTAACTTGTACTCTCTATAAAAGAGTGTCATATAAAAGTTACAAATTCTAAAATCACTTTCTACTCCGAAAGTACTTACGGCGGAAGTCATACTAAACCAACTTTCTCTAAAAGCTATTCTAATTGATGGAAGCACTATTACAATTTTTTGTCAAACGGGTTAAAAGCAGTTTTTGATTTCTCAAACGTCATCCCAAACCGACCTTGAATATGTATGTAATTTTGTGGAGGTGAGAGAGTGGGTGGGGTGAGGTGGGGTGGGGTTGTGGGTGAAAGGGCCTTTTCAAGCCCCGAGTCGGTCCGTTTTCAAGTAAGACACAATTTTTCACTTTGAATTCAACCCCATCAAATGCTATGAATAGACATATTAACCCGTGAGCTTCCCATGCAAGATCTTTCTATCTTCTCATTGTACTTTTGGTTGTTAGAAATTCTTAAACTTGATTTTCTTTGAGAGGGTCTAGGGGTCAATGATTTGAGAAGCAGGGCTACTTAATGTTAAAATTTCGATAAATTTAAGGTTAAATGCGCTCATCGAAAATCCTTATTCATATGTACACAATGTACTTTTCTTAAATTTATTAATTACTAAAAACGATTTTCCTCTATTTTGTAATTTATTTATTTTTTTAAATAAAATAAGTGGTTGAAAAGTTTGAAAAATTATAGCGATTTCGGGAAATGTATCATTTATAAATTTGTTTATAATAAGTAACCAAACGCATGCTTAATATAGTTACTAGAACTGTAAATAAGAGTATTGTAAGGTAGCATATTTTAATTTGGTGGACTAGTTGAACAAGTCAGAATACTTCAAAACTTCCTATTTTTTGAGATAAGTAAAAAATTGTTAAAAAAAGAATAACAGCTAATGTATCGTTTTCTGATGGAGAATACCAAGATGATCAAACGTGATCAAGCTCGACCGACACCTCCAATTGTATCATTCTTTGCCTAACATTCAACAAGTGATGAAGTAAAAAGAGGTAGGTACATAGTCACGTTTCCTAGTTTTAAAAATAGTTAGACTTCACAAATATAATATTGTTTCAATAGTGTTGGTATAGTTTCAATAGTGTCGGTAGGGATGTAAAATGAATCGAGTTGAATAGCTCGCTCGGCCTACGTAGCGAGTCAGCTCGTGCTCACAAATGGGACATGTCACATATGATATGGTTCTCTTTGCAAAATTTCAACTTCTCACGCCATTAACTCGTGTTCCTGGTGGAGTAACCCGAGCCAGCTCGCGATCAACTTGCGGTTCCTATTTCTAATTGAAAATTGCATTTTCACTCCAAGAAATATGATGAAGATGTGAATTTGTAAGAAAATGATATACTTGAAAAAATCTATTTTGTTAAAAGAATTATAAATAGATTCTATTCGGTAATACCGTTGTAATTATAAATTAGCTTATTTATATTTTTGAGGTAAGATATGTAGTTAAAAGTGAGAATAAATGTGAGTAGTTAAAAAATCATTTGAAAAATTGTGTTGTTTATAAATTATAATGATTGCGTTAAAAAAACATAGGTAAGGTTATAAAATTCTCATCGTAGTACGAGTAAGTGGAGTTAAATAGTGCACAAATGACTATTTTTTTGCACAGTTTTTTTTAAAAAGAAAATGAAATATTAATTTATATATGCTATTAAATATAAAACTAAATTTAGGAAAAAACAAATTAGCAACAATTGCACTTGAATCCAATTGCTTAAACTATTCAACAATTGCACTAGAAATCTAGCAACAATTGCACTTGAATCCAATTGCTAAAACTAATTGATGTTGTAAAATTTCATAACCTTAATATGTCAAGACCTGAAGTTGCTTGATCACTGGAAAAGAATGATTGATTGGTTTTAACCTACAAAAAATGTGAGGAGGATTCTCCTCGTCGCCCCTCCGGTGTAAAAATTAGTTTTATCGAGAAAGAGAAGGTAGGGAGAAAAATATAAAACTAATATTTGGGTTGATAATAATGAACGTTGATAGAAAATGAGCTGCATTTATAGGGCTCAAATAATCCTTATAGGAATTTCACTTTCCCTTTTGAGAAGTGCCTTTCAAGATTACGTCTGTTTTATTGATGTCAGGGCTAGCCCATTTATGAAGCCCATAGGGCAAGGATGATCCGTGATGGACCTCAAGTATTTAAGGTCTAGATGGACCGATCTCAATATATATGATTAAGGTTAATGGACGTGAGTTCGGTATATGCCCGACCTTGTCTTGGAATGAAGCCCGGACGTAAAGACCAACCTATGAGCTTGTGATGGAGAGGATCCAAGTTGAGGTCGAGCACTTGGGCCAGCCTATAAAATATTGATTGGGCTGACGGTCAACCTATAAGTTCTTGAGTCCATGGCCCTATTCTTAAATGGTGTAATCGGGAAATCATACCGATCACTAATTATGGTAATAAAAAATTATTTAATCTCTGTTCGGATCCCACTAATAGATTATAAAGCAATTTATTAGGTAAGATATGTGGTTAAAAATTGAAAAGAGAAAATATGTGTGGTTAAAAAGTGGTTTAAGAAATTGTGTAGATTGTAAATTAGTTTATAATCACTTTAATAAACTGAGGCTAAATTTAGCAACAATTGCACTTGAATCCAATTTTTTTGCTTTTGCCTTTTGTCCTCTCTTGTACAGATGATGTAGAACAAATGGTCAAGTGGATTGAAGAAGAATTAAATCATAAAGGACTAAACCACAATTTAAAAATTTGGCGTCCGATATCCATTTTGGGCCCATAATATGTCTATTTTTGATAGCTCGTCGAGACGAGTGCAACTCACTATGTTATTGTGACATACGATGAATTTTGGACATTCGAGGTAGTTTAGGCAGCGAGAACAGTCTTTTAATATTTTAATGCTATTTACATCATTTAGTTTATTTCGAATTATTTTTACTCAATTGATTTAGAATATGTTTTATGCTTTCCTAATTGATTTAGAATATGTTTCTATGTTTTATGGCCTTATAAATACATGGTTAATTTATCTTTTTTATTCATTCATTGATTAATAAAACTTCTTTGAGATTCTTTTCTCAATTCTTTAGTGAATTCTAAGTTTTATATTTCATTTAAAATTTTCGCTTGAATTCCTTACTTTCACACTGCATCAACAAACCGCTTCTTTCAAATCGTGATCGAGCTCAAAGATTTTCGGTTCGATAGTACCCACACTTTTTGAATATGTAACATGGTATGCTTGAAGAAGATCGTGGATCAAAATAATGGAACGGTTAAAAAATTAGTTAACAGAATCATCGGTGTTATAAATCCATTGTAATTCATAACGAATTCTGAAGAGAACTTAACAATAAAAACAACAACTAATAGAATAAATTGTACAAAGAAAATTAGAACGGAAAAATAAAGGGGGAAAAAACTGTATAATAATTATAAAATTATACTACAAAAGAGATGAAAGAGATAAATTAGTGAGGTTATAATTCAGAATTTGCTTTGTTTTAAACCCTTCTTTGTTTAGAAGCCCTCCAATTTGTTTTAACCCATATTTCCAAATGCTTGCTAGTGGCATGCATAATTGTTCACACCTTTTTCCTCATACCCTTTAAATTTTATAGTTTAGAGTGAAAAGTAGTTTGTCTATAAATGTTTTAAAAAAAAATATGGGATAAATAGCCTTTATAGAAAATCCTAGAATTTTTTGAAGGTAAAAAATCTGGTTTTGAAGGACTAAATTCTTGATCCATTAGAAGTTATGAAATTAGTGTGACGATAGTAAAATTTATGTATCTTGTTTCAGATCGAGAATGGAATACAAAAATAAGAAATGTAAAAAATAAAATCTGTAAATACTTTTAGATGGTATTGAAGAAATCAGATAGATAATCGCAAGTAAACCTATCAAATGCAATTTTGTCTCCCTAAATTGTCAAGATGATATTTTAAGAAAATTTGGAGAAGAAGGGACAAGAAATATGGTTAATGATAAGTTTCAAGCCAAGAATTAAAAACTAAAAACCCCAAACAGGATACAAAAACATTCAACACAAGAGCATCAATATTTTTACTCCAATAGGTATGAAGGTTCGACCACGGCTATCCAATGCCTACATTTCCCGTTGAACCTCCACAAGTAGTGGATTCAAGGCTCAAGATTTTATTGAACAAGATTAGGAAAATACAAATTAAATGGTTCAAAATTACTCTCTAAATCCTAACCAAAATCGAACAGTCAATACAACATTTTTTACTATGGTAAAACGAAGGAATGAGGCGACTGCACAAAAGCCAGAAAAACTCTAACCCTGAAATGAAGACGCTTCATATTATATAAGCCAAGTCAAAAGTTACTAGTATATGCACACGTGGACGACCAAGATGAAGACTGGAGAAGTATTTATTTTATTTTTTTTTAACAAAACACATTTTTATCTTCCAATAATTAAGGCATATACGATTTTAATAAACTCCACCTTGCCCAAGAAGTTTTGCCTTTGTTTGTAAAAGTTTTTTTGTTTAAAAATATGTTTTTTTATATTTTCTATGTAAAATGTGTAGTTGAAAAATGAATAGAGAAAATGTATGTGATTAAAAAGTGATTTGAAAATTTGTATAAAAAAAATATGTTTAAAAACATAATTGTCAAACGGAGAGTTTGCTTCAATATTGATCTCAATCTTGAATCAACTATTGGTATCATTTGGCTCTATTTTATATCTACACATAGAGATGGCAAACGGGCCGAGCCGCTCGTCGGCTCGTCCAACTCATGGGCTCGTTCACGAGCCAAACAAGCAAATCCCAAAACGAGTCGAGCTTGGCTCGGCTCGTTTTGCATAGACGGCTCGTGAAACACGAGCCACGAGCCGAGCCCACTAGCTCGGCTCGTGGACTCGTTTTTTTTTTTTAAATAAAATATTAATTTTAATGAAAAAAAATGAAAAAATAAAAAATTTATGTACGAGCCACGAGCTCAAGGGCCAAGCCGAGCTTGACCCTGAGTAACGAGCCAAGCTGAAGCTCGGCTCGGCCCATTGCCATCTCTATCTACACATAAATAGAGAAACATAATTAGCTTTAGTTAAAGAAAATGAAACATATTCAGTTTAACAACTTGTCCAAAAAGCCGTTCAAAATCTGTAAGGGTTTGATAGAAGATGGAAAAGGAAATAGAAAATATTTTCTTTTCCATCTAAATTTTCCTACCTCAATTCATAAGAAAATATTTTCTTGAAAATTGGCAAAAAAAAAAGCTTTAATTGATTGTACCTATTAAAAATTTTCCATGACAAAATTTCCAATCAAACACTAAAGTTAGAAATTGTTTTCCTTGATTTGACATTTTTCATGTAAAATTTGTCCAATCAAACATACTAAGCCCTTGTTTGGTAACATACTTTTTTTGGTTTATAAACTAATTTATAAATCACACAATTTTCCAAACCATTTTATAACCACACATTTTTCTCTCTCCAATTTTCAACCACTACTTTTTACCTCAAAATCATAAATAAACCAGTTTATAAATCAAACAGTGTTACCAAACGAAAGCAAATGTAGAATTTAACCATCGGTGATATTTAAGAGTGCTAAACGACTCTTAAACTTATTTAAAGGTTTTTGTTCCAATGTCAGAAGGATTAAACTCGGCAGGAGTTTTCACATATTTCACAACTCTCTTTCAACCATATCTCTTATAAAGTGATATTTTATATTTATATGTTTAGTTCTATCATGATGCACTGGATTTCTGCTTAAGAAGATGACATTTTGATTGTCAATATAAATTATGAGTTCATCTTTCATAAAATGCATCTCATTTAACAAACATTTAATTCAAACACCATTTTTTACAGCATCACAAAATGATATATTCTCAGCCTTGATAGAAGACAGTACAACAAGTTTCAGCAATTGAGACTTCTAACTAATACAACCAATGCATAGGGTAAAATTATAGGATGAAGTAGATCTTCCTCTTTTCAAGATCACCAACAAAGTCGGAATCACAATTTCCTTCCAAGATTACCCCTTCATTACACTGTATAAATTTCAGACCAAGTTTAGAAGAATCACAAAGATATTTCAATAACAACTTAGCTACAGTCCAGTGTGTTTCACCCAGATTTGCCATAAACCTGCTTAGGACACTTATGTTACAGGCAAATCAAGCATTATAGGAACTACCATGTACATTATGGAGCCAATAGCATTTGAATATGACATTTTTGACATTCAATTCAATTCATCTTTACAATATGAGATGCTAGATTTAAGTGATTTGCAAGTGGCAAAGAAATAGGCTTAGCATGAGATAAAGAGAATTTATCTAAAACTATTTCAATATAAAAAGTTTGATTAAAAAATAAAGAGCAATCCTTTCTATTTAATTTTATTTCAATTCCTAGAATTTTCTTAGCTTTACCTAAATCCTTCATTTCAAATTCAGCACTTAAATTTTTTTAATAGAAATTATTTCTCTTTTATCATGAGATCCGAACAACATTTCATCAACATACAATAGCAGGTAAATGGAACCAAGAAACATATTCTAAATCAAATAGGAAAAGCAAAAAACATATTCTAGATTAACTAAATAAAACAACGAAACATATTTTAAATCATCAAGGAAAGCATAAAACCTATTCTAGATCAAATAAAATAAAAAGAATTCAAGATAAACTAAATGACAGAAATAGTACTAAAATACTAAAAGACAATTTTCCCTGTCTGAATAATGTCGAATGCCCAAAATCCATCGTATGTCACAACAAAACAGTGAGTTGCACTAGTCTCGTCGAGCTACCCGAAATAGACATATTATGGGCTCGAAACGGAGGTCGGACGTCAAATCTGTAAATTGTAGTCTAGTCCTTTACAATCTAATTCTTCTTCAATCCACTAAGCCATTTGTTCTACATCAGTCCCTTCTACCTCCGAAGAACTCGACCCTGAGTTATAACCTCGATAAAGAGGCTCACTATCCTCATGACAAGCATATAGATCAGCCACATTAAAAGTATTTGAAATTCCCACGGAATCGGTAGGTCAATGATGTATGCATTGTTGTTAATATGTTTCAAACTGCTTATCTTGGTGATGAATATCTACCATTGCCTTACATTTTACATTTGTCTGCTCCAACTTTTGCCTAACCTCATCACGAGTAGCTATTATTCCTTCAGCCATGTTTTGAGCAGCAACACTTTTCCCATGACTTGAAGGTAATTCCACCAAATTCACTACATGATAAGGTACTTCAGTATACATGATAGCAAATAGTGATTTTCCTGTAGCAGAATGAACAGCACTATTGTAGGCAAACTCAACCTGAGGTAATGCAATATCCCACTGCTTGGGTTTATCTCTACACACACTGTGTACCATGTTACCAAGTGTTTTGTTAGTAACTTCAGTTTATCCATCAGCCTGCGAATGGGCTGCACTACAATTTAAACGAGTCTCGAATAACTTCCACAGAGTGATCCAAAAGTGACTTAAGAATTTAGTATCACAATCAGAAGTGATGGACTTAGGTACTCCATGCAACCGAACAACTTCTTTGAAAAACAGGTTAGCAATATTCGACGCATCAAAAGACTTTTTACAAGCAATGAAATCAGCTATCTTGGAGAACCTGTCTACAACCACAAATACAGAGTCAACCCCTCGCTGTGTTTGTGGTAACCCAAGAACGAAATACATCGCTAAATCCTGCCATATGCCCTGTGGAACTGGAGGTGGCATGTAAAATCCAACATTATGTGCTTGTCCCTTTAAAACTTGGCAAGTATAGCACTTCCTGGTAATTTTGCCAATGTCTTGTTTTAATTGAGGTCAGAAATAACGATCCTCTAAGCTTTCTGTTCACCGATATCTTGCTATGCGAGATACACCCGCAATTGTACGAAATCGTGAAAAGTATTAAGTGAACCTGAGAGTCCGGATTATCGTTTCCACAAGGACTGCTATTAAGTATCGAAATATGTTAGTTTCTATCCTTATTTGAACAGATTAATTTGTGTTGATGTTTGAAATCTAAAACTACGAAAATCAATTAAAGAATTAAAATTCCGAAATTTGTTTTGTTTTTAAAAATGAATGTAAAGTAGTTGGGAATCTCGATTTCACCTAACCAATTATATTAACTCCAATTCCAGTTTTATTTTCTAATAATGTATCCGGTCGAATTCACTAATGTATATTGAAATTCCTCTCTCGAGTTTAAATCGATTTTACCTAAATAAGCCAACCATGTATCTCTACAGAGGGTCCGAATATTCCTTATTTAGATGCATAATACACAAGAATTCACATACGACGCAGTAATAACAAAAGTATATCTCTATCTCTTGTTCGATTACCGAATTTATTACCTAAATATATGTTATTAACTTACCTCTCGGATTATAAAAATAACACATTAAATCATGAATTAGTGGCCAATTAACCATTCATTAAACACAATAATAAATCAACATATGCAATGAATCATTAAAACAAAGGAATATGAAATTAAAATAATCAATTATGCTACATCGTTCATCCCAACATTGAATTTAGCTACACATTTTAATTAAACAACAAAAACAATAAAATATAGCGCTTATTGAAAATAACAGAAGAGAATGAAAAGCTTGCACTAAGTCTCGATTCTCCACACGATCTTCAACTCGCGCCCCTTTGCTATACTTGAATCTCCCAAGATTGGAATGATAAAACCTGAGTTTTGGCTTGTTCTTTGGTGAGGCAAAGGCTTGGTTTTCGTACAAAGAGGTTGTATTTATAGTTGGTGAGGAGACCAAGTTGAAAAAGGAAAGAATTTCCTTAAACCCGCGCGCTAGTATTTTCTTGTATTTGCCCAACGTTCAGTATTTCAACCATACCTTTCTATTCTCTTATCCGATTGAGATGATTCAAATTTTGTCAGAAAGATAACTTAAAGGGATAAATTTCTTCTCGAAATATGATTTACCCAATTCGAATGTTCACTTCCCTAAAATTAGGTCTCAAAATCCAACTAGAAATCTATCCAGAATCTTGTGCTGTTGGAATCAATTTTATGGTAATATTCTTATCAGATTCCATTCCTTTTGGACTTCTACTTGCATCTAATTGACTCCTAAAAATTCTCAAAGTATCCTCTTGTGATCCAAATCAATCATTGGATATTTGCAAGTTGGTCATTTGTGTTTAATTCGCTCTTCAGTCCTTCAACTTCTAATTTATTCATTTTGGCACATTGCATCTTTCCCTGTTGACGTCATTAGCCTCTGATTATCCAATTTAGCTCTAATTAGTATCCAATTAGGCATTTTTCTCATCAATTGCTTCATTCTTCATCTTTTGAGATATTTTCTGCAAAGTAAACAAATAAACACAAATTAAATAGCATATATTCTAAAACGATAATAATATATTCCAATTTAGACATATAAATAAGTGTATAAAATACACTTATCACTTGCTATCACCTTGTCACGCCCCAAGTTCCAGCTCAATCCTCTACCATGTAGATCTCAAATAAGTTTCTCACATAAGGATGAAATCGTGATACAGAGTTGGTTACCTTGAAATAAGAAACCATCTGTGATGTGAAAATCAGTTATAGGCTCTTTGTTAACACACTTACTCCATATCTGCTTGAAATCTTCATCTTCTGAATACAACTCTTTTAGACAATCAAAACCCACCACTTCTTGAGATAATGTAATCAACAATGAAGCTCGTCTGCTAAGTGCATCAGCCACTAGATTCGAATTGCCAATTTATGTTTAATCAGAAATGGGAATTTCTGTAGGAAAGTTACCCATCGAGCATGCATCTTGTTGACGTGTTTCTGATTATTGATGTACTTCAATGCTTGGTGATTGGTGAAAAGTATGAACTCCTTCTGAATAAGATAATGTTCCCACTGTTTCAAGGACCTCACAACTGCATAGAATTCTTGATCATATGTGCTCCACCTCTTTCTTCCCTCACTTAATTTTTCAAAAAAGAAAGCCACTAGCCTCTTTTCCTGGGAAAGAACTGCACCAATACCCAGACCACTTGCATCGTACTCTACCTCAAATACCTTTTCAAAGTTGGGTAACGCTAAGACTTGAGCAGTACACAATTTTTCTTTGATAAGAGCGGAGCTGTTTTCCTGTTCTTCTCCCTAATTAAATCTGTATTTCTTCAAAACATTCTGTCAATGGTGCTATCATGGTACTGAAATTTCGCACAAATTGTCTATGAAAAGTAGCTAGACCATGGAAACTGCGTAAATCAGAAACTGATTTTGGAGTTGGCCACTCCTTGATTGCCCGAGTTTTTTCTTCGTCTACTTTTATTCCGTTCTGCCCAACCACAAAGCACAAGAACAGCAACTGGCTGGACAAAAAGTACACTTCTTTAGGTTTATATACAACTTATTTTCGTTTAGGACCTCCAAAACCTGTCTCAATTGGGATAAATGATGTTCTTTGGGTTTGCTGTAGATAAGGATATCATCAAAATATACTACAACAAAGGATCCAATAAAAGGGCGAATAACCTAGTTCATTAGCCTCATGAAAGTACTGGGGGCGTTCAAAAGCCCGAACGGCATGACTAACCATTCATATAATCCAACCCTGCTCTTGAAAGCAACCTTCCACTCATCTCCTGGCTTGATTCGAACTTAATGATAACCACTTCTAAGATCGACTTTTGAAATGACCTTAGAACCCTCAAGAACATCCAACATATCTTCTAACCTTGGAAAGGGAAATCTTTATTTTACTGCGATTTTATTAATGACACGGCTATCCACACACATACACCATTTTCCTCATTTCTTCGGTACTAACAACACAAGAACTGCACACGGGCTAATACTTTCTCTGATGAACCCCTTTTCGAGCAATTCCTCAATCTATTCCACAAGAGTTTCATTCTCCTTTGGATTCATATGATAATGAGGTAAATTCGGTAGACTTTCCTCAGGCACGAGGTTAATCTGATGCTGAATGTCTCTCATACGAGGCAGTTCATTTGGTAACTTATCAGAAATCAAAACACTGAAATTACTCATCATACTTTGTACCTCAACTAGAATTTCTTTCTCTTCAACCACTACAGTCAACTAGCCTTTCACAACAATAGGATATGCACATCCAGATTCTTTCACTGTCTGTTCAGCGTCCCTTTCTCTACCTGTGTTACAAAACTTTCCGGGTTGTGAATTTTCAATTCTCTAACTTTGCTTCAGCGGTGCCATGGCGATCTTATGCTTGTTCCACGTGAACAATACCACATTATCAAGCCCCTTGAAAGTCGAATCCACATCATACTGCCAAGGAAACCCCGAAAGTATATGATAGGAATCCATGTCAATTACATCACATACCACATCATCCTTGTAATGTTTCCCAATGGAGAAATGAACTCTGCATATTCTTCCACACAAACAGAACGTCCTTTGTTCATCCAGCCAAGTGTAAACAGATTTGGATGTTTTTTACTATGTAGTTTTAACAAATTAACCAACTTTTTGGAGATAAAGTTTTTGCAACTGCCATTGTCCATAATAACTTCACATACTTTTTGTTTGATTGAACAAAGTGAACGAAAGATTTTGTTTTGCTGGCCCTCTTCTTTTGGTGCTAATAGAACTTGTTGTAGGACAAGTTTCAATTGGCTGATCGCTCTAACGTCTATCCGGATGGGGTAGTTGAGGATGTGTTAGTGCAAGTAGGAGGATTAGTGTTCCCAGCTGACTTTTATGTGTTAGACATGAATAATGATCACTCTCCCAACTCCACTCCTATTTTGTTAGGTAGACCATTTTTGAAAACATCTAAGACCAAGATAGATGTCAGTAGTGGCACACTCACCATGAAATTTGATGGTAAAATGATTCAGTTTAATATTTATGATTTCGTGAAATACCTTGATGATGATAATCCTGTTCATTCTGTTATTGTTATTGAATCTTCAGTACAGGAAACTTTCAAACTTGGTGGAAATGGTGAAAAGCCAGGTAAAATCTCGTGTATTACACTGCCAACTTCTGATGACATGCTTTTGCCCCCGTCTTGCAGGCCCTAATGAAAAATATGAAAAAGAAGTTGAGCTTTGAAAATCCACCTAATCCCGGTTGTAGGAGGAAACAACATGTCGAGCCAACGACAGTAAACAAAGGCGCTACTCGGGAGGCAACCCAAGAGGGGAGTTTCTTTACTCCCTCAAATTGTTATTTTTTTATTTTCATTTTTGTCATTTTTCTTATTAGTTAATTTCATTCAAAAAAAAAAAAATCAGTGGCCTTGTTACGACCGTAAGTTAAAACTTTACAGCCGTAACTCTATTCCATCAAATTTATCCAGAGGCTTAATTACAGCCGTAACTATATTTTTACGTCCGTAGTTGATTCTTTCAATTTTTTTCAGATTGTTACTTACAGCCGTAATTAATATCTTCACGACCGTAAGTTTCGCAGACTTTTAAAATTCCATCTCTTCTTCTGATTCCATTCACATTCCCCTCTTTTGTTTTGTATTGTCACGCTCCACATTGAGGACAATGTGGAATTCAAGTGTGGGGGGTGATTTGTCTTTTATCTTCTATTTTGTTTCTTTCTGGTTATCCGTTCAATTTTGGTTTTGTGTGTTCAGACCTACAGTTCGGTTTAATGGGAAGCGGCCCCACTTATGATAATTTTTGAACCACCAACTTCCTAAATTGCATAATCAAACAAACAATGAGCAAATAGAGATGAGTTTTCCAATAATTTCTGAATTAGTTTGAAAATGGGGACAAATTGAAAAATTTCTGCAACCTAATAGAGTCAAACCAAAATTAATATGATAAAATACCACTCCGAGTAACTTCATTCTATCCTTATCCACTAGATTTTCAGTTCGAAACCAAGACTAAGCAATGACCTATACTCATAATTGGATGGGAGGATCACATATAAACCATAATTTGTGAGTTTTTGAACTTATAAGCAGCTTTTACTCTTTATATTAAGCTCTTATTTCTTTGATGTGTGTCCTGCATGGTTGATTTGTTCTTGGATTCGCTTTTCTGTACATTCCGTTGTAGCTTCTTGGCTAAAGTGTAAAATATAGTAGAGGCATTAGGTTAAACCAAATTTGACATGCTAAAAGGGCCTACCATGATACATGTACCATTAGAAGTCCTTTTGAGCCTTAGCCTTTCCTTGAAATTTTGATGACACGCTACAAGCCACGAATACCCTTTATTTCGCGTTGTCTCTGTTTTGAACCCATAGAGAAGGGATTCGTAAGCTTTTGTTGATTAAGGATCGTGCTGTGGTCTATGTCTAAGAAGTTGCAATGATTATCTTGTGTTGAGCGACGGTTTTGTAATGGACTGAACTCAGGGGAATGTAATTCTATCTCAAGTCAATTGGTGACTGCGTAATGATTTGAACAAAAGAGAAAAAGTTGCAGTCTGTACTAGGAAAAAAAATCGAAAGAGAAAAAGCAATAAAAAGGAAGTTTAGTCAAGAAAATTAGTAGTTGAGGAATTTAAACACTCAACTTGTTTAAAAAAAAAAGGGATTCGAGTGTGAAAAAAGTTGGGTAAAGTGAAACAATGAAGTTCATATTGAAAGTGAAGGAAGTAATGTCATTGTGAATTGACTTAGTTTGCGAAATTCCTTCTCGAATCAACCTAAATATGTCATTTTATCATACCCAACCTGAAGCCCGTTACAACCAAATAAAGACATTTACTTTGTACTTGTGTTATTGTTGGCTTCAGTTATGACATTTGGACAGTTTATGGTAATGAATTCTCTATGCAGTGAGTTGAGTGAAAATTCTCACCCTTATACACTTTGTGCGAAGAGGGAAATATCTAGAGAGGGTGTTAACTCCCGTTACATATGCTTATGAGTGGTTTGAATTGCTTGGTCTATATTCTGTGCTTTTGAGTTGACCAAAACTAACACCCATGTAGTAAATCATTGATAGATGTTAAGAGAGAACTCACGAGAGGTGGGAGGATACAAGCTACACTGGGTAATGAATTGGGCTGGGGGTATTGATTTTCATTTCTGTTTGGAGGATATTGGATGACGCATCTCTTGCACACACTAATACAATCCTGTTATACAATTGAATTTTCAAGCTAAAGAGAAGTGGGCTGTAACCTTGACTTCCCGAATTATGAGTCTATCTTTTTGTTTGAGTTATGTTTCTTTTCTTTCACGTCATTATTCGAGGACGAACAATGGTTTAAGTGTGGGGAGATTTGATAAGTGTTTTATTAGCACGTATTTAATTCACTTATTATCTTATTTTGTTGTTGGTTTGATCCTATTGAAGTGTCGTTTAATGCACTTTCACTTATTGTGTTATGTAAGGTCAAAAAGAAGAAAAGAAAGGAAACAGGACCAAAGAAACACAAAAAAATCAAGAAGTGATGTTCAAGGGCATATTCAAAGAGCTCCAAATCAATAATGGCATGTGGGAAGAGGATTAGTTACAAAAATTATGGCCAAAAAAGGTTTAGGGTGAAGTTGGAAATCAAAAACCCGCAAGGATTGTGATCATGAATTTTAGTCATAGATTGAAGCTCAACTTGTTCATAGAATACTTTCGAATTTTGGAAGAACTATTTCACAAATAATTGTAGATATTTGAGTTTTCTTTCCAACGCAACTTGGATCACCACAATCGGACTTCAGGAGAGAAAGTTATGACCAAAACATCGAGCACAGCGCTTCTCGGCAGAAATTCACTTACGGCCGTAAATAACAAAGTTACGGTCATAACTTTCAAATTCCAAAAATTTTCAGTAGCTCACTTACGGCCGTAATAAGGAAATTTACGGCCGTAACTTTCTCGCGAAGAAATTTCCTTATCTAGTTCAAGGTCTATCTTTGGTATATCTTGTGAGTATAAAAGAAGCAAAATCACAACAAAAAGGAGACTGGACATTGAAGAAAATTGAGAGCAAAATATAGAACATTCTTGAAAAATTTTCAAGCGCAAAAATATCTACAACAATGGAATTCATGAAGCAACTTAAAGAATCTACCACAATCATACTAGGCTAAATTCCATATTTTGTTCAAAGAGGAAGTTGTGTTAACTCAATTATGTTATTTTTTTCCTACAAATTAGTAGCGTGAATTTATTCCTTTATTTCAATTGTAGAATTATTATGTTTTGAATGTTCATTGAGTTTATTTGATTAATAGTTTAATTTGGCCAATTGGATTATTGATCTTTGGATTCATGAATATGCTATGTTTAGATTCTTGATCCGTAATTGTCATTGAATCTTTACTTTAGTAGAAAATAAATCTCGTGCAGATTTAGTAATAATTCGACTTGAATTGATTAATTCATGCTCTTGTAATTAACGATCCAATTCAATCTATTCTTCTAAATTTTCATACTAGTCGTGTATTAAATTCTAAGAGCTTGTTTAGGATTGTCCGTGGCTAGAATTGATTTGAAGAGCTTCTTTTGAATCAATAAACATAGGGAAGAATTTAGATAATCAGAGCTTGTTGATTATTTATGATTGATAATTGAATAGGGATATAAACACGTTACAAGGAAAGGTATAACATTAATTGAGGGTACAACCGAACCCGAGAATAAGATTTATTCTCATATTAATTCTCTAGTTCTATTTAATTATTTATTTTATGCATAGTTTTTATTCAAATAATTTCAAACAACAAACCCCCCCCCCCCCAATTCTATTCTAATTGATCGAACAACTATTTTTAGTTCACCGTTCCTTGTGGGATCGACCCTTACTCTCGCAACTACATTATTAATTAATATTTAGCGAATGAGGAATTATTTATTATTTTGGTGCATTACGACATGCATCAAATTTTTGGCGACACCCCTCTTTTCCTAGCTTCCACCTCCAAATCGATTTCTTCTTCAATGTCTGTCATGTCATCTTCCTCTTCTTCATAAGCTACCTTCTGGAACGTTTGGCCCTCTTCACATATTAATTCGCAAGTTGTTTCTTCATTTTCTCCACCCTCTTCTTCTATATCATCTTCGTTCCTAAACTCATTGGCCAGTATATAATTGTTAGCCATAACTGGGGGTAATGTCCCGAATTGAATGGTGGTGGCTCGCTCTGGTTCTTCTTCATCTCTTTCTTCTTTGATGCAGCAGTCGAACTTCGATTTCTCGGTGGGATGTCCAGACACTTTCTTCACCGATCCCTCTGTGTTGTTTCCTTTGTCACTATCAAATTTACTTTGGTCAGCTTCCCAAGTCAGCTTTGGCGTGCCTAGGGACAACGCCCCCTGTTGTCGCCTCATCATTCTGCCGTAGTTCCTCTGAAAATGCCTTTGTTGTATCCTGGTCATTTCATTAAAGGGCACAACTCGCCCAGCATTGTACTGGAATGAATGCCAGACATTTGATTGGCATCGCCGCGGCCTAAATATTTTCCTGTAATTTGTTGGCCATAACTGCCTTTCTTGAGACGGTGTTCCACGTGTATCTGGGCCCCGTCCTCTATTGGGCTGGAAACTCAACATAACTCTGGGATGAGCGTGAAACCCCTGCACTTTGGTTCCTTCCACAGACTTACCCACTTCTCCTTTGCACCTATCACATAAGACGCTCCCGTCTCCTCGGTATTCTTTTCCCTTGAGTCGCTCAAACACTTTGGGACGTTGCTACTCATCTTCTGCTTCATCATCAATTACCAGTTTAAACTTTGGCAATTTCTGGGTAAAATCAGTTGTCATCATGTTCACTCCGAGCGATTGTGGGAAGGGGTTCTCATCCACCTCCATTTTTTTCTTAGGCTCAAGCATGATCCTTCCTGACTCGATGGCTTCCTGCAACACATACCGAAAAACCAAACAATTGTTAGTCGTATGGGACCATGCATTATGTCATTTACAGTATTTTTTACCCTTAGTTTGTTCGGGGTATGGCAATTTATGTTTATCGCTCAACTTGATTTGTTTATCCTTATATAACTTGTCGAATATAAGGTCGGCCTTACTAACGTCGAAAGAAAATATCTTATCCTTCTTATTTTTCTCTTTTATAGGCTCATTTTTTATTATTGCGCCAGATTTTGCTGCCAAGGGACAAGTATATGGGCCCCCTTTTACTAGCTCGGCCAAGCATACTTCGGTCTGGTCGACATATCCGTCACCTACCGTGTGTATGTCAAAATTTGGATCTCTATAAAAAGTCCATTTACTAGAATTTTTCATTTGCTCTTCTTCTCTCAGCAAACGCTCATATCGTATTACGTTAGCGCTCAACTGAAATAGGTCAGGGTACTCTCTATCCTGGAATTTATTCTTGAGGTCAAAACTCAGGCAACTCTGGGCGATTCTAACGAATTCTTTTTCTGGCAGGGGTACAAAGCATTTACTCCTGACCGTTTTAAATCGTTGGAGAAAGCTTTCAGCCCAATCAGTGGGCATTTGCCTTAAATTGGCCAAATCTGCCAGAGTGACCTCGGATTCCGTTTTATAGAACTGGGCATGGAACAGTTGTTCTAATTGTTGCCACATTTGCACAGAATTCGCTGGCAGGTTAATGAACTAAGATAAAGTCATCCCTATTAAGGAACTTGGGAAAAGTCTCATCTTATGATAATCGGTCACCTCTCCACACTACAACGTGAATCGCCCTATGTGCTCTAGTGTGGAGACCTCCCCCAAACCTATGAATAGAGAGAATTCTGGCACTTTGTAACCCCTAGGCCACGGATAAGCTTGATCCACCCAATCTGGGTATGGCTTAGTGTAAGTCGGCCTCACATAAGGACGCATCCCCACTGCCATTTGATCTCATACCATCTCAGCGACTTGATCCCTTAACAAGACGTTGGGATCATAAGGGAGTCCTATAGGTTGATTTCCCCCTGGTGGTGCTTGTGGCCTAACATTTGGCACAGGATTTGGTAAAGGAGTTGGAGCGCAATTACCATTAGTGAAGTTTCCATTATTCGGCCCAATGTGGTTACTGTTCCCTCCATCATTAAAATGTGGAACATTTTGTCCATTGTTTTGGACATTATTCCGAGTTACTGGGTTACTTCCCAAGTTCGGGACTGGGTCACCTCTCAAGTTTGGCACTGGATTACCCCACAAGTTTGAAGTTGGGTTACCCCCCAAGCTTGGCATTGGATTACTCCCCAAGTTTGAAGTTGGGTTACCCCCCAGGTTTGGCACTGGATTTCCCCCCAAGTTTGAAGTGGACGGTCCAAAAGGCCATCTGTCCCCTGATTTGGACCTGAGGTTGTGGAACTATGTCCTGCAATCGTCCTGGATTGAAAATGATGTCCTATATTTGGAAATGGTGATTGAACAACTTGGCCTGTCAACTTATTCATATTATCATGCAATATTTTTAGTTGTTTGGCCATATTATCAAATTCTTCCTTCTCTCTTTGAATAAACTTTTCCATATTATGGACATATTGTAGGTTTACCTATTCAACCACGTCTTGAGCGAGTTCACCGAACAGCGTGCACATGGTTCGAGGATTCAAATTCGTCATGGGTTCATAATGGCTATGACTTTCTCCCTCTGTTCCTGGAGTACTTTGTTCCTCCTCATATCTTTCAATTGTAGACGGGAGATGATGGCTTGCTGTTTCCTTATCGGAATTCTTGTGAGGCATGATGGTTCACTTCGTATCTTCAAAAACACACCAAATTGTCCCACTGGGGGTGCCAAACTTGTTTCGCGCGGAAACACTTACCAAAGGGGAATTCAGACGGATATGTAAGGAACAAATCTCTCGAGACAAAGTCCCAACAATGGGTGCTATATTGATGAAGATTACGGTGAAAACAAAACACCTCCAAGGGGCGCAAGCACACAAATTACACTAGGAGTTTAATGACAAAAGTAAAGATAAAGGAAATTACATATTCTCTTGTTGAGATTTGATTGATTGGTCCTTCTAAATGACTAATTTTTTACAATATATACAAATGCACAGACTTCCTTCAACTGCTGCCAATATTTGAATCTTTGGTTTGTCGCCTTGATTTGTAACATTTGCATGAATTAACTTGCTTCCTCCACATTGCATAACTGTTGCCCACGTCCTTGTAACATCCACTTGCCACGTTGCTCTAAGTAATTTCCATAATTCATCACCTCAACTGCAATCTTCGTTAACAACTGGCCATGTGATCATAAGACAAGTGTCAAAACTTGCTTCCTCTCGCTCAATCGTCCAATGGCCTCATCGCTCGCCCTGTCACATTCGCCCAATCATCCAGCCTTTTGCCTATAATAAGTCTTTGACATTGGGCCTCTTTTGGTTTGGGCCGAGGTTTAGGTCTCTTGTATTTTTGGGTATTTTTGGGCGTCACCAGTGACGCACCCATTTTGATAAAACTACTTCAGAGTTTATGCTTATAATATTAGAGAAAGCTTCTTAGTGTCACAACTCTGTCACATATTCCTTGTTTTAATATGCCCAATTCTATGGAAGCTAACTCTATAAACTATGTCCATGTTCGGGGTGAGGCTAGAATGTATATAAAATTGCATTTTCTTGACAAGTTAGGTGAAATCGAACAATATCAACATCTTTATCAGTGTTTAGAAAATCGAAAATTGGTTCGAACCGAAAAAGGCAACGGATCAAAGGTCAAAATGTCCAACCGGATCAAACCGGTTTCAATTAAAACATTAAAAATTATTCCTAAAATCACAAAACTTTCTAAAAAACATGTTATTATACAAATAAACTAATATTTACTCATTTAAAAGATAAAAGTATACACAAAAGTAGCTTAAAACAATTGAAAAAAAGCAAAAAAAAAAAAAATTTGAAAAATGGATTTTAAAACACGGCCGGTTCCCGATTGAACCGGCCGGTTTTTTATAGGGGTGAACACGGTTTGGTTTGGACAGTTTGTAGCAGAATTTCAAACCAAATCTTTTAAAACGGTTTGAAAATTTCCCAAACCAAACAAAACAATTTCATTTCCTAAATCAAACCATATTTTATGGTTTGGTACTGTTTAAAACCGCGGTTTGCAATCAAATAAATTAGTAGATCCTAAACCAATGCACATTCTTGTACGATAATGCAAGAATGAATAAGTGATTAATCTACCAAAAGCAAAGATCACAAATTTCGCAATTGATATACACTATTGAGTAATGGATCAATACCAACTTTATGGTTGATAGCTAAGAAATACCAACTGACCATTATGTAAATTACGTCAAAAGATGATCTTGAATTTTTTTCGAAATGCAACTCACATTGGTAAGGAGATTACTCCGGCAGGTTGCAACTGCAATGAGATTTATTTGTTCAAAATTATTTACTTAAATAAATGACAACACACTATGTTACTGCAAGAGTATTTCTTTTATTTAGTATACTATAAATAAGTGTCCTAATGAATTCTCTTTTAATTTGTTTATAATGTTATTCAGTGGAAACTGCAAGCCTTATTTTAACTTTTTGCAACATTCAATAGTTATAGTTGGGAAAGAGTTTGACTGCTTTTAAGAGGAATCAAATATGCATAGATTAGAATATAGCTTTATTCCTAAAAAAAACTTCACATTTTTTACAATTGATATAGGCTAGAAATCTTTAAAAAATACATCCAAATTTTGATAAAAGTTATTCTATAACTCATTTCTACTAGAAAAAAATCAAAACAGCATTAAAAATGACTTAAATATTTCAATAACAATTTGAATTTGATAAGCTATTTCTGCACTCATTTTTTATTTTTTATAATTTGTTTAAAATTTACCGGGTTGCGGTTTGAAACCGCGGTTTCGACAATTGAAACCTAAATCAAATCATTTAAAGCGGTTTGAAATTTTTTCAAACCAAATAATTTCACGTTTGAAACCGAACCAAACCAAACTATTTGTTGGCGTTTGATTCGATTTAGCGGTTTGACAGTTTATTTGTTCACCCCTAGTTTTTGAGGTTAATCGAACCGGTTTTTCGGTGGGTTCCCGATTGAACCGATCGGTCCGATCCGATTTTCGAAACATTGCTCTTTATACCTAATTATAATATAAAGTGCAAAATCTCCGTAGATTGGAGATTAGTATTAAACAAATTGGGAAGGAAGAGAAGGGACCGGTCACGTTGAAAATTAGTCATTTTCATTTCATGTCTAGGATGGCTTCAACGAGGCAATTGGATGAAAAAATTAGTCTATGTTCTCTTTACTGTTTTGAGGTCGTTTTTTGTTTTTATTTTCGAAAACACTAAAAATGTGTTCTCTTTACCATTTTCGGAAACGCATTTTGGAAAACAAAAAAAAAAAATTGTATACAAAATGCCTAAAACCTTGTTTTAGACGTTTTGTGTGTATTTCAATAAAAAAAATGTTCAAAACGCTGAAAACGAGTTTTGGGAATTTTTTTTTTTTTTTTTTTTTTTTTTTGAGAATTGTCTTGGCATTTATTTATTTATTTATTTATTTAAGAATTATCTTGGCTAGGAACTAAGCTTAAAATAAAGTTGATTTTTTTTTTTTTTTAGAATTATCCTAACTTGAAACTAACCCTAAATAAAAAAAAAAATTTATTGTTTTTTTTAGAATTATCCTAAAATAAAGTTTTATTGAACTCAATATCAACATTACAAAAAAAAAAAAAAAAAATTAAGTATGAATTCTTGTTGTCATATTTCAAAAAATTAAGTAGGAATTCTTATTGTTAATATAAACTCTTAGTGCTCACATTAGTGTGTTGCAGGTATCACTAGTACAAAAAATCCAAAAAAAATAACAAATTAGCGTAAAAAATGCGGTGGCAAATTTGTAAATAATTTTTTACCAAAGACGTCAATTGTTTTCTGACAACCGACGCCAATTGAATGGCCCAAGTATGGGCATCGGTTCTTACATAAGAACTAACGCCTATGCTTCAGTTATAGGCGCCGGTTCTTTGAAGGAACCGACACTTTTTGATAAAAGGCGTCGGTTCTTATGTAAGAACCGACGCCCATACTTCGCGTTATATTACACGCTTCAATCAATTTTTCAGACACTCTCTTTCCCCAAATCGGCTGCTCACCCTAGCTCTATTCTCACGTCGTCGCGCGCCACCATTCGGGGAACTCACCAACACACACCACAAATCTGACCGGCAACCACCTTCATAGCACCTCCAAACTCGACCGCCACAGCCCCTGCGCGCAACCAGCCCCGCGCGCCACCACCTCCTGCGAGCCACCCCAGCCCAGCGTGCCACCAGCACCAGCGCGCCACCCAGCCCAGCGCGCCACCAACACCATCCCCACCGTACCCAGCTAGCCACCACCACCCACCCCACAAGGTCCACCACTTCAAATTTTAAATTATTTGTATGTTTTGCGAATTTGGCAAAGTAACCTTTCCAATAACTTCATATTTACTCTTTCATTTACTTCTTTGAACAGGGCTGGTGGGTTTACAGTAACCTCCTTATAGAAAAATTCATTACTCTCAAAGTCAAAAGTCTCACAACCACTCTATAGGTACAATGAAATTTTTTTAGTCGTTGAAGTTAGATTCTTTATTTGATGTCCTCGATGTCGTACTTTTCTTTTTCTTTTTATAGCTTATTATAGTGAGCTGATTATCTAATGAGTTTGATGTCACTCTTGTTTACTTGTTTCAATGGCATCTGAATATATAACTTGTTATCTTTCTTGCTTTTTTGGATACTTGAGTTTAATATTGTGATTAATATATTTATGCTTCTTCTATATTTATAATCTATAACTGTATAAACAATGTTTTGAGGCTAATTAATTATTAGATAAATGTTTTAAGGGTCATTGAATTGCAAGATGAATATTTTAGGGCTCATTAAATTATAAGCTTAGCCAAGGAAGTATAAGAATTTCCCATGTTAATGACTTTATGTATTGCAGGAGTATGCTGACATGCTGAAGATCAAGATGCATTTTTTAAAGATGATGCCGAAGCCCATGCTAAACTCAACAACCTTGGAGCAAAACTTGAGCCTCCTGAGTTTTTTCTTTCATTACTCAACTTATAATTGGTCTCATTTGCTGTATTATTTTGAGCCTAATTATAGGTTGCAGGATTTATCGAATTTGGATACGCTCATTAAGCTGATAATACCACTTTCCTCAAAACTACCTTTTCACAAATATTTCAAAATTATTTCTATATTTGCTCAAACATTCATTTACCTATCTATGTTTTCTCCCCATTAAATTTTCAAATCTAACTACTTTAATTTAGTTCCCCCTGATTTAAAATATTTTTCTCCGATCCATATATTTTGGTCACCTTGACTATAGAGTATATGAAGGTTTTCTCATTATCTATGTTGTGTTTCACCTATCATTTGGAAAATTACATCAAACAATTGTCAGGATTTCTCATTAGATGACGGTTCCCACGATCTCAACCAGAAAAGTTTGTAGCAACCAAATATTCAAAAGGAAAGTCTATAATTGTTAGTTGCTTATACACTACCAAATATGGAATGAGCGAAATTGCATATTTTTTGTCCTAGTAAAAGTTCTAAATAAAAGATCACATTAACGCACTTCTTTATTTTATTTCATGTTTCACTATAATGGAGATTTTATTTATTTATTTTTTGTGCTGTTTTAGGGAAAACAAAATTTGTAAAGAGGTATCTCACTGGTGAATTTGAAAAGAAATATGAGCGTAAGCCTGCTTGATAAGTTATGTTTCAATGTGATATTTTCTCAGCCTCCTTTTTCTTTTCTTAATTAACTATTTTTATATGGGTATAGCAACCATTGGTGTGGAAGTTCAACCCTTGAATTTCTTCACAAACTATGGAAAGATCGAGTTTTATTGTTGGGACAAAGCTGGTCAGGTGAAATTTGGTGGCCTCAGGGATGAATATTAGTAAATAACATTTACTAAGATGTGACAAAACTGTTAAATGTTATTTTCAATTAGGTTAGGAACTTTGCATTCTCTTTCATATTTTCCAAGGATGAGCTAAGTTATTGATTTTCTTCCTCAATGTTTACACATTTATACTGAACGTTATCGAATCTAGTTTTACGTGATTGCATTGGCAGGTTTTATTGCATATTAATCCATCTAATTTTTATATATTTGCACGTTATCTGCGAGTCGATTTGAAATGTTCAGCTGCTTCTGTTTTATATAATTTTTTGATGTGTACATTATTGTTATAATTTATCTAGGTATATAAGGGAAATACAAATAAATGAAAAAAAAAATAGTAAAAGAACAAAAACCGACGCCTTAAGTTTTTTAAAGAATAGTACACTAAATGGATTTTAAATCATGTAAAATACCCAGTATGTTGAATATAAATGCCTTGCGTCTAAATGGAATCGATTTGTAATTGTTTCTTGGCCAAAAAATTTCAATGCTTGCAAAGATCAATGAATCCATTGTTTTTTATTTTATTTTTTTGGTAGTGTGACTATTAAAAAGGAGACTTCTGATTAGGGAAGCACCATTTTCTCCTCAACTATACTTGTCAGTCCAATTGAGGATAAATATTCAACAATTATAACATCAAAGCAATAATATATACTTAACTTCCACAAAATGAAAAAGAATATGCACTATTATTCCTCAAGCAAGAAAAATAATAAACAAACTTAAAACTAAAATGCTTTTTATAAGATGGTAAGAAAAAATGAACTAATTAATGAAATCACAACACATATTTCAAAGAAATATCAATTATTAAATACTTATTTTTTTACACTATGAAAAAATAAAGAAATTACAGTAATTAGAAATATACTTTAAAATATTTAAATCACATTAAATATTACATTTTTATGTTTAAATACATGAGAACATTGTGTTTCACATGATATAAAAAATATCATTAAAATGTATGTGGGTCAGGGTAACAGATTGCCGGGGAAAAAAAAAAATTATGTTTATTATTTGAAAATAATAAACAAAATTGTTTTAATTTATATTATATTTAAAAAATATTTATAAATTATATTATATTTAAAAAATGTTTAAATTTATATTATTTTAAAAAAATATTTTGTAAGTTATATTATATAATAAAAAAAAATATTTAAATTTAACCCACCTTCATCTATCAACATTCAATCGATACATTATCATTTATGACAAAATAGAGCAATAATCTGAAAATTTAATTCAAGTTTTACCATCTCAAGAGATAATTAAAACTGAACTGTGGAACTAGAAACGAAAAATAAAAAATAGGAAGAAAAAAAAGAGGCGAAACCATGGCATTCGGCTTTTTTTTACTGTAGATAGTTTCATTACTAAACTTTTTTTACGGTACGAAGAAGAAGAAAACTAGCGATTGTTTTCTGTGCTCCAATATGCACAGTAAATTCCAGATTCGACCTTTTTTACGAGATCTGAGAAGACAAAACAGATACTTCAAAGAACAAAAAAATACATAAACGCATACCCAAACGTTTTTTTCGGTTGTTCATAAGTTAGATACATAGATTAGATCTAATAAAATATCTATAAAAAATATTGAAAAGCCTTAGCATGACGAACCTTGGGTGTACAAAAACAGTCTCTAACCATGTTGAAAGCAAATCTACGGAAATCACCACCGACGCTTGATTTTAGATATCCGAACGGTAAATCAAAGTTAAGACAAAGTTTCCGCAACAAATATTTCATACCGTGAATTGAAAGGGTCGGTCGGATAGCAACTTGACATGGAAATTTAGGCCAAATCGCCATTTTTTGGAGTAGACAATACAGTGGTCTGTGAAGTCTTAGGGTTTCATTTAATTGGTAGGAAGAATCTGGAACCTGGTTAAGAAATAGAGTGTGTGTATGGTTTCAGATTTTTTTAACCATACATATGAGATGAGATGAAGTCCCTAGAATGGAATGAGACTTGGGGGATGGTGAACACGTGTGTTCACCGTAAATGATGCCTCTGTCTATGTTTAAATATTTTAAAACGTGTTATAACACAATTTTACAAATAATTTTTTAATCATACATATTTTTCCTTTATAACTTTTCAACTATACATTTTATCTTGGAATTATAAAAATCATGTTTTAAACAAAAAAATTTTTAAGAAAAAGAATATTATAAATTGGTTTATAAGTTACGTTTGTAAAAAATGTTGTATTTAAAAAAAAAAAATTAATGTTTTCAAGGTAAAATATGTAGTTGAAAAGTGGAGAGAAAAAATGTTTGTGGTTAAAATGTGATTTGAGGAATTGTGTTGTTTAAAAACATTGTTTTTGTAGTTCGCCAAATAGAGACTAATTCACACAATTTCTCAAATTATTTTTTAATCAAATAAATTTTATCTCTCCAATTGTCAAATACAAATCTTACCTCCAAATATAAATAAACCACTACAATGTTACCAAACAAATGCAAAAATAATTAATTGTTTCCTTTTTATATGTAATTCTTACAATGTATAAGAAAAATATATATATAAAAATTACAATGTAGGTTACATTTTTTAACATCGTAGCAATGTAGAATTGCTATATTTATATTTTCAATATAAGATGTATGGTTGAAAAACGTTGGTAAAAAAATGTTTAGTTGAAAAATGGTTTGATAATTGTTTCTTTATAAATTTGATTTATAAATTGTAATGATTTTGTGATAATTCAAAATTTTAATTAATTGTCTATAAACATCTTATCTTATTATTTTAATACATAAATAGCGATGTGTGTACATATTATTGGTCTAATTATGATTTACTTAATAAAATAGTGTAATGCAATTTATTCCTTATATTGATAACCTAAACAATTCATATGAACAAATTCGGTGTGTCTAATAATTGGTTATATATTGAATTCATTTAAGTCATTTTTTATCATTTGTAATAATTTTGATTTTTGTTGAAATATTAGTTACTATATTCTTAAAGCAACTATTGCTTCAATTACCCCTCCTATTTAGAAGAATAAATCTTTCCTATGTAAATGTGTTAATCTAAAATCTAAATTTCTCGAATGATAATTTCATTCACAAGAAGTACAATCCAAACAAGATTGTTGATATAAGAAAATAAAAATTAAAGAAAAATTAAAGAAATGAAAAAAAAATTACATCCTCGATAAAATGAAATTTCCAATTAAATGTTACGATACTTACGGAAATTTAAACTTGAACAATTTCAACTCCAATTAATTGGTTAAAGTGAACTCTATATTCCAAACATTAATCTTCTATTAATTTCTCATTTTCCTAAAACATGTTTATTTCCTCCGAAACTTGAAATTATGTAAAAGTAATGAATACATCAAGATATCGTGCTTACAACTATTAACTCATCATATTTATGACAACAATGTAAAGTTTTAAGATTGACAAAGAACATGAGGCTACAAAGGCCAAACTCAGAAATTGATCTTGAAGAGTTCAAGTCATTTTCAGAGTGGATTTCAAATATTGGAGATGGTACAATTGGAATACGTATCTAAGCTCTGATGTAGCTTCTAGATTAGATTCAAATGTTGATTTACTAGACGATCTACACACATCGGAATTCTTGAACATTATAAGATATTCTGGTGTACCTAATCATGAGTTGAAGTTGAAAGTTGGAACTCCTGTTATGTTGTTAAGAAATATTGATCATTCTGCAGGATTGAGCAACGGGACTAGACTGGTCATAACAAAACTTGGAAATCATGTTTTGGAAGCTAAGGTCATCACAAGAAGTAATGTAGGACACAAATTATTCATTCCACGAATGACTTTAACTCCATCGGATCCAAGATTACCTTTTAAGTTCCAGAGAAGGCAATATCCATTGATTGTATCGTATGTTATGACTATTAACAAAAGTTAAGGCCAGCCACTATCGCATGTAGGTTTATTTTTGAAAAAGCCCGTCTTTAGTCACAGTCAACTCTATGTGGCAGTTTCTAGAGTTACAAATCGTTCGGGATTGAAGGTACTTACTTGCGATCGAGATGGAACATCATCCAATTCAACTGCAAATGTTGTTTTCAAAGAAGTATTTCAAATTTTGAATTAGCCAACAGTGTAATACTATTTTCCCTAAACATTACATGTATCATGTTTTATACTACTTACTTATACACTTGAATTTGCATTTAATTTAGAAAAATAATTACCTATATGTTTCTTATTAAATTTTTTGATGGTGTGAAATTAATCCGTGCATCGCACTGGTGGATGAACTAGTTCATGCTATACAACATTACTAATAACATCTGTATCTGACCTGTTCCAATACGTTTTTCTAAATTAAATCCTTCCATTTTCTTTCTTTGCTATGGATCTTCTAGCTTGGTCCCTTAATTCTCTTTCTACATTTTAATATTCGTGATTAGTGAATTCTTACGTAACAATTTCTTATTTTTCAAAATCATATTTTCTTGAATGATTCCAAAACTTTCCCTTGCGGTTTTTAAAATTGTTCTTGCACTGTACTGCATGTGATAGGGTTGGAATTCTTGCATGCACTCATAATGATTACATTCCCACTTTAACATCTTGCTATTATGGCCTTGTTCGGCAAACAACAACAATAACCACTCGTGGAGATCTTTAGTATCCTCCACCCTGACCTCTGAGAGGCACATCCTTCGATTTATCACTCAAACCAATAGCCCAGGGCAAGGTCGGTTCGGGCCTTCAAGGTATTGGTTACACATTTCTTTTTCTTTTTTTAAACAACATAACTAGTTGTTTATAAATATTGATGTGTAAGCATTTCGTTAGTTAGGAAAACTCTGTATTGTAAGTGATATAAATGAAGGCGCATTTTAGTTTTATGTGTTTTTCTTATTAGTGTTGTCATGAAAATAAATTTCAGTTTACGATATGGACTTGTTGTGATAATGTTTGAATTGTTCAGTTTCTTTTTATGCAGTTCTAATTTAAATTTTAATTATATCACAACATGTTGAATTGTTTGTTGGTGATTTGTAATATTTTAGGTCTCTTGAGGTCACTTTGGAATTTTGTTAACAGACAAATATAATATTTTGTTTGTTTGTATACTACAAATACTATTCTACAATTTAGCCGGATGGAATACAGGTTAGGATTCCTCCATATATTCGCAATTTACCCCATAAACTAGATGAACTACATATTATTATGGCCAACCAAATATTCGAACATTCACCATGATATGTATATACGCTACTATATACTTAACGATAATACAACACGTACATTGCACGTACGTCAAACTAGTAAAATGAAAAGACTATGTTTGGAAGAGGGGAACAATTCACAATTACCTTTAAAAAATTACTAATTTCATACTTATTAAATATAAAGGATTGTATTTTGATTACTATTTTACCAAGAAACTTTATGCTTAGCTCCAATTTGGTACAACTTCTCTAGAACACATTGATTTCAAGCTCACTTTTAACAATACATTCTTCCAAAATAAAATAATTTTGGGCTTGTACCAATTTCTTTTTCCTACTTAGAGCTTGTTTAGTACCGGTGATTTTTTTTCACTTTTTTTTTCTAATTTATTTTTAACCAAACATTTATATAAAACTCATCATTTTTAACAATTCTCAATCACTTTTCAACCACAAATTCTCTCAAAAACTCAAAATTCCTCGAAAACCTCCTAATTAAACAAGCTCTTAATCATATATTCTCCAAAATTGTTATTTTTCAATAAAAAGGTATTATAATAAATTTATATCAAACGTGCACTTTTAACACGTTGTAAACCGACTTAAAGTTATGTTTTGTAATAGGGTTTAAGATGTTATATTCTTGTATATCATGTTTTTTATTGCGCATTTATCTTACATTGAGTGTACAAATTACTCAAGTAATAAAGTGAGTTTTGAGTCCTAATATTGTAATCAAATAGATTATACTAGTCCAAATCCATTTTAATTTAACCTTAATCAGAATATATAACTTGTGGCTTATGAGTTGAGGTTTAAACTAATTAATGTTGAAACTTAAACTAATGCAATAATACGATAAACACAATTATTGCAACACTATGATGGACGCAATGTTTATGAAAATAATCTAGTTATGTAAAATGTACTAAGATCCCAATTCCACTTACGCCAAACTCTTTTAATCCAAACATTTGAGTTTGATAACACGATTCAATTATGGAGATCAATATTCCTAATTTGTTTAACAATCTCCTTCGAGTAGAATTAAACATATTCCTCTATGTGACCCGACCATAGCTCTATGTCATATGCGAAAAAACAAGAATAAATTAAAGATTCATGAATACTTAAAGATCACGTAAAGCTTAGCGATATATATGTATATATCTATCATATATCGGACCTTATGACAATTATTAACATGTCAAACTTATTTTTCGATCTCTGAAATTTAAAAGTAGTCACATGAGTTTTAAAATTATTGGCCAAATAATAATAGATAAAAAAGCTCATAATAATTGATAAAATTCAAAACGGGTCCTAATATCAAAAAATGAATCAAGAATTAAAGTTTTATAATACAAGATTACAAAGTTAATCTAGCCTAACATGATAAAGAGACAAAGACTAATACAAAAGATGGAATTCATAATCTCGAGAGCATTAAATTAAATAATATAACTCCGTCTTTGTGCTTGATCTTCAACCTGGAAGAACCCTCAAATGAAAACCTAGTTTTTGCTTCATGAATTTCTATGATGAATATGAGATAGATGAAATGGTATGTGGTCATCTTTTTACATCCAATAATCTCCAATAAACTCTCAATTCATCTTCCTCTATTTGACTAATAATATTTATTTATAGGATCTTAATCTCCCCAAAAATTGTCCGAGAATTCGTGTGGAAGAAGAAAACTTAAAAGAATTTCAATTGGAGAAGGAAATAGCAAATGGACCCTCATTTTCTCCAAGCGACCGCTTTGTCATAATCTGGGCAATCACTTGTATTTACGCCATTGCTTTCCACCTTTGTAAATTTCACTTGGGTGATAGCTTGGTATTACCAGCTTCTTCACAAAATTTCAAATGTGTATAACTTTTTATCTATAACTTCGAATTGAGCATCACTTTTTGTGTTGGATTTACATTAAATTATCTTTCCAATAATATATTATATGCTCCATGAAAATCTATGTATTAAAAGTTTCATACTAATTTATTTAAATGTTCCACACATAGGTTTTTTGTTTTACTTTTTCAGGCTTTCGGTACTTGATCCATCACTCGACATCTTCCTTAGCACTTCAAAGAACCACCTTTTCATTGCCTTTGATACCGTTTTCATGTCCAAATCTCGGTATTCGAATATTTCATCTTTCAATGCTTGCGAACTAGTCTCCATACTTTCAGTTTCCTATAAATTTTTTCATCTTTCTGTCGTTTCTTCTCAAAATACTTCTACACGGGTCCAAAATTGAAAGGAAAAAAAATTAGAGATTTCACTAAATTAAGTAGAAATCAACAAAAAAAACTTAGTTTTAGAGTTCGAATAATGGTACAAAATGCATTTATCAAACACCCTCAAACTTGAACATTTGTTCGTCCTCGAACACAATAAAACTAAATATAGCCCTAAAACTAGACTAAAAAAACTCAAATAAGCTACAAATGTTGATTTGATTAGCGTATACATCATGTCTGAATATAAATACACTTTAGATTATTCATATCAACACTACAAAAAATATCTTTATACTTATCCGATGCTCGACTATCAATTTTGTGATTAGTCAACATTGAACTCTCTCCTACATTAGAACACATCAAACATAGAGATGTTTATAGATTTTAAATTCCAGTTCCCAAGTGGTCAACTATATTTATTTATTTATTTTAATTCTCCTTTTTTCACACATCTCTCATGTAAGATCACTCGTTATACTGTTCTCTTCAATCGATTTTAACTTTCTAACATGTGTGATACTTATTGATCAATAAATTCATTTTTCCACACGAAGTCACAAGAACTAGATACATATCTACCTAAAAAGTGATGGTAAGTAGTTCCCAAAATTGGGCCGCTATTCTCACCCCAAAGAATCAATGATTTTAACTTTCGATATAGTACAAAAGAATTTTGATTTGTTGTCCACCATGGGAAACATAAGAACTACCCACTACCAATGTCGGCAGCCAAGTGTCCAATGAAAATACTTTGTAACCCACAATTGGTGATGGACAGTTATTATGTTGTCCTTGGTGTGTCAACTAATCATTCCTCTGCGATAAAAATTCCAACCAAGCTTATTAAATTCAATCATATGGGGGTATGTGGGATTAGGGGTGGGCATGAGTTGGGTTGGGTTAATTTTTTACCCAACCCACTATGGTTGGGTTGATAAAAAATCAACTCAACTCAACTCAACCCAAGCATAAGTTCTAACCCAACCCAACCCAATCAAGTTTCGGTCGGATTGGGTTGGGTGGTTTGGACTTTGGTCCAATTACAAAAAAATCTTGAAATTTAAAAAATTAAGCCAATAAATCAACTATTAACTCAAATCAATTATGTACAATACAATAAACTCAAATGTAATAAATTGAATACTTGCTAATAAAATTAAAATATGTTCAAACTATATTTGAGTTTCATCCAAATTATAAAATATGCTTAAGATTCTTGAAATTTAAATGACCCAATATTTTTAAAAATTTTGTTGTGTTGGATTGGATCGGATTGGCTTGGGTTTTTCACTCAACCCACAACACAACCCAACCCGACCAATTTTTTTTTTTTTTTTTTTTTTTGTAGAACCCGAACCCAACCCGATTTTCATCAAAAATCGACTCAAGCCGATCGGGTTGAGTTAGGTTGGGCGGTTTTAGCGGGTTGGGTGGGTTAATGCCTAACCCTAGGTGGGATAAAGTGGTGGTGGTTGTGGAGATGGTTTTGTTGGAGGTGGTCGTTGGTGGTGTTAGGTGGGGTGGGGTGGGGTTAAGATTGATTGTGACTAATAAATTCGTAATTTATGACTGGTAAAAATATGTGATTTAAAAGATTTGAGATTACAAATAAGTAATTGTGGCTCACAATTTTTTAAATTGTGACCAATTAATTTTAAATTTGTGACTGTGAAATAAGCTGTGATTTATAAAATTCAAGATTTGTGATTGAGAAATAAGTTTTGGCCAATAAATTAGTAAATTTTAATCGAAAAATAAGTCGTGATGTGACCTATAAAATTTGTGATTCATAATCAATAAAGATATCAAGACCTATAATATTCATAATTTATGATCGAGAAATAAGCTGTAACATAAAATTTTGTTATTTGAGTTCAAGAAATAAATAATGAATAATTAATTTGATAATTTATAACCTTCAAAATTTATGATTTGTGATTGTGATAATAAAGAAAAATTATACTTGTACAACTTTTGATAACAATTATGGTTGACAACTCAGATGTTGCAAATTATGATGTGTCAACAATAGTTGTTAACTATAGTTGTACAAGTAACATTGCTCGATAATAAATTATATATTATCGTGACATTAACCAATTTAAATAATAAATATATTTAATTAACTATTTAATTGATTTATGACCTTATTTTTGAAAGAAAAACTTAGATTTCTTGAATTTGAATATTATATACTTTAAACACCATGATTGTATATTTTTCACTTCTGAATACATCAGTTAGTAGTATTATACTATTCCTGTTTGAAGATGTATTTTTTTATCTTTACTTTTCAACTATCCATTTCCCAATTCCACTCTTACTACTTTTCGCCTTTTCGAATTACTAATAGTAAGCACATACTTTGCACGTCTTATATATATGATAAATGTTGAAGTAACATTTTTTAAGTAATAATACTGTTTTTGAAAGTAAATAACGTAATTGATGTTGTTAGAGGAAAATTTTAAATGATAAATTGACTTCAATTCTTAATATATTAATATTTTATTGAAAATTTTTGTCTAATTCTTCGAAATATATATTAGAGAAATTTTTAAAATGTCAACTTAGTAAATAAATCGCGTGTGATGTATTAAAAAGTAATATGATATAAAAAAAAATATATTATGTAAATTAATAATTGTTTTATAAAATATTTATGATAAATCGCAAAAAAATGTGAAAAAACTGAGCATAGAAAAATTAAAATAATTTGTGAGCATTTGTTTATAATGAAAAGAAAAGTTTAATATTATGCTCGTGTTTGGGAGAAAGTAAAATAAAATTTTAATTCAAGTCAAAGTCAACAATTAATTTTAACTACACATTTCATCGGATCAACAACATTTTAACCACATTTTATTAATTTATATAAAAATTATTAAAAATCCGATTTTAATCATCACCAAACAGTGACTATATAATTTAAACTAATATTTCAAATTTGATTTTTTTTTTCTTTTACAAAGAGTTGAATTATTTATTTTTTATTCTTAATTAGAAAATAATTTTAAAAAAAATATTTCTCTTTTTATATAAATTAATTGGTGGTTTTGATAAGAATTTAAAGGGTTTAAAAATAAAAAGTTTCACACTCACCCTAAAAAAAAAAAATCAGTTTTATAGGTACCTAAAACATAATATGTTGTTCACAAAAATACCATACTTTTAGGGATCAAAATGAAATTTACTTCAATTTTATAAAATTTGAAAATTACTTATAAAAAAATCTTAAAAATTGAAAAATACTTATGATACTTCTCAAATAGGTTAGTATCACAGTATAATACTTATGATATTTTTCAAATTTTTTTAATATTACAGTATGATGCTTTAGAAATTTTTATGATACTTTATCTCAAATATAAAATCAAACATCTTTCCTACACTATTCTCTACACTATCATTGCCAACCAGAAGCAAAATTATGATACTTTTCAAATTTTTTTAAGTATCACAGTATAATACTTTACAAATTTTTATGATACTTTGTCCAAAACATAAAATCAAATATTTTCCATACACTATCATTGCCAACCACAATCTAAAGTGCCCAAACAACCATTACCCCTCGTTTTCAGCAAACATTTCATCCCCCCACTCACAAAATCAAACATTTCATCCCCCACTCATCAAATTGTCAAAACAACTATTACCCCCCATTTTCAGCAGCCAACACACCTCTCCAAACTCAGACAAATAATTTTCTAGCCTCTGTGGAATAATTGGCCACCACAAACTCTTTACTACATTAGAATCAAATGGACAAAAAAAAAAAAAAAAAAGAAGCCCTTTTCGTGAAAATGTAGGTTTTGTAGAGGGGAAGATGGACTGTAGAAGAAGATCAAATCCTCTCCAGTTACATTCAAGATAATGGAGAAGGGCTCTTGGACTTGGAGGTATTTACCCAAGAATGTAGGTTCAAATTCTCTCATCTTCTCTTCATGTGTGTATTAATATACCTTCGGCCTCTCCTTCATCCATTTGTTACCGATTCTAGCTAGGTGGATTCTGTGATTTTGGGGGTTGTGGCATTGAGTTTCGATATTGGTGCTTGGGTGGTGTATTATGGTTTGGATGTGCATGGTGACTGGCGACTGAGGGCGAGGAGACTGATTTATGTATTGCGGGGATGACGAAGATTGAACAGGTGGTTAAGGCGGTGGTAGTGGTGGTTCAGTGGTGGGGGGTTAAGTTGGTGGCAGGCTGTGGTAGGCAGTGGGGGAGAAGATGGAAGGCGATGGTAGGAAGTTGGTAGTAATTGGTAGGACTGTAGGAAGTGAAGGCACCCCTACTATGGTGGTGCTGGGCGGTGGTTCGGTGGCGCTGTAGTTGTGGTTCTGCGGTGGTTGATGCAGATGGTGGTGGTGGTGGTGGTGGTTTGGTGGTGGTTGTGCAGTGTGCGTTGGCACCAGTTGGGAGAGAAGAAGCATGGCGTGAAGTATTTTTCATAATTTTATTTTTGGGTAGTAAAAATCATTTTTTCCAACTAAAGTAAGTAATTTTGTACAAGTTTTAGAGAAAAATGATACAAAAATATTTAAATAAACTTTATTTTCAATGTCTTGCTTGCAAAGGAATACGAACAAATATATAGAGTACTAGATGATCAAGATCCCTAATTATATACAGTCCTAAAAACTCTATTATTTACCTTCTAAATATAAACAATAATCATCTCCTAAACTATTGGGATTCACACCATCATTCCATGATTCTTGGATGATTTCCTTGACTCACGCCAACACTCTCTTCAAGTTGGTGAGTATATGTCAGTCATACCCAACTTGTTAAGTGAATTGTAAAGTCTTCTACGGATACGGCTTTTGTTAGAGCATCTGCAAGTTGATCTTTTGAAGTGACAAATGGAAAACTAATTGTACCTTTATCCAAATGATCTTTAATAAAGTGTCGATCAACCTCAACATGTTTAGTTCTGTCATGTTGAACTGGGTTATTTGCAACAGCTATGGCTGCCTTGTTGTCGCAGTATAACATCATAGGCTTTGTATGACATACACCAATATCTTGTAAGACACGTTTGATGTATAACAATTCACAGACTCCATGAGCCATTCCACGAAATTCAGCTTCTGCACTTGATCTTGCTACCACCTTTTGTTTCTTACTTCGCCAAGTGACCAAATTCTTCCTAATAAATGTAAAGTAATCGGAGGTAGACTTTAGATCAGTTTGATCTCCAGCCCAATCTGCATCTTTATATCTAATCTCTTGGTTTCCATTTTTAGCAAAAAAATAAACCTTTTCCCGGATATGATTTTAGATATCGTAAGATACGAGAAACGGCTTCCATATGCTCTTCACTTGGTGCATGCATGAACTGACTTACCACACTTACTGCGTATGCAATATCGGGGTCTTGTATGTGATAAGTAAATCAACCTCCCTACTAATCTTTGATATCTTTCTTTATTTGTTGGAACTTGATCTTGTTGAATCGATAATTTGTGGTTCACTTCAATGGGTGTTTCAGATGGTTTACAATTAAGCATGCCCATTTCAGTTAAGAAATCCAACACATATTTTCGTTGACAAAGAGAGATTCCTTGGGCGAACCTTGCAACTTCAATGCCTAAGAAGTATTTTAGGTCACCAAGGTCTTTGAGTTCAAATTCAGTTACCAAGTGTCTTTGAAGTGTAGCAGTCTCATCTGAATCATTTCCTCTAATAACCATGTCATCAACATATATACAATAAGAGCAGTAACTTTGTCTCAATTTTGTTTGATGAAAAGAGTGATCTGCATCACTTTGCGTGTACCCCACTTGTTTCATGAAATTTGAGAACCTTCCAAACCATGCTCGAGGTGATTGCTTTATCCGTTGCACACTTTACCAACATAGTTTGTTCCTGGAGGTAGATCCATGTATACTTCTTCTTCTAAAGCTCCATTAAGGAATGCATTTTTTTACATCAAATTGTCGTAAGGGCCAATCTCGATTTGCTGCTATAGAAATAAGAATTCGAATGGTATTTATTTTTGCTACAGGAGCAAAAGTATCCCCATAATCAATTACATACTTCTGTGTATACTCTTTTTCGATGAGTCTAGCCTTGTAACGATCAATGCTTCCATCAGAATTGAGCTTTACTGTGAATATCCACCTGCATCCAACAGTCTTTTTTCCTTCAGGTATTGCCACAAGTCTCCATGTAGAGTTCTTCTGTAAGGCTTCCATTTCATTATTCATAGCTTTCTTCCACTTTGGGTCTGCTAAAGCATCATGCACATTACTAGGAATAGATACGGTGGATAATTGATTTACAATAAGTGCATGTGATTCCGACAAACGATGGGAGGAGATATAATTGTTTATTGGATATTTAGTCTTAGTGCTGAGATCAGGATCATATTGTTGTTTTGGGATTCCTCTATTTATTCTAAGTGGGTACCTTGGTTCAGTATTGGAAGGAACTAAGTCATATGTTAAAGGAGATGGAAGTACCTGAGGTGACACATTTGGAGGTTCTGTGGCGTTTGGTGATGACTGTGAAGCTATACTATCTTGATTTAGATGAGTTTCATCGTAAGAGTTAGGATCTGGTGGGGGTGGCAATCATTTGTTCTATTTCAAACTCAGATTGTGCATTGCCTTCCTCTTGTCTCGGATGTTCCAGCAGGTTATATGGTAATATTTCAACATCACATGAATTTTCGTATGGTTGTGAGCCAAGAATTTTGGTATCCTGAGTGCACTCTTCATTAGTATATTTTAATGGTGTCTCCCCTTGAAGAGAACACTTAGTATCAGTGAAATATGGGACATCTTCATGAAATGTTACATCTCAGGTGACATACATTTTCTTGGTTTGAGGATCATAGCAGAGATATCCCTTTTTTAAATCAACATACCCAACAAACACACATCGAATAGCATGAGGATCAAGTTTTCCTGTAGACTGAAGATGGACATAAGCCGTACAACCAAACACATGAGGTTCAAGATTTGGGAGAGCTGGTGCCGATACAAGTTCCTGAAGCCTTTGATATGATGTTTTGAAATCAAGGACTCGTGATGGTGTACAATTAATAAGGTATGCGGCAGAACGAACAACCTCACCCCAATATGGACAAGTACATTCATGCCAAATAAGGAGGCTCTAACAACTTCTAAGAATTGTCTATTCTTTCGCTCAGTAAGGCCATTCTATTGGGGTGTACCGTCGCATGAAGTTTGGTGACAGATTCCATGTTCTCGACAAAACTTTTCAAGATCAGAATTGATGTATTCCCCTCTATTATAAGATTGGAGGACTTCAATTTGGCACTTATACTGAGCGGTCACCATACGATACAACTCCTGAAAAATAGAATAAACATCTCCCTTGTTTCGGAAAATGGATACCCAAGTCATGCGAGCACATTCATCAACAAATGTTACAAAATAACGAGCACTCGATAAAGTAGAAATTCGAGCAGGCCCCCAAACATCAAAGTGAATATTCATAAGGTGAAGTGCTCTTATTATAACTTGGAAAATAAGAAATACGATCGCTTTTGGACATTTCACAAATGTCACACTTCAATTCAGAATTGTGAACATTGAAAAATAAATCTGGTTTCAACTTGCGAAGGTAACGAAATGATAAATGACCAAGGCGTTGCTGTTATGTAAAATAGCAAGTGCACGATATCGCTAACAAGTAATAAAAGTGGACTTTTGAGTTCGGGTTGTCGATCCCACGAGGACTATCTATTTGTTATCGATTTACTTTGATTCAATAGAATTCCTAAACTAAAACAAAAACTAACTAAGAAAATAAAATACAAAACAATCCAAAAACGACAATTAAATTGAGAATAAATGAAATAAACAATGCAATTAAAATGAAAATAGAAAATTAAACTAAAACCAATTAATAAAAGCAAGAAACAAAGTGGTGGGATTTCTAGCAATTGAATGAATATCGGGACTAACGATTTCGAAATAACGTTCTAGCTTAATTTCTCATCTCAAGTTATTTTCTAAAATTGTATTTAGTCGAATTCACGCATATATCTAATTTACCTCTCTCGAGTTTAAATTAGGCCTATTTAACTAAGTCAACCATGTATCTCTACAGCGGGTCAGAGTTCTCCTTAGTTAAATGCATGAAATTTCCTAGGAATTCATAAGTGACCACAAGCAACCACAAATTCATATCTCTATCTTTTTGTTGAAATTGCCGGATTTTATTACGTGATCTAATTGTTAACTCACCTCTCGGATTATGAAAACAACCATTAATTCATGAATTGGTAATCAAGCAACTCAAGCATTAAACGCAATAATAAAATCAATACATAAATATCAAAGCACAAACTTGAGAATTTAAATCAAACAAGAAACATTAAATCTACATCGTCAATCCCGATATAAAATTTAGCTACTCATGTTTGTGAAATAGAAAACAATAATTAATAAAAATAAAACTTGGAGTTTAAATAATTGAAGAATTAACATCACCACCAAAACACAAAATCTGCCAGCCGAATCCTTCAATGCAACCTCCACCAGTTGGCTGCCTTATGTATACATATTCCAGAAAAGCTCTCCTCCCTCAGCCTTCCAATGTATTCTGCCAATTAATTCCACGCCTCCAGTCGTATCTTCTTTCTTTTCTCCTCCAGTCTGCACTTTAATTCCTCCAAATAAATCACCAGTTCAATCCCAAGTGTCCCTAATTATGATTCACTCGGTTGTATCACTTTTTCTTCCAAGCTCCACCTCAAAAGTCGTGTATGTATATATGTGTATCGAAGATAAATATCACAACTTTTTGCTTATCTCTTCTCTCACGGCTGAACTACTCTTTATTTTATTGTATTTTTTTTTTTCAAGAATTCCCTTCCCAGCAATACCTCAATCCTTGTCTTTTTCTCCCCCAAAGTTGCGCCTCTCAATTTTCTCTCGACGGTTGCTTTCTCTAAACTCACGACTGTGTGTCTTCTCTCACGGTTGTACCCCCCTTTGTTTATTCAGCAAAAATGTATATATAAATATACACACAATCCAACCCTAAGGCCCAAATAAAATTTCTTTTAAGCCTCTCAATTCTTCCAAATTTGATAAGTTGGTCATTGAGTCTTCAATTGTTCAATTAAGCCCTTGAGTTTCAAAACGTCTTCAATTAGCTCCACTTTTCATCCAATTATTATGTATTTGCTTCAACTTCTCATTTTTCCTTATTTTGAGATAAAAATCTGAAATAATGAAAAATAATAACAACTAAGTAGAATTTATTCAAGAAAAACATTATAATATCCTAATTTCGATAGATAAATAAGTCTATAAAATACACTTATCAAGCCCCCCCAAACTAGAATATTTATTCGTCCTAGAACAAAAAAATAAAACTAAACTATAAAAATAAAAATGCAAACAGAAATTGTTTTTGTTTTTGTCAATTTATTTACCATGTACTTCAATAATCCAAAATGACAATTCACTTTAAAGAAGAAATATGAACAACAAAAATTATTTTCATTCATCCAATGCTCAACTTCATCGTGTGTGTGTGAATAGCCAAAAATCGAATGGAAACTCATGTAAAAATATACTTGACACTGTGTGACTAGTCATGCAGAAATAAGCCCGAATACCATGTTGTCAACAATGATTTTCTTTTTATTTTCTTTACACTCTCATGGATGATCACAACCTTAATGCTTTTCTCTCATATCCCGAGGTCTTTCCTATTGATGTGGTTTCTAAACATGTATAAATTACATTTTTCCACACAGGGCAGTTAGGATTTGACAAGTATGCACGACAGACCAAGAATAATTCATCTCCAATCCCACACTCCAGTATTAGGAATTTTAATCAACAAAGCCTATACCATTTATATATCATTTTTTTTATATGGACGACTTTTTCTTTTAATGTCCTTGTCTTTTACCATCTTTGTACAGAACTTTTCATACTTGCTTTCTATTTGACCCCTGTAGCGAGTTTAGGTCGATGACTCCCAAGCCAGACGAATTTAGGGCACCAGGTTTGAAAGACCCATCAGACTTAATTACCCGAGTCAAAAATGCTTTTGAAGAGCAGAATAAGACCTTCAGCATTTTTCTGTTTTTATACTGGTCATGGTTTATACCCGTTGATTAAAACCCCTTACACTAAAGATGGATCATTAAAAACTTCAGACCCTCAATCTGTCAATGCCTACTTGTACTTGACATTTCTACCCCCAAACTTCTTCTTGAGCAGTTTTGTTCTACATTTCAGGTCAGGATCTAATTTCTTAAGGTTTGGGATTTTTCAGTCAATTCTATGTTCAATGTCCACAAGTTTAACCCACAAGTATCAAGCATATCCTTACACAAGTTATTTTTCGAAAGTGGTTATATGTTCAAGTTTGATTAACGTTTTACATGGATGAATGTCAAGAAAAAGTTTAGTTTACATGTTGCCCAAATTTTCTAACTAAAGCACAAAAGTCAATTCAAATCATGTCGTAAGTAATAAATAAACCAACAAAAATTTTCAAAATTTTCACCTTTTTTTTTTAATGAATCCCAAAAACAAGGTATCGAATGAGCAAGATAAAGAAATGAGATACCACCCCCCAAACTAGAAAGTTACATTGTCCTCAATGTAAAAGAAATGATAGATCAATTGATAACAATACATAAAAAAGGAGTTAGGTACTTCCCAATTTTAGAGGAGCGATGTGATAACGTGAAGCTTGGTTTTGAGCTTGCTTGGACGATTTCGACCCGTTTCTTGTGTTTCCATGCCTGGTTGGAAGTGTTACAAGTGGTGTGTTCCTAGCAAGTAAAAAAAATAAACAAAATTAGAATCATACACACCATTGAAATAGATCAACACAAACAATCTCAATTAAAACATAGCAAAAATTTGAATTTTCAAACATGTTCAAAGTGTGCAAAATCATGCATATGATTTTTTTTGATATGACAAGAGCAATGAGGTTAAAACAATATGATGCAAAATTGTAAGCTTATTGATGATGTATAAATTAGAACTAAAAATGCACTTGAAGATCGAATCAAAGAGGTTGGTGCTATGAATGCTTACTTCAAAAACTCCAGGAAAAAAATAAAAAAATAAAAATGCAAGTACTAACAAAAAATTATAAATATAAAGCTGTAAATAAAGTAAAATAAATAAAAATGAAAGAAAATTGGGTTGCCTCCCAATAAGCGCTCCGTTTATAGTCTAAAGCTCAACTTTTTGGAGACTTTCTTATGGTGGTTTAAATGATGCTCGTGATGCCCTGCACTCCTTGCAATTTTTCGCCTTACATTTTTCAACCTTACTGCGCACTTTCTTGAATTCTTGATTGATGATCTGAGTGTCACCTGGTTTTTCTTCTCGCTTTAAATTATGTCAATTGGCATGTACCATTTTCTCCACTTTGAAGCAACTTTCTTTTTGATAGTATTTATTAGGATGTTGAGTGACGCTGAAAATCACTTGATCATCCTGAACACTTAAGATCACCTCCCCCGTTTCAATATCTATCAAAGCTCGTCCCGTGGCTAGGAAATGTCTACCAAAAATAAGAGGCATTCGACTGTTCTCTTCAATATCCAAAATCATGAAATCTACTGGAAAAATGAATTTATCCACTTTAACTAAAATGTCCTCAATGACACCATATGGATGCTTCACAGATTTTTCAGCCAGCTGTAATGTGATTTTGGTTGGTTTGGGTTTCCCAAATCCAAGTTTCTTGTAAACTGAGAGAGGCATTAAATTGATACGTGCTCCCAAATCACACAAAACTCTATCAAATTTGAAATTTCCAATATCACAAGGGATAGAGAAACTCCCTGGATCTTTGAGTTTTGGAGGCAATTTCTTTTGTAGAATTGCGCTGCACTCCTCAGTTAAGGATACAGTCTCAAATTCCCTCAACTTCCTCTTTTTAGAAATCATCTCTTTCATAAACTTGAAATAAGATGGCATTTGAGCCAAAGCATCTGCAAATGGAATGTTAATAAGCAATTTCTTGAATACTTCTAGAAATTTACTAAACTACTTATCCATTTTGTGATTTTGCAGACGTTGGGGGAATAGGACTGGTGGGACATAGGTCTTGATAGGCGATTGAGATTCTTCTTCTTTCTTTTGAGTTTCAGGTTTGGTTGACTGATTAGGTTTCTCAGATTTATTCTCTACTTCTCCAACCACTTGTTTGTCTTCCCTCTCAGGTCTTTCTTCATGTGTTTTGGGCAATTGAACACCATTTCTGGTATTGACAGCCTGAACATCCTTCTGTATCCTATTTCTTAGGAGTGTATGAGGGAAAGGGATTGGAGGTACATATCCATTTGTTGGAAAATATTCCTCTGCGGGAATGAATGATTCATGCTCAACAGCTACCTCAGAAGCTGGAGTATAGATTTTTCTCATCTCTACTGCAAATATCATGTTGACATGCTCCCTTGGATTTTTAACTGTGTTACTTGGGAGTGTTCCAGGTGCTCGCTTAAAAATTTGTTGAGCGATTTGGCTAATCTGATTTTCAAGCCCTTTAAATGCAGCAGAATGATTTTTTATGGTTGCTTGATGCAGTTCAAACATTTTATCAGTCTTCTGCATGTGTTGTTGAAACATTTCCCCCAAACTTGGTCTTCTCTCCTGCATTGGTTGGTTAAACTCATTTTGATTGTTAGACCATTTGAAGTTTGGGTGTTGTCTCCAACCAGGGTTGTAAGTAGGAGCATATGGGTCATTCTGTTATTGATGATTGTTTTGCACAAAATTAACCTGCTCCTCTTTTGACGCCAACAACATGCAATTTTCGGTTGAATGGTTCGCGCTACAATTCTCACACACTACTGGTGATTGAATAGCGTGAACTCCTTGATGATGTGAAAACAACATGTCAACCTTTTTTGTTAGCGCAGCAAGTTGCGCATTTGTACTGACCAGTGCATCTACATCATACACTCTAGCAACTCTTTTGTGCACTACTCTTTCAGACGGGAACATGGTGTGTGTTTTTGCAATGAGTTCCACCAAGTCCCATGCTTGGTTGACACTTTTATTGGTAATGGACCCACCAGCTGATAAGTCTACAATGGATTTGCATTGTGGTGACAACCCAGAGTAAAAGTATTGAACTTGAAGGCCTTTATTAAATCCATGATATTGGCATTTTCTAAGAAGATCCTTAAATCTACCCCAAGATTCATGAAAAATCTCACCGTCTAGTTGTTGAAAAGTAGATATCTCCAATTTTAGTTTAGCTACTTTAGCGGGTGAAAAATATTTGTTACAGAATTTTCTAGCTAAGTCATCCCATGTAACTATACTAAATTCAGGCTCAGAATCAAGCCACTCCAATGCACTATCTCTAAAAGTGTAAGGAAATAGTCTCAAACGAATGGCATCATCGTTTATGCCTTGAAATTGAAAATTTTGGCACATTCTCCCAAATCTTGCAACATGAGCATTGGGGTCCTCGTGTGCCTTTTCAAAAAATTGAAGATTATTACTGAAAAGATTTTTTAAATCTGCTTTTAATTGAAAGTCATTCCTTCCAAAAGTCGGATATAATATACTAGAACGGTTTGCAGTGGCAACAGGAGTCAAGAATTGACCCATAGGAAAGTCTCCTACATTGTCATCTTGTACATTTTGTTGGTTGTTTTGTAGTACTGCATTAGGAGCAAAAGCTCTTGCAGCGGCATTTAGCTCAAGTTCAAAGTTTTCGTTTGGATTAATAGGATTAGCCATTTGGTTCAAATTTTGTTGTTCCCTACGTCGTTCTCTAAAGAATTTTTCAATTTCAGGTTCGAATGGTAGAAGATTTCCTTTTTGAGAACGGAGCATAAAAGGAAAAGAATAGAATTTTAATTTTTTTTTTTTTTTTTTTTGTTTATTATGAATCAAAATGCTAAAAACTAAAGGTAAATAAATGTACAAGTTAAGAATAAAAAAAATTAAAATAATCCCCGGAAACGGCACCAAAAACTTGTTGTTATGTAAAATCGCAAGTGCGCGATATCGCTAACAAGTAATAAAAGTGGACTTTTGAGTCCGGATTGTCGATCCCACGAGGACTATTTATTTGTTATCGATTTACTTTGATTCAATAGAATTCCTAAACTAAAACAAAAACTAATTAAGAAAATAAAATACCAAACAATCCAAAAACGACAATTAAATTGAGAATAAATGAAATAAACAATGCAATTAAAATGAAAATAGAAAATTAAACTAAAACCAATTAATAAAAGTAAGAAACAAAGTGGTGGGATTTCTAGCAATTGAATGAATATCGAGACTAACGATTTCGAAATAACGTTCTAGCTTAATTTCTCATCTCAAGTTGTTTTCTAAAATTGTATTTAGTCGAATTCACGCATATATCTAATTTACCTCTCTCGAATTCAAATTGGGCCTATTTAACTAAGTCAACCATGTATCTCTACAGCGGGTCAGAGTTCTCCTTAGTTAAATGCATGAAATTTCCTAGGAATTCATAAGTGACCACAAGCAACCACAAATTCATATCTCTATCTTTTTTGTTGAAATTGCCGGATTTTATTACGTGATCTAATTGTTAACTTACCTCTCGGATTATGAAAACAACCATTAATTCATGAATTGGTGATCAAACATTAAACGCAATAATAAAATCAATACATAAATATCAAAGCACAAACTTGAGAATTTAAATCAAACAAGAAACATTAAATCTACATCGTCAATCCCGATATAAAATTTAGCTACTCATGTTTGTGAAATAGAAAACAATAATTAATAAAAATAAAACTTGGAGTTTAAATAATTGAAGAATTAACATCACCACCAAAACACAAAATCTGCCAGCCGAATCCTTCAATGCAACCTCCACCAGTTGGCTGCCTTATGTATATATATTCTAGAAAAGCTCTCCTCCCTCAGCCTTCCAATGTATTCTGCCAATTAATTCCACGCCTCCAGTCGTATCTTCTTTCTTTTCTCCTCCAGTCGGCACTTTAATTCCTCCAAATAAATCACCAGTTCAATCCCAAGTGTCCCTAATTATGATTCACTCGGTTGTATCACTTTTTCTTCCAAGCTCCACCTCAAAAGCCGTGTATGTATATATGTGTATCGAAGATAAATATCACAACTTTTTGCTTATCTCTTCTGTCACGGCTGAACTACTCTTTATTTTATTGTATTTTTTTTTTCAAGAATTCCCTTCCCAGCAATACCTCAATCCTTGTCTTTTTCTCCCCCAAAGCTGCGCCTCTCAATTTTCTCTCGACGGTTGCTTTCTCTAAACTCACGACTGTGTGTCTTCTCTCACGGTTGTACCCCCCTTTGTTTATTCAGCAAAAATGTATATATAAATATACACACAATCCAACCCTAAGGCCCAAATAAAATTTCTTTTAAGCCTCTCAATTCTTCCAAATTTGATAAGTTGGTCCTTGAGTCTTCAATTGTTCAATTAAGCCCTTGAGTTTCAAAACGTCTTCAATTAGCTCCACTTTTCATCCAATTATTATGTATTTGCTTCAACTTCTCATTTTTCCTTATTTTGAGATAAAAATCTGAAATAATGAAAAATAATAACAACTAAGTAGAATTTATTCAAGAAAAACATTATAATATCCTAATTTCGACAGATAAATAAGTGTATAAAATACACTTATCAGGCGTCAATGCCATAACCACTCCCTAGCCTTATTAGCTTGAATTCCTTGAGCACTTTTGACTTGTCCCACCAAATGAGTTTCTCTAGCTTTTAAATCAAGATAGTACATCTTCCTCATTTAACACCATAGCCAAGAATCCTCTATGTTGCAATGTCCTGGATTAAACAATAATTAGGCCAAAAAATTACAATACAATTTAAGGTACAAGGAATTTGGCTAACTAATAAGAGGTTAGAGGAAAGAGATGGAACAACAAGCACATTATCAAGAGTGAGAGATTTAGGCAGAGATACTGATCCTTCATGTGTAACGGGAGCAACTCCTCCATTTTCGGTTAATATGGTTTGTTTAGTCGATGGAAAAAGAGTAGTAAGGTGGTGAGGATTGCTTGTCATATGATCGGTTGCACATGTATCAATAATCCATGTATTATTCATAGTAAGATGTGCACTAGACATACCAAAGTTCTTATCAAGAACTACAGGAGCAGCTGGAGTATGAGATAGAGAAGAATCATCATTCTTTTTGGTAGCAACACTAGCTTGGCTAATTTTTTTTTTTAGGCCTTTTTGAAAAAGCCCACCATTCAGGGTAAACAATGATTTCCTAGCAGTGTTGTTTGGAATGCCCATTCTCACCACAATGAATACAAGTGAAGTTATTGGTCTTGTTACCAATTTTTTTTCCTTTTCGAGAAGTTAGGAGAACTGCATTGTCAGTCATAACCTTCGATTCATCCATAGAGTGTCGTTGGTTATAATCCTTGCGTACATAAGCATAGCATGATTTAAGATCAAGGGGTGGATCTTTTCGTAAAATTTCACTTCGAGCATGATTAAATTCAAAGTCAAGCCCAGCCAGAAAAATATGGATTCGAAGTCAAGTCATGGTTTTATACAGAGATACAACCCCATCAACATTATCTTCTTGGGCTGTGATACGAGCATTAATATCTTGAAAGATGCCGACAAGTTCATTGTAGTATGTTGCCAAAGGTCTCCCATTTTGACGGATGGTAAATGAATGACGATTCAATTCAAACAATTGTGTTTCGTCTGAACCATCATAAAACATCTTTGAAACAGCATCTCCTTGGCTGTTTGAACAGGAATAAATCGCTGCATCAAGGCTGGACGCATTGAGTCAATAAGCCAACTCTTGATTCGGTTGTTGTCGATGAGCTAAGCTTCTAGTTCCTTGTCTCCAATAGAGATGGCAAAAAAATCCGATCCGACGGGTACCCGACCCGAACCGTCCCTAATGGGGCGAAAAAACCAGCCCCACATACCATGTAGAGAAAAGTAATACAAAATATTTGAATAAACTTTATTTTCAATTTCTTGCTTGCAAAGGAATACAGACAAATATATAGAGTACAAGATGATCAAGATCCCTAATTATATGCAGTCCTAAAAACTCTATTATTTACCTTCTAAATATATACAATAATCATCTCCTAAACTATTGGGATATACACCATCATTCCATGATTCTTGGATGATTTCCTTGACTCACGCCAACACAATTATCCCAAACATGATTGTTTGAATTAAAAATAGAAAATCTATTTAATATATAATAGGAGAAGTCTCTTCCAATTTTCCCGCCGAGACGCTCCCGCCCAAACCCATTTCTTCATCATATTTTGCAATCCAAAAGAAACTAGCAGATTACAAATAGGAAGCAGTAAAGTAAAAGGTGCCACTTTTGATTCAGATTTGACCATCAATATTTTGAATTCAAAATTGTACATTGCAATGAAATATTTGTCTACAGTTCCCAAAAAGGAAACAAGTACAGATTTTCCCTGTCTTAGAAAATAACATAGGCTGCATAAAATATCCTTTTGCAATCACCTAATTAATGCCAAGATCAGACAAGTAAAATAATCAAGTATACATACACATATATACTCTCGAATAGGAAACAAAGGGGTCTACTTTATGCCCTTTGAAATGAGGATTATATTCCAAAAACGTGCCTATGAATGACCTGACCGTGGAGCATTTATTGCTACCATCAGATTTTATCAGACAGAAAGAAGAGAAAGGGGTTTCATTTATGGCCTTGCAATAGTTCAGCCTTGCTTCTTCCACCTCTTGCGAACAAGAAAGTAAACAGCAATACGATGAAGACAAAGGGGTTTCATTTCTTGCCTTGCAAAAGCTTCAGCCGTGCACCTTCCAGCTCTTTCCAAACTAGGAGATTAACAGTAATACAGTTACTATGGCAAACACCAGTTGCATCCAGAACATCAATGCTATAAAGACATGTAAGTATGAAGCAGTTCATTTTGTTCATTTCTACAATTGATGAAGTTAAATAAAAATGGAACTGCTATATAATGAATGTCACACTGTATCATAAGTTTAAAAAATATAAATGGACATGCTATATTTCTTAAGGCTATTGCTAAATAGACTTAAACAGAATCAAAGGGACAGGACATTGTCACTGTTGCTAAAAAACTTAAACAAAAACAAAGGGATTTTTTTTTTTTTTTTTGAAAAGACATTTTAGCATGAAGCAGTTCATTTTGAACTTATACAGATGCATAAAATGGGTAAGGACAGAAATGAGTGGTACAAATGTTTATTAGTAAAGAATTATTTATGATAGTTCAGTTATAATGTTATTATTTCAGGTATGGCAATGTTAGGTTGGCTAATAACTATTTTTTGATTATAAAAATGTTTTATTTACGTGCAGAAAAAACTCAAGATGAAACCACGACAACGGCCACATATTTACATCTCCAATTTGCACAAGAACACCATTGAGCAATGTCACAAATGGTAAAATTACATATACAAATTTTCACATTCTTATTTTACTATGGTTAATGAATAATGGTAATGATCGTGAAATTTGATTGAATAAAATGTATTCAATGTCTCGATCTTTTGACACCTTATATGTTAACAGCCTTTACGAACACGTGAATCTCTGGCACCTTCAAATTTGTTTTTTTTTCTTTTTTTCTTAAGGCTATTGCTAAATAGACTTAAACAGAATCAAAGGGACAGGACAATGTCACTGTTGCTAAAAAACTTAAACAGAAACAAAGGGATTTTTTTTTTTTTTTTTTTTTGAAAAGACATATTAGCATGAAGCAGTTCATTTTGAACTTATACAGATGCATTTTTGATAGTTCAGTTATAATGTTATTATTTCAGGTATGGCAATGTTAGGTTGGCTAATAACTATTTTTTGATTATAAAAGTGTTTTATTTACGTGCAGAAAAAACTCAAGATGAAACCACGACAACGGCCACATATTTACATCTCCAATTTGCACAAGAACACCATTGAGCAATGTCACAAATGGTAAAATTACATATACAAATTTTCACATTCTTATTTTACTATGGTTAATGAATAATGGTAATGATCATGAAATTTGATTGAATAAAATGTATTCAATGTCTCGATCTTTTGACACCTTATATGTTAACAGCCTTTACGAACACGTGAATCTCTGGCACCTTCAAATTTGTTTCTTTTTCTTTTTTTCTTAAGGCTATTGCTAAATAGACTTAAACAGAATCAAAGGGACAGGACAATGTCACTGTTGCTAAAAAACTTAAACAGAAACAAAGGGATTTTTTTTTTTTTTTTGAAAAGACATTTTAGCATGAAGCAGTTCATTTTGAACTTATACAGATGCATTTTTGATAGTTCAGTTATAATGTTATTATTTCAGGTATGGCAATGTTAGGTTGGCTAATAACTATTTTTTTATTATAAAAGTGTTTTATTTACGTGCAGAAAAAACCCAAGATGAAACCACGACAACGGCCACATATTTACTTCTCCAATTTGCACAAGAACACCATTGAGCAATGTCACAAATGGTAAAATTACATATACAAATTTTCACATTCTTATTTTACTATGGTTAATGAATAATGGTAATGATCATGAAATTTGATTGAATAAAATGTATTCAATGTCTCGATCTTTTGACACCTTATATGTTAACAGCCTTTACGAACGCGTGAATCTCTGGCACCTTCAAATTTGTTTTTTTTTTCTTTTTTTCCCCCTCAATGAAGGTGAAGTTACCGGACCTGTCAATGTTTCAAGTACGGGTAAATATATGTGATCAATTTAAATAAATCGAAATGAATATTTGGAAATATAGTTAAAAAACTTTTAATTTGCATATATGGGTAAAATATGTTTAAATATTTTTCACATTGCTTTGTCTAGCAGAAAATGATGCGGAATCTAAGATTCTTTCAAATAGAGGTAATTCTCTTATGCTTTTAACATTCGAAGCATTCTAATTGAATATAACTTCGATGTGATTACCTGAATATGAGTGAAAGTATGTTAGGTTTTAGGTTTATGACCCAGCTTGACATTTCATAAACTAATACTTAGTGTAATAATTTTCTACATGCCTATGGAAATGATATAGTGAAATGTAGTTTGTGTACCGATAAAAAAAACTAATAAGTTAAAGAATTTAAATTGGAGATATAGCAATAGATCATGAATAAAACAAATATTTGAACAGGGAAAAACACAATTTCATGTTAATATAATTTTTTTTAAAAATTAATTTATACAGGAAACCAACGATATACCTGACAATATACCATTTTATTGGATATCTTGAAAGTAAAAATGGTCTGATTTGTAGGTCGATCTTTGGTTTCGGCTTGATTTGCAATGGTATTTCGTATCTGTTCATGAAAAATGAAAAAAAATTTAATAATAAGTTGGATTTGTATATTTCAATTTGTAAGTTTAATAATCTTCTAGACTTGAAAATAAATTACAAAATAAATTTCAGAAAACTTACCAAAGTATGTAGTACCACTACCTGCCATTTATGTGACCGTGAAATATTTGAAGTTCTCAGTCCCATTTCCACTCCTGAGATCCAAGCATATCTCAAAAGAAAATTACAAAAAGATATATATATATATATATATATATATATATATATATATATATATATATATATATATATTCATAAAAAAAAATACAAAGAGCCAATTTCTTTTCAGATCTGGAGAAAATTAGTGTAAAAAAAAATTGTGTACACTGTCTATCGGCATGTAGGATGCTCCAGGATTTGGCCGTTTTACGCGATGCTCCATGGTTGACAGTGAAAGTCAGTTGTGATGTGTTGTGAAAATAGTTTAGGGTTTGTAAATTGGAGAATTTTTAGTACCTAAAAATATGAGGAGTGAATCGTTGGAGAGGAGATAACCATCTGAATTTTTTAGCCACCAAGTTGGAGATAAATCAAGAAGTCTTTGGAAACTTTGATGGTGGACACGCGTAATAGCCATTAGCTACTAATTAAAATAAATTGATTTATATATCAATTTATAAATTACACAATTTTAGAAATTACTTTTTAGCCATAATATTTTTTCTCTCCAATTTTTTACCTGAAAATCATAAATAAATCATCTTATAAACCAAACAGTGTTACCAAACAAAGATAGACAATATTCATTTCATTGTGTGATAAAATATCTGTTTTTAGACGTTATTATTACACTATAAATCAATTTAGAAATTTGTTCGGTAACATTGTTGCAATTATAGATTAGTTTATTTATGTTTTGATAAATGTATGGTTAAAAAGTGAAAAAAAAATATACATGCGTAAAAAAAGTAGTTTTATGTTGTTTAGGAAACCCATGTTTCAGACATGTTATTTTGAATAATGGGTTTTGTAATACTAATTTTTTTTGGATAATGTGTACTAAAAAACTAGAGAATCCCCATAAACATTTATGTGCGAATTATTTTATTTATGAAATGTGTGATTGAATATATCTATTGAAATAATAAATCGAACAAGGCCAAATTTATATTTAGACTTTGTAATGGTTGCCGTAAAGAAAAAGCCTTATAAGCAACACAATTTTACAAATTGAAGAATAGTGTGGACACTTACAAATAAATCAATTTCTTAATATATTGTGCAAACTAAAAAAGAGGTTTTAATACATAGGTGGACACTTATGATCTTTTTGGTAACCATTTTTTAACGATTGTTTCTAAATATTTTTATATACATAGCGACGAGTAAACATTTCATTGGTCCATTTTTAGCATGGGAAAACAATGGGAGAAATCTTTGCGAATACAATTTTTTTAGTATTCTTATATTCTCATATAATGAAATGAAATAAATGTAGTGGTTTGACCATATATATAAACTAATCTTTTTATGGTCAACTTAATGTTGCAGTTTCTAGAGTTACAAATAATTCAGGATTGAAGAAACTAGCCTGTGATCTAGATAGAATATCATCCAATTCAACTAAAAATATTGTCTTCAAAGAAGTTTTTCAAAATTTGAATTAGTCTGTAATGTAATACTCTTTTACTTAAACATTACATATGTATAGCTCATCTTGTATTCATGCATTTGTATTTAACTTCCTCCGTTTGGTAACATTATTTGATTTATAAATTGGTTTATTTATAATTTTGAGATAAAAATTAGTGGTTAAAAATTAGAGAGAGAAAATGTGTGTGGTTAAAAAATTATTTTGAAAATTGTGTAGTTTATAAACATGTTTATAAATTGTTTATTTTAGTTTACCGAACACATGATAAAATCCAAGTGTATGTTTCTCTTATTGAGAAATATTGATCCTTCGACCAGATTCTGTAATGCGACTAGATTGGTAATTACAAGACTTGATAATCATATTTTGGAGGCAAAGGTAATTTCAGGAAGCAATGCCAGACATAAAGTTTTTATTCCTTGAATGACTTTAACTCCATCGGACCCAAGATTACTTTTCAAGTTTCAACGAAGGCAATTTCCTTTAATAGTCTCATATGCTATTACTATTAACAAGAGTCAAGGATAATCTCTCTCGCATGTTGAACTTTATTTGAAAACACCAGTATTCAGTCATATGGACAACTATACGTAGCAGTGTCTCGGGTTACCAATCGTGCTGGAATGAAGATACTAATTTTTGATAAGGATGGACGTCCAACAAGTTCCCCTACAAATGCTGTTTTTAAAGAAGTTTTTCAAAACTTAGTTTGATTTTGTCAATCAGTCAATCTACCTAATTTGAATATTGATTATCAATATCCAATTTTATTTCTATGTGTTTATTACTTGATTATACCACTTTGTTCATTAATACTTCTCATTGCAAACAAAATATAACAATAATGTCATCCGTGCATCGCACGGGTCTATACTAGTATACATTAAAACATAAACATGTTCTTTAAATTGTTCAAAGAGAGTTTTTGTAAATGAAATTAGTATTTCCCAACAAATGGCTAAAAGATAATTGTTCGAATTAAAAAAAAATATATCTATTAAACATATAAACGCACTTTTTGAATTGGTCAATGGAGTTATCACGTGAAATGAAATTTTATGATACAATATTCTAAAATTAAATTATAAAGTAATGAAGATAAATTAATATTAATTGAATAACTAATTTTGATTTAGTCAGCGTAAATAAATTAATGTTTTTGAAATAAGAATTAAAATAAATGTAAATAAGTTTCAATAAATGAAGTAAGGGTATTATTGAGAAAAAGAAAAAAATATGAGGATGAAATGGGAAGTTAAAATACTCTCATTCATCCTCACTTTTAAGATATTAGTATTCCACCACGTACTTCGCACGTCTTATATACTCGATAAAAGAACTTATACTTTATATCTTATATGTAATGAAATATAAAATGAAGATTATTAAAATCATCATATTTTAAAAATATAATTATAACTCATTGAATATAAAGTATAATAAATAATACATTATTATTGATGATATATAGTATTAAGGTATATTAAGGAGTATTAATAATAAATCGTGTTAGATAGAATCTTTTTAAACTCTTATGATCGTGTCATATTAATTATTATTACTAATTTTGACTTTAACAGTGAAAATAATTATTCATATGAAAATTACTCAATTACTTTTTTATTTATTAACTTATGAGTAAATCTTGTAATAGGCTTTTTCATTTTTTTTCTCAATTATTAGATGTACATCAAAACATTTATGTAGCAAAATGAAAATTCGAGATGACATTGAAAATGTGTTTGAACCATAGAACTATTTTCATTTTTTGTCAGATTTGAACAAGCGGGATTTCCTTTTCATTTGATAAGAATTTAAATTAGATTTTTATTAAATTTTGATAGAAGTTATGAATTTGTGTAGTTAAAATTTTTTGGGTTCATTAAAATATTTGGTTGAAATTAATTGTTAATTTTAACTTAGATTAAAATCTGGATTAAAATCAACACCAAATAGGGGCTTAACTACGTTCATCATATAAGTGAAATTGAATACGTATTTATCTATAAATATATTTTAATAACTTACATCTTATTGCGCTTGATGTAAAAGAAAATATATATATATTCTCATAAATCGTAGTTTACCAATTATTCACCATGTTGATTATTTTAACCATCTTCATACTATTTTTAATGTGAATTATCTTAATTTCTGCTATAATAATATTGAAATCTTGTATTGTAAAAAATTACTTCTATGTTTGATTTACGTTTTAAACTTGTAATGATTCAATTTTAAAACTATATGAACATACAGTGACGGATCCAGGATTGGCGTTCAGCTAGAGTGGTCATTGACCATTGACCATTAACGACCGTGATAGCGAGATCGTATATTACAAGTTAATTGAATAATATTATAAATTTATTCAATCAATATACGAATGCACTAAAATGTTAATCACAATTCGAAAATCTAATACTGATACACCAATTATAATCACAATTCATAATTAATAAATGGGAATGATGAATGGGCCACAACCACAAGTGACTAGCAAAAAACAACTCAAATTTGTTAACATATGTTAACCGGGATTCTTTTAACCGCTGGGAACTACTATGATTCGCAAACAATGAATCGACCTAAGTTTTGAAACAAAATACACATTTGTAATTAGACATTCGAAGATCAAGTGATAATCTAATAAAATATTGAAAAATATTTGTCAAGATAAGTGACCATCCAACAATAATAACAGATTAAGGACTAAATGTTACTTTAGTAAAATAGATTGAGGACTACGTGAACTTTCACAATAATAAACAATTTTAAAGTATTCCCTGCCAAACCCTTATTCTTCTTTCATCATCTCTGCACACACACATGATCTCCATCTCTTTCACCTTTTTCTCTCTCCATGTTGTGCTGGCTCTTGCGATTTTTCTTGCGGTAACCAACCAACAAGCAATAATACATTGGTGGGTGGCTATAAGCCTTCAACAAGCAGGCTGTAGCAAACATTGAGGAACAAATTGACGGAGCCAGATGTTGACTGGTTATTTTTCTTGGAAAACTGCCGACCGGCTGCGCTAGCTGACTATATACTGGATCCGCCTCTGTGAACATATGTATTGAATTATAATGTGGTATAAGATTGAAAATGGTTATCAATAAACATCTTCTATAAATTATATTCATTGAATATAAGAACTTTATATTGGAAATTAGATTCAGGGTGTGTTTGATTGCGATGATGGAAAATGGTAGGAAAGAAGATATTTTTTAAAGAAATGATTTTTTTAGGAAATTATTTTCGTGAAAAATGTCATTTGAAGTGTTTGATTGGTTTAATTTTCTAGGTAGAAAAGTGGGACATTTTCCAAGTATTATTGTTTGATTTACATTATTTTTCATGACAAATAAAGTAAAATTTTGCTATTTTAATCAATTTTTTTTTTAAATTTTTTTTCAATACATGTGTACTTGATAGTGATAATATTATTTTTTGGAAAAAATAAGACAATTAACAACAATAAAATTGATCAAACATGACGAAAAATGATTTTATTTGACCTAGAAAATCTTTTCCCTACTATATCTATAGAAAACTTTTTCTAGCAAAATCGTGCAAATTTGGTCACGTGACTGAAACTTGGAAAAGATTTGTCTGGGAAAATTTTGGCCATTAAACAGTTGAAAAGATGGAAAATGTGATAAAAATTTCCTAGTTTCAGGCTAAATGTTTGCAATCAAACATGGCCTTATTGTTTAGTTAAATCAAAATCATTTGAAAAGTCATTCAACATTTATTTATGTGAAAATATAATTTTTTTTTTTTAAATTAAGGATATTATAGACATAAGAAAAATAGAATGACATAATTGATAATTAAAAGATTCCTACACATCCATGCTTTTATATTGTCCTAACCGGTTGTTCTTTTTCCAGCAAAATCGTGTACATTTGGTCACATGACTGAAACTTGGAAAAGATTTGGCTGGGAAAATTTTGGTCATCAAACAGCTGAAAATATGGAAAATGTGATAAAATTTTCCTAGTTCTAGGCTAAATGTTGGCAATCAAACATGGCCTTATTGTTTAATTAAATCAAAATCATTTGAAAAGTCATTCAACATTTATTTATGAGGAAATATAATTTTTTTTAAATTAAGGATATTATAGACATAAGAAAAGTAAAAGGACATAATTGGTAATTAAAATATTCCTACACATCCATGCTTTTATATTGTCTTAACCGGTTGTTCTTTGGGGGGGGCGGTTTTTAAACTTTGGTAATTACCACTGATTAAGCCACGTACCTAGTACTTATCTGTGGAAAATGTAGGCACTTTGGTCCAATCTCTCTGACCCACATGACATATACTGCAGTAGGGGGATGAACGCGGTTCAATTTAGGCGATTTTTGATATATTTACAAATCAATCTATATTTGGCAGTTTGAAAATTTTCCAAACCAAACAAAATCATTTCATTTTACAAACCAAACCATTTTTTACGGTTTGGTTCGATTTTAATCCACGGTTTACCTATCATCATAATATAATATATTTTAAATGTCAAATTAATTCATATTTTTTAATATATAAAACTAAATTAGAAGTTAGTTTAAGTTAAAATAAGTTAACATTCTTTAATTCATTATTTACCTCGTTACTCTTGCACTAGATTGATAATAAATAAAAGCATAATGATGAGTGAATAACTTCACTAAAATGTGGGAGTATGATTTTCAAACTGTCAATTGCCAATATGTGCTACACATCATTTGAATAATTGATAACTCTAATCAAGGTTTTGAGTTCCTTTTCATTTTCAGCAATTCATTGTAATTACGGCTTATTGTTGCATTATCTTGGTCAATTTTCTTGCTTAGAACATTTTTTTTACCTTCAGTGCATGGATAACCCAAACCAATGTTCTAAAATGTGTAATGCGTTGCGATGCGTCGATGTTAAGAATCAAGAATCACAAGTTTAGGCGTGTCACTGCGAAGAATAAGTGTCATGATGCGTTTCCTATTTTTAATAATATTTTAATTATTTTTAAGACATTAAATATGTATTTTTATTTTTACATAAAAACTAAATACACAAAATATAAAATATATAACAAAAATATTTCAAAATTACTGATTCAAAGTAAATATAGATTCATAGTTGTTATTTTATTTGTTATACTACAATGTATTTAAAAATATTTTAGTTCATAAAAAAGATAAGAATAATATTCAAATAAGGAGAGGGAAGTTTAATAAAAAGCAAAATGATAAATAAAAATAGTTTTAAAAAAAACAAACAAACAAAAACAGTCTTTAAAAAAAGGAAACAAAACAATTGTCAAAAAGATAAATCAAAATGAAAATATAAATGGAAAAAAAAAAAAACAAAACAAAACAGTTTCCAATCCCACATTGGAAGATAGATGTGAGATTGGACCAACGGCTTACCAGCAAATCATCTCCCCACAAAGGAGATGAAAAGGGGTGGCTTATTTACATAGCCACCCCTCAACTTTGTAGTTATGTTTTTTTATTATTATTTTTGGTATTTAAATAAAATATATAATTTTAATATTATGGATCTAGTTCTTTCGATTTTTGACCCGTTTAGGTCGAAAATAATCGTTTGATCGGATTTATTACCTATTTTGACTGGTTTATAACCGGTTTGATTGGTTTATAACTGGTTTTTTCCGGTTTATTACCATTTTGACGGGTCGACGCGCATCATTGTGCGCATGTATTATAAACGACGCGTTTTACTGTCGCGTCGTGCCAATGCGAGCCTAGGTAGCGCCTTTTACAGCATTTTAAAACAATGATCCAAATTGTAAAGTAGAAAACTTCTATACATTTTTTTGGAATCATTACAATACAATGAAAACGAGAAAAACTATACATGAGAATTTTATTTTCATAGTTAGATTTGACTTTTTTAACGGGAAAACAGTAAATTCAAATTAATAAATTTAATTTTTAATTAAAAAATTTAAAACGATTTGGTTCGGTTTGAGAGAAAAACCACGTGTTCATGCGGTCTCAAACCAATAGTTTCAAACAAACGAGTTACGTTCGGTTTGCAGTTTCGCGGTTCCTAGAACGGTGTATATGCGATCTATATGACATGTTATTTATTGACATTTATTCACAATTTAATTAAAGCAATAAATAAATGAAATAATAAAATAAATCATAACAAAATTTAAGGCTCAAATCTAGACACAAAATTACAAATAAATTAAAGAGTTCATTGAGTCACAATCCGGCCCAATTCTTTATTTCCAATTTGCAAGTGTCCAGTGGCTGTCGCCGCCTACTTCACTATTTGTAGAGAGAAGATAGGGAGGAATCGCCAGTGCCACAAACCCAAGATGACAGTGCTCAAAGCACCACCACACATGGCTTCAGTAACACCACCTGCTATCGCGCCTTCTCGCCCAGCCTGTGGTACCGGTGCCCCCCCCCCCCTAGTCAAGGTGGCTGCTGTCAATCTCCTTCAATAATTTTCTTGAATTTATAAAGCAAGTCCTCCATACGATCACACGACTTAGAACCATGTGATCGCATGGTTGTCCGAACAGTTGTGTCTTTTGGAAGTGTTGCATGGTTTTGCTCCACTCCACTTCATCCACAACCCTTCATCCTCTATAAAAAGGACCATTAGGATGTCCTATTCCTCACACCAATGATATGCTATCACAATATCATTCTTTACTATTCCTTGAATCAATTTTTTTACATTTTGTTGCGTACTTTTGATATTCTCTTTCATTTTCATTTTTGGAGTACAAAAGCCATAATTCTTGTTCGTTGTACTTTATTTTGGAGTACTACAAACACAATTGGGAGTCGTTGTATTTTAGGAGTCGATTGCCATAAAACGTAGGCAATGCTGGGGAGCAAATTCGACTTAATGATAAAATGTTTAACATTTGCCTTGACTTTGTCACCTTTTTTTTTCTTTTCCTTTCTTCTTCTTGTTTTCTTTGTCATTACTCCGTGCATTTTTCTGCACGGATTTTATATAAATTATTCTACTTCTTAGGCGTCACTATACACAAAATATTCCAACAATAAATTTGTTCAATCAAGAATATCATTGATCCAATAACAAATAAATCACATTATCCTAACACCACCATTTACTAACACATGCATAAACAAAAATATTTATTCCTAAAAACACAAACAATATATAAAACCTAATGCTCTGATACCAATTGTTGGGAACCCGGTTGTTCTACTCACAAAAATTGATTTCTTGTAACTAAATCATCCCGTTACAGGAATTCTTCTGTTCTGTGTATTTAATATGGAATAAATAATTTTGCAAACGATTACCCTTGTAGCATGCTTTGCAATAATTTTTATCAACTCCTTCTTGATTCCGCTAAAGCTTTAAACTCTCAAGCTTTACTCGGTATTCTCCACTGCAGCTATACAGGTGTGTGGTCACCTTTCGTTAGATCTAAGTTACGCTAGGATTAGAGTTTCTTTGTAAGAAGGAAACACGCTGTACACTTTAGTGTGTGTCTCACCACTTTGCAAACCGTGTTAGAAAAATAGTCTCAGGAGACTATTTGTAACCTCTTTACACTCCAAAAAGCTACCAACCCTAGTATCATAACTCGGCCTATTTCTGTACTACCCAATATAGGTAATAAGCTTGTATAAGCCTATTATAATGAAGACACTGAGATTAGACTCTTAGTAAAATTGAAATGACTTAAACAATAATCAATAATTACATCCTCTGACTTATCGTTATTATTACATGTTATCCCCGTTGATCAAGTCGAATATTCGGAGCAAGTTAAAATGACCAAAATGTCCTTCTCTGAATATTCATAAACTCTCAACTCTCATATTCTATTTGATAGTTTGATGTGTTCATATCACATCATAGAATTCAACAGTCATTGTCGAATTATTGAGCCTAGATTCAACTGTTCACTAAAAGAACCAATGAGATTATGATCATACCTTAAAGGTGACTGATTTCATAATACGAATATATATTCCTCGTTGGTTCACTTTAATTTCCAAAGTACCAGATATTGATCAGCAATTTGATCTCACATTTTGATACCTCAAAAAAATTAAACTAATAATCAAAGTCCATTATCCGATTAGGATTAAAGTCTCACGTACGATAATCAAGTAAAATTAAATTTGTATGGTCAATGTCATAAATTAATTTTACGTGGTCATGTTCAATACGTTGCAAATGTACTCTCAATTTTATTACCAAAGGAAAAAATAGTCTTTAATAATTTTACATCGAATTACACATTGAATTTTTCTGTATTTAACAACCAAATCACTGAATATATAATTTCAAATAGACTCATGGACAAATGCAACTTCATATTAATACAATCAATTAATATTTTATTTCAAATTTCGTGAATTATACTCTATGGGCATACATAATTCCAACACACACGTCAGCCACTGCGTAAACCACCACAGCAAACCACTGCTTCGATCCGCAACCACGAACTAGTGCCGCGAAGAAGTCGTAGCACCAACAACCACACAAAGAAGAGGAAGGAGGTGCAACCTCCACATGCCACAGTATCGTTCCCATGTCACCATGCTGAACTTTGCAAACCGGCACCCACTGCTAGAAGTGGGGGCGTTGGGGGTGTGAAATCAGAGTGAGTGATAAAGTTTGTGTTTATTGAGTTGTAATATAAATATTTAATATAATTTTTAGAATATAATTTTTTCGTATTAAAATTTTGAATAAATACCTCGAACATTTGCTTTTTGAAATTGATGGTTGAAATTTAGGATGGGATGTAATTTCTTTCAAATTAAATCCAGCTAATTTTTTAAATTTTTTAATAAATCTAATATTTAAATTAATTAAATATAATTTTTAATTTAGTAACTTTAGCAGTAATAAAATATTTAGTTAAAAATCTTTAAAATAAATAATTGTTGAGAATGTAAAATTAAGAAAACACTGATTTGGATTAATTGCTAGTAAACTTTCGCTGAAAAAGAAAATTAATGTAGGATTAATATCCAATAATACAAAATTTTACCTTTAAGATTTGTGATTTTGATTTTTTTTTCCTGCAATCCATTTTAAATATTTATATATTCTTTCCATTGCATAATCCTTCAATCCTTTTATATTTCTTCCATTTTTCTGTACACTCTGTTCTTTAACACAATTATTACAATTTATAAATCAATTTATAAATAATACAATTTCTCAAATACTTTTTAATAACATACATTTTTCAAAACTTTTAACTACAATTTACTTCAAAACAACAAAGTCCAAAATAAAATTTGACAGCTGAGTTGCCGTACATGTGAAAAGATCAGTAATTTTTGTTTTAATTAATTAATTTGATGTAATTTAGAGGCTCTGGTCAATGAATGAATTTGCTTTTATCAAGTATCATTACTATCCATTTAATCAATTATGAACTTATTGCAATTTAATCGTCAAGAAATCAAATCACTTACACATGAACGTGTGTTTTGAATCTTGTTGATAATAATATCGTATACATGAGTTTTATTCAACCGTTTAAATTTTTAGACTTAGCCCATGTTTGATAGAAATTAAAATTAAATTTTTAGTAGATTTTGATAAAAGTTAATAAGATGTATAGTTGAAAAGTTGTCGGACCCACAAAATATATGATTGAAATTAATTGTAACTTTGACTTAAATTAAAATTTAGATTTAAATTTTAATTGGTAACAAATAAGGACTAAATGTCTGATAAAGATGAGTTATGAAACAAAATCACAAATGGGACACTATAGTAAACTAACCACTTGTGGCAAATTTCACTTAGGGAAGAAATCTTTTATTGGATATGATATGATGATTAAAACTTTAACGGATTAAGTCCCGACATTTTGATTGTGTTTACAAATGTTTAACTTTTTGCTAGAATTATTATTAAAATGTCAGTGGTAAATTCTCTTTTTCTTCACTTTCCAGCTCCCATTACTTTGAAATTTCAGAAGTTTGAACACATCAAAGGCAAATCCACCTCTCTTTTTGCTTTCCCAACATCACTTTACTGTCTCCTCTTCTTTTCCTTTCATTTCCTTTTATATTGTTTTTGTAAACTTATTTATAAATATCACATTTTTTAAATTAATTTTTAACTAAATACATTTTTTTTAAATCATTTTTTAACAATACATTTTATCTTAGAAACTCAAATTTCTAAAAAATCATTCGCCATCAGTATGTCAAACAAAGATTTGGTAATTAACCAATTAGTGTTGTTTGTATTTTTGCAATTTTAAGGAATATTGGATTTTTGAGATGATGTGTGGTTGAAATATGATTGAAAAGTATGAAAAGTGGTGGATCCATAGAAAAGTTTGATAAGTGAAGTTGAGCAAGAATACAAGAACATAGTTGATCTCTTACTTGCACTGAACTTAAGAGTTATGTTGTTCACTTGCCAATGTGGGAGGCAAGCATTGATCAATCACATTTCATCACATGCGAGGTGAAATGCGATAAGGGACGGATGGAATGGGTGGCTCAGGTTGGACTGGGCTGTAGTCAGGCCCAAATCCACCCTTTATCTCACTTTGTAAGTCCAGATTTTTTTGTGTGGAAATTAGACTCAGCACCAACGAAATATATGTAAACTGAATTTTGTAATATATTATAATATATATATGTATTTGTAGACAGCTCATTACAAATATTTGGAAATTTAGAGTTTTAAACAAATTTCCATTCAAATTAAAAGATAGAAATTTCAACGACAAGTGAGAGATTCGCGCCCCGATTCTCACTCATAACGGTCCCTGATTAACCTCTAAACATTAATCCATTTTTGACTCCACAGAAATCATTTTCTCAGAATTATACCATTCATCGACCGGATTCTTCTCTGAAATCATTACAGAATCACGCCTCCCCACGGACAGTGCTTCTACTATCAGGAATTCCGGAAATCAGAACAAGCAAGCATCTGAATATTGCATCTGAGGTCGAAGTTTCGTAATCAATCATTCTTGTGTTCAAGGTATGCTTTTGACAAATAAAATGATGAACAAAGCTCAGAATCTGATGTTCTTAGGCAAAGATAAATACTCAATGATTTAAAAAATAGGAATTCACTTTTTTGTTTATTCAAATGTCACATAAGAAATGGAATCACAAGAAATGCACCTGGAAGTTAGACTTTAGAGGCATTGATATCTTTCCATGTTAATGTACTAATATGTTATAGTCATGATTCTATCTTAAAGGGAATAGGTTAAAATGTTGTTGATATTTGCTCAATTTATTCCACCATTTCACAATTCATTTTGTATGATTTCCGTTTAAAGTCTCATATCTATTTTTGTTCGAATACTTTCTCGAAAAAAATTCATGAAAATGCTCAATTTGCTCAGTTCGGATAGGTTCTCAATATTTTTTTTCATATTTACTCAACTTTACCCAGAATTGCATACTCGAGTCTCGAGTTCTTGATTTTCTACAGAGAAATTACCATTTTTCATATCGAACGACATCATTGTGTTAAATCGAGACATTAGTGTTTAGCAGACAGGCAGTAGTTATCCCTTTTCTTATCTGTAAATTCCTTTAATTACAGTGTAATGGGCAAGTTTCGTGCTAGAGGTAAGAATGGATCTGCATCAAAATGTATAAGGAAAGCTGCAGGTTTCAATGCCTTCAAGTATCATCGCAAGGGGGCGCGTACACCACGAAAGAATAAGTTCATACAGCAAGTTCCCATACAAAACAAGGTCTGATGATTAAATTAGAGTACAAGAATGGTAAAGTATTTTATTGAAGTTATGCTTGAATCAGGATCCATCTGAGTTTTGCTAATTTTAGTCTTGAACACTGAAATTTTTCTGGATTTAAGATGCATCATTCTTACATTTGTTCACACCAAATCATCTGTCAGGCACATTTTGATATTTTGTTAGATTTAAGATGCATAATTCTTACGATTGTTCACACCAAATCATCTGTCAGGCACATTTTGATATTTTGTTAGATTTAAGATGCATAATTCTTATGATTGTTCACACCAAATCATCTGTCAGTATGGGAATCGATACCAACAGTTTGAAACTGTGCAACTGGTACTTATTCAATTCATGAGCATTCTTGGACTAAAATCAACACACTTTTGGACATGTGAATTAACTTGAAAAGTGTAATAGCACATGTATACAGAGTACAGGAGATGATAGTCATGTCATAAAACATAATTATCTTAACAGCGCCGTACGAATCAAGTGTAGTCAATTCGAAGTTAATATTACAGTCAATGATACCCATCTTATTACCTGAAATGAATTTTTATTAATATATTGCAGTTATGGGACTTCATTGTGATGCCCAATGATTGGTTTCTGGCTAAGGTGAACGTGAAACCTACGGATCTCATCATTGATACATTAAATTCAAGGCTTACGGATCAGCAGGAAAAAAATTTCAGATCAACGTGCTTTGGACGTTTCCTAGACATGCAGGAGCTCATTATCAATCCCCAACTAATTCACCAAGTTCTACTTCGGGAGTTAAATCAACCAAATGATTGAGAGTTGTGGTTTCGAATTGGCAACAGCACTTTGAAATTCGGTGTGGATGAATTCTACCTGGTTACTGGTCTTCGATGTACCGGCAATGTCAACCGTGTGAAATACGAGAAGATGTACTGTCGATTAAAAAGTGAATACTTCAACCATTTAACCCACATCACGAACGATGACATCTTCAACGTCTTTATAGCTATGTCAAATAATAATACTCGTGATTTTGTCATCATGGGGATTCTGTTCCTAGTCACTCAGCTAATGTATATCACAACATATAATAGATATGTGGATGAAACTCTCCTTGTTCTTGTGGACTCGACTGACATGAATATATATCCTTGGGGTCAGGATATTTTCAAATTTACTCTCTCATCCTTGAAACTGGATTGAGGAACAAACGAACCACGGTCGAGGGTGAGGGGAAGCCCACGATGAATTACAGGCTTAATGATTCCGTCCTTGCATTCCAAATTTGGATCTTTGAGACAATGCATGTACTTGACCAAAAATTGTGCTACAGAGTCACTTCAAAACGCCCAAGGATCCTTAATTGGACAACTGTTGTTTACAATGATGCACCACTTTTGAATTTAGCAACTGATATCTTTGACAGACCCGATGTGAGTTCTCCATACCCATTCATATTTTGTTCTTTAATTATTTAGTGTGCCTTCAATATCTGGAATTTCATTAATTTTTTTATTCTTGACAAACAACGTTATTAACACAACACTACTCTACAGATCAAAGCTCAGAACATAGTCCCCCAAGTTGCTGAAGCACTAGATCCACTTTTTATTGCTATCAAAAAAATGGTTAGCCAGCATGATAGGTCTACAACCATGTTTGCAAGAACCATCCAGATCGACGATGATGACGACTTCGTGATACCAATTATAGCACGAAGCTCAAATAAGGTCAGTCATACTGCTGAAATTATGACTGATATGGATGAGGATACAATTGTTCAAGAATCTGATGCTGCAATGGCAGAAAAAGAAAACGATCAGCACGATAATAAAGGTAAACAGGTTGTGTATGATGTTGACAACAGCAGTGATGACTGTGAAGTATTAGACGATGTCATACATCCGTTGAAGTCCAATTACCACCCGGGTGAATCATCCAAATCCAAAAAGGGAACTAAGCAGTCAGGCGTGTCAACGGTTCCACATGAAATTATCCTTACCTGTCAAGATGAAGTAGGTACTGAAAGAACAGGTTGTGGGAACTCAGCTATTGAGGTGAGGAGCTTAGGTGATTCTGTCAACGACATAGTTTTGGAGAATTGCACTGGGGTCGCTGAGAAACTAGAGACAGGAATGAAAGACCAAATCATTCCTCCCACCACTACGTGTTCACTTCAGACACAACATATTAAGCATAATGGTAGCAAACTGGAACAGGTATCAATGTCCTCTGTAGTTATATCATATTATGCTGGTGACACACAACAATGACACTTTATTTCAACTTTAGTTTCAGAATTTTAGTGAATTATATTGATAAGGTTTTATGACAGTAACAATGAAAGACAATGCATAGAACCATCAAATTCTTGTCACTCATTGGCCTGATGAAGTGCGAATTTCATGGTTGCAGCCAAATTTTTTTTTTCCATTTACATTCTGCAAAAACATTAATTGAAATAAAAATGCGTGGATGACTTCAAAATGTGACATCAGATTATCCATGCCTTCAAGCATTGAATTCCAGTGACATTTTCACATTGTATCATGATATAATACCTAAATGTGTTCATTTTCAAATAAATACATGAAAATCGAACAAATCATGGACAATTAATTATTCGATTCAAATATTGAACTTTCGACCAATTTTTTTCCATTCATTTATGGATTTTACAATTTTTAGGTAGTGGCAATAATCATAACATGCTTGAAACGTGGGGTGTCTCTTATTGGACTGCTGATGCGTCAATTTCACATGTAGTTCAAGCATGTCATATAGTATGCCCTATCCTACAATTATTGTCAAGTTTCTCCATTTTAGGGAAAGAGGCGTAAGATTAACAAGTACACAAAACGCTTTGATTCCATTGTTCGTGAGCACGCAAATCTAGGTGTGGAGATGTACATCTTGAAGATGAAAATTAAAGAAATGATGAACGTCTTCAATAACTACATTCAGGAGGGACTCGAAGGGATACGCCAAAGATCTGGTGACATAAGTGTCAACCGGAATGTAAAAGAACCAGCACATCATCCATCCCCTAGGTCCATTCAGAGAACGGTATTAATTTTTTTTTTTTTTAATACTTATATTTTTTTCATCTTAAGTATGATGTGCAAGTGTCAAAGATCTATGTGATATTGACCTTACACTATGGCTACAAGATATTTGTATGTCTTCATTGATTTTGATGATTGTAGTTTCAATTCAGACAATCTGCTACATAAGTCTTCATTTTTTTTTTCTTTTTTTATTTTTCCTGCATTGACGGTTCAAATGTGTGATACAATTCTTTTGTGTATGAGGTCATGTATTCTCGTTTCAATCATCAACAAGCAATTAACAAAATGGAAGGCTCTCACATTTTGACTAAATGTCGGAAATTCTGGTATGTACACAGGACCAACGTTCAAGTTCCTTAAATGATGGCTTCCACAATCGCCTCTCACTTCACAGATCCATACAGATAAAACAGGTGATTGAGAAAATAAGTTAATATGCAATGTAATTAAGTAATGCAGTATAGATATTCTTTTGAAAATATCATAGGTTGTCAATCCATCCTCATAAATACACATCTGTAGCAACAGTGTGATCTTCATTGAGTTCAAATTCAATTACTGCTAGTTGTCCACCATTTATTAATTTCGATTTAGAATTCATTTTTTAAACTCAAACCTTGTTATTGTTAATTGCTTTCATGTCTCACATTTTTTAAAAAAATATGACAAAGGAACTTGACATTGACATAGCAAAGTCTGCACCTATTCAGTTTTCTAGAGTCAGGCTCATATCTGTGTTCCTGCTGCATTTGTAATTTGGACACTCTTTACATAATCAATAATTACTTAATTAATAAAAAATAGGATTGTCAATATGCCCTATATTAATTATTTACTTATCAGTAGTTCAATGCAGTTCCTAGTATCAATCAGGATAGATTATTAGTTTACATATTTGCACAAAGCCTTTTTCCCCACATGGACATGTAGATTCGTTTGACCATTTTCTGTATCTTGAAATCAGGTATCAACTGTTGGTCACCTCAGTGCTTCCAAACAAACCATGAACAAAAACATTGCCCCCACAGTTTCAAATAATTCCAGCATAAGGACAGATCACTTTGCAAGACATAAAACTGGTGGCAAGGTATCATGCAATTTAAACAATTTAATGTGGGTTTCTGTCAATAGGGATCTACCCTTTTTTTCAAGATAAGTGATGTATAATTCGTATGACACATTCAGATTTAATTAGATCGAATCAGATGGTCCAGAATATTATTCGTTCAGTCTGATTTTTGTTGACTTCAAAATTAATTATTGCAAGTTGTCCATCATTGATTAATTTCGATTTAGAATTCATTTTTTAAACTCAATCCTTGCTATTGTTAATTGCTTTCATGTCACACATTTTTTAAACAAATAATGACAAAGGATAGCAAAGTCTGCACCTATTCAGTTTTCAGAGTCAGGCTCATTTATGTGTTCCTACTACATTTTTAATTTGGCCACTCTTTAGATAATCAATAAATACTTAATTAATTAATAATTGGATTTTCAATCTGTCCTATCTTAATTATTTACTTATCAGTAGTTCAACGGAATTCCTAGTATCAATCAACTTAGAATATTAGTTCACAGTAATGCACAAAGCCTTTTTCTCCACATGGACATTTGGATTCGATCAACCATTTTCTGTTTATTGAAATCAGGTATCAACTGCTGGTCACCTCAGTGCCTCCAAACAAACCATGAACAAAAACACTGCCCAGACAGTTTCAAATAATTCCAGCATGAGGGCAGATTACTTGGGCAGACAAAAACCTGGGGTCAAGGTATCATGCAATTTAAAACAATTTAATGTCGGTTTCTTTCAATAGAACTGTGTACCCTTTTTTTCAATATAACTGATGCACAATTCGTGTGACACATTCAGATTTCATTAGATTGAATCTGATTGTCCAAAAACTTGTTCGATCAAGTCTAAACCTTGAACGATTTTTCTGAGCTTACCTGAATACGACCACAGTTGATTAACTTTATCATCATTAAGTTTGGCATTTAGTCACAATATCAGATTCTAAAACTTTGTCATGCTGGTTTAAGAATCATATCAATCCCAACTATTTAAATAGATATGTGGATATATCAGAAGATGCAAATGTCCTGAACACCTACACAATTTAAGTCCATATAATGGCATATAAACGAAGATATTTTCCTTCTTCGCAAACATGTAACATTTGCTGGTTGCAAAAGTACTTACAATAATAAAGGGAAAGAGAATACTCCCCCACGCATTTCAAATATTGACAACAGACATCTTGATGATATGGCGTCATGTGAAGAGCAATGCAAGGTATTATCAAGTATTGATAAGTACATTTTTATGGCAATGTTTCAATAATATATAATTAAAATCACCTGACTTTACTAACACAATGCAGGGAATGTCGCCGTTGAATTTCAGACACACAATCGTTCCAACCGGATACGACCTCTGATTCAGAATTTGTACTTACCCAGTGATTGTACTAATTTACATTAGAGTATTAATATACCCCCATCTCAAGCTTCAAACAATGTAGTGCATCCTCATACTCTGAGCAATTCTGGAAGCAACTCCAAGCCTGTATGCAATGTAATTTGCTCGATCAGTATCAATAAATATGTTACTTCGACATTCATTTACTCATGTTTATCTTTTTATAATTCAACACTGTAATCTTTTCAGCCAAGTTTCTATATCCTAAATAAAAGCATTTTCCTGAATTATCAGAATTTTGTTCAAATTACATCCATAATTTATAAGGCAAGGTCTAAATGATAAAATATATTGTTTGTCATGCAGTCTGCGTCACCATATACATCAAATATCAACCTGTCTTGCACCAATTCATATGTCAATGCTATGATAGTAAAGAACAGTCTGCCCGATCCAGAATCCAAGGACAAGGTGAGTTATTTTAATCAAATAACATACATAACTCTCTTTATTGTATTTCTGTTTTTAAAATATACATGTAAAAATACCAAATTTCTTAATTTCTAGATTTTGATTGCCTGTCAGGGTCAAGGCAGTAATAATGTGGATTACGGTGCTACAATGGACATAAATCCAATTGAATTTGCCGAACCTTGCTTCGATCTAGGTATGGATTTTGACACAACAGTGGAGCAGTGAATCTAGACGGCATTGTGTTATCAAAAGAGTATCTAGATGAAATAGATGAGCTCTCGAGAAAATCGGTACTGCTATCAATCCTCGTTACTCACCCTAATTTCCAATTTCATGTGGGCATCACTCTAAATTTAATTGATTAATTGCTACCATTTTTTTCTAATTACTCTGTTCTTTATAACACTTTATATCTTCAACATTAATGTTGCAGCATTCTAGAAGTAACAAAACTGAGGGAAAAGACGTTGGTTCATTACACTCATCCGACGTTAAAACCACAGCTGATGTACAACTGAGAGGCTCTGCACCTGCAATTAAGGTTCCAGATTCAATTCCAGAGGATACTGGAACTGAACTTGTTCAATGTACCCCTGCGAAAAGGAACAGGATGCGACACTCCAACGATTCACAAGTTTTCTAACAACTCCAAAATCAAACCTTGCAATGTATCTATCAATTATTGAACAACTTCCCACTTTCTAATGATCTTTATATGCAGATTTCACCTATCCCCATTAATTTTCAAGATACAATCACCCCAAGAAAAATTGATCTGACTATGGCAGGAGCACTCGATAACATTCCAATAAATACAAAAAACTGCCCACAGAACTACTCCAACCATTTTGTCTACAAAACATGCATGGACTTGCCATCAGCAATGGATATTATAAAATTCAACAAATTCTATCACGACGTCGATAAGAATCGCATCAGGTAATTTCCTTCCTAAATTTCTTCCCTTTTCATTTGTCCAATCAATGCAATCAGTAGTGTCATTTGAGCTAGCCTCTAATAGTGTACAGTAAAAATGCTAATGAAGATGACGATGATGATACTGTGGTAGTATCCCTGGTTATTACACTAGGTCCAATCTCTATATATTCAAAGGAATGGTGGCATGATCTGCGTGAAGTTGCAAGGCCACTGCATGATACAGTATGTCTCGTGTTATACATTAATCCTTCCAATGTTTTAGATTCTAAATTAAATTTCATCTATCAGTCCTCACAAATATCTAGTCACCTTGCAGCACATTGATGTTGTATTCTACTTTATGCGGATGCTATTAAAGTTGAGACATGGGCACAAAATACGGGCAACGTCAACTGACTGTAACTTTGACGTCAAGATTAGGGGAATATCAAAGGAGATAGCAGCTAATACTGAAGCACTACATAAACATGAGTCCCTATTCTCATATGTACATAGCAGAAAAATAAAATTCAATACTCCTCGGAATGATATAGACCATGTTCTAATACCAATGCGGTTAGGAAATCCTGACCATTGGCTTCTGGGTCACTTTGACATTATCAATTGGAGATTTGATGTATACAATTTGGGCACAAGAGTGGTGAAGAACGTCACGGTTTATGCAGCCGTACGTGCTATGGTCCTCGCACTTCCAATTTTAGCAAAGTCCGTTAAATCTAATTATCGCATATTCCCTGATATTCCTCTAGAGTGCAGGCTCATTGATCACTACCATCAAAAAAGAAATGGGTGAGTAGCTACACTGTATACATACTACTTAACTACATGAACATTTTTATTTTCTAATCAAATTCTATATTTTCCATAGGGGGGATTGCGGTGTATTCGTTGTTAAATATGCGGAATACTTGATTGAAGGATGTATTGAGGAAATGCCAAAAATCTTTGATACAGAAACTGCTCGGTTATATATTGCTGCTCAACTATATAAATATTCACGTGAGGAACCTGACATCATTTCGTGCAATGCCCCCGAGTTATTAAAGATTGGAAGCTAGATACCACACACCCTTGCTCTTTGGAAGAGGATAACATAATCCAATTTCATTGCTAGACTTCTCGTACTGCTTTTAATTTATTTTGTGTTTTTGTTAGCTAATGCTAAGATCTTGGAATATTTTTGGTTAGTTATTGTTCTTCGAATTCCACATAAATAAATGTAGGGTTTTACCTAAACCTTATTATGGTATTCCAAAGTTACGTATTATTTGATTGAATGAATCAATAATTTCTCATTCCTTCAAATCATTATGCGATACATTCATCCAAAGTTCCATTTTAAGATTCAGCATCTGCGTCTTTTTTCCTATTTCACCACGTATGTACATCCTTTACCATTTTATGTTTGGTTGAAATGATAAGATCATTGTTCTTATTAAATGTCATCAATTAGAAGATAGGTTTAAACAGTAGAAAAAATGTGTTCTTGCATGTTGAAGGAACATCTGATACAATTGGTAGATTCATACATACACAAGGCCACCAAACTGCTTACACAAAAAAAAAAAAAAATTATGTACGTGGTTCCGAAAATTAACTCAGTTAGCTTGATTTTCTGTACAAGATACTCACAGAATTCTAGTCCTAGAAACCAAACATCAAGATACATTTTACTATTTCCTTATTTTCAGTATTCACAAAGCGTATTGATCATTTACACCTACTAAAAATCTGCGACAACATCGAGAAACCCTCAAAATCTAAATGAGATTTTTCAATATAGTTATTTCTAAAATAAATCATATATTCACCACACGTTAAACTAGTCCATTTAGATTAGCAAAATTCAATGATAGATCACCAAACACACCAAAATAGTTGTTTGTTAATTTTGATATATGACTACATTTTATTAATACGTTGCGTTATGCATGTAAACTAAAAATGGGTGCACCAATATTTCCTAATATTTTTACAAATTGCAAATTTGTATAACCCCTTCTCATAACTACCATTTATTTATACTAGCTGTATCATGTGTCAATAAAATTGGGATAAAAATATACAATATCATCTATCATGTAGTTGAAGTTCCATATATATTTTAAAAATAATGTAAATTTTAATGCATATCCACACGCCCACATCTCAACAATAATATAACATCAATTCATTTTTACTAAAAACAATCTGTTAATAATTTCAAATAACATAATTTCTCAACATAATAAAAATGAACTTAAGTATCATTTCCATCATTCTACTTTGTCACACCATTATGTAGCACGGAACCAACATTGCATTATTCATCAATCTCAATCAGCATCTACCTGAAACTAATACAATATTAAATAGGTTAAGCATCATAATTGAATTTTTTGATGATATACTAAGGGAAAAGCAAAATCCACAGACCTCGCTCACAATTGGACGGGTCATCTTACGTTTTTGTACCGAATCTCCGCAAGTCCTGCTATTGTGTCCGTAACTACCACATTTTCCACAACAAGATGTCTTCTTGTATTCTAATGATGATTTTAACCTATCCTCTTTGGGTCTTCCAGGACCCCGCTTTGATATTGGTGGAAGTACCAGTATTTGCTTAATTGACTCTGGTATTAACCACTCATTTTTGTCTCCTAATGGATAAATAGTACAACTATATGTATCAAGGTACTTCTCTTTGGTGAAATATGTTGAACAGTACTCTATCAATGAGTTGTTTTGCTTAGAGATTACTGCAACTGCATGAGGACATGGTAGATGGTCTAGTTGAAACCTTCTGCAAGAACAAAACTTGTCTTCCAGGTTCACCACATATGAAATTATGTCGTCATTCACTTGATACACAACGTCACTGGATGGATGTACCTGTCAACAGTATCAATTAACTAATTTACATTCAAATTATATCCAATTATTCTACTTTCACAATGCTTACCCGCATTTGCATTGACATTTTCACCCTTTCATTCAACATGGCATTGTGTCGATTTGCAAGGTGAGTAAACGTAGACTTTGCATTGCTTAGGTTCTGGGAAAACCACTTATGTATGATGCATCTTAGGCACTCAAACATTGCTTCTATGGGGTATTTTTTGCATGTTTGATTGACGAATTCACCGACTCTACGATGTTAGAGGTCATAGTGGAATACCTGTCTGTTGTCATATAGCATCGCGACCATTTCTTGTAACCAACTTTTTCCTGCATTCTCGTAAACATATAAAAATTAAGGTTTTTCCTTAAGTAAACAACAATTAAATGTAATAAAATTTTTAGAATACATACCAAGTAGCCCCTTATACCCTTATCAATTTCATCTATTCTTCTCATGTGTCTCTCGAATTCTGCTTTAGTGTATGCCCTTGCTGCAGCATTAAAAGGTATTCTCACCCCCTTTGCATTTTTACCAAAATGTTTTTTGATATTTTTTAGAAAATGGTATGTACATGCTCCATGCATAGCATCCGGGAATACCATATCAACAGCATGCTCTATGCTTCCATGACGATCTGAGACAATACACAAATCATCCCTAACTCCATATGCTTCACGAAGTCTTAACAAAAACCACTCCCACACATTGTTGTTTTCTGCATCCCCTACCCCAAATGCTAAAATAAAAATATTATTATTTGCATCTTGCGTGCATGCAGTGAAAAGGGTACCTCGGTACCTACTTGTAAGAAAAGTACCATCAACAACAATAATTGGTTTGCAATGTCTCCACCCTGTAATTGACGCACCTAAAGCCACAAAACTGAATTTGAACCTGTTCTCACTGTCCGTTTCTATTCTTGTATAAGATCCAGGATTAGAAACCTCCACCATGTGCATGTAGGATGGTAGATTTCCATATGACTCTTCCGGGTTACCTCTAATCATCATTATAGCACGTTCTCGAGACCTCCACGCCTTGTCATAACTGATTGTTACCCCATATGTCTCTTGTATGTCTTCAATGATGTCTCTAGGTGTATATAATCTCCTGGATGATTGAAACCTATATTTTACACAACTCGCAATTACCAAGGTGCTTGCCTGTCGGTGGTCTCCCAATACCTTGTCAAGAGAACATGTATGTTTGTTATCCATCTTCCTTATCTTAAAGTTTCCAGATACACATGTGATTGATGCTCGAAGGTTCCAGTTACAATATTTTTCTAAGCATTTTATGGTATATGTTCTGGTGTCAGATTTGACTACAAAGTACTCAAACTGTTTTTTTATTGCATATAAACCAACTGTGGTGACCAGGAGTTCCTTGTCCACAAACACACTACCTACTGCAACTTCATCTGTATTTGGTCTTGTTAATACTGCAGAATATCCTGCAGCATTGTCATCAACTACATAATTTATATAAACAGCAAGCTCTTTACCCATTTCATCCACTGTCTGAATTGTATCCATCAATGGCAGACTGAAATGTTCATCTGATTCTCTATTGCTCTGATACAGTGGAATGGAATCTGTTGCATCAATATTTGACTGATGTAGCTGAGAACATCGAGCAGCAGATGGAATGGAGTCCTTAGTATACACATCTACACATAAAGGATAGTTTTGCTTATCAATTTCATCCTTCTTCAAATCTAAATAAAAGTTGAGCGAATAATCACTTGTAATATGGATACGAGGACCCAAATTCGTAGTTTGATATTGAACTGCAAACTGGTGCTTTTCTAGATCCTTGTTCATTTGGGTGGCTATCAAACTGATAAACCTGTCATATGAACACTCCAGTGGCACTTTCACCCCACAGACAGAATAACCTGAGTAGTTTCATGTCTCAACCCACTCACCATCATAGTACACGAACACAGTCACTCCATCCATTATTATCTGTATTAATTTTCATATATGTTGTTAGGATTAAACGGAATAGATGGTTGCAGGCACTTGATAGATTCCAATTATGCTGAGCAAATTCATTGTTTCAAATTACAATCTCTTCATGCAATCATAGTGCAACATCAGATTATCTGTGTCCAATCCTTGAAATTCAGTTACATTTTCGGATTTAATTAGGCGGCAATATGCTTTCATTATCTTTTCATTTTCAAATAAATTCATGATAACAGAACAATTCATTGAAATCAAATACCTGTGCAGCCGAGTTCTGACAGTTCTAGCTTTGTATCTTTGTGCCCTGTTCAGTTTATCTGGTATTTCATTCTCGACTTCAGGGTAATAGTTGGAGATAGTTCAACAGCACTATGACTTCACAAATTTTAGAAACGTCAGTTTTCATGAACGTAGATTCATGAATTATTCTGAAGATTTTGTTTTAATATTTTCAGTTACAAATTGATACGTGTAACTGTCATTCCTTATAGATATATTCTTTCCTTGTTTACCTCTCCATTTACTCGTTTAGGAAAATCTGCAATATTTTCATTTCTTTTTTCTAGATTTCAATTTTGAAAAAACCAGTGGCAATATTCCAAAATTGGATGCAAAGTGGGGTATCAGTGCAACTGCCCCTTTTTATGTTGTATTAGTCATGTATCAAAGCCGCCCAGTCAGGTTTAGGTCTTTCAACCCATTTTGTAGTCCATTTTCTTGCAGCCCAATTTCCCAAACATAAGCCAAACTCTTTGCACATTGGGGGAATTTCACAACTACCCTTCTTTTATCTAACAAATTCATAAACACCCTCAAGATTTATGTTTTCAAAAATTACCCAAAATATTTTCCAGCGCAATATCTGCATATCGACGAATTTTTATAAATTTATTCCTTTTTGTGCGAATTCACATTCCCCCCCCCCCTCTTTTTTTGAATCACTTTTATTAATCGTTATGAAGAAATTATGACATATTCTTGCTTTTATCATTTGGAATTATATTTCCCTGCTAGGATTTAGTCTTTAGATTTAGGTTATATTTATTATAATTTTGTTGGTGTCTTGGTGAATTTTTTTACATCATATATTACATTGACATATCTTTTTAACTATATAGATTTCATATTAAAGTAATGTACGGGAAAAAAATTTCGGGGGTAACTGATGCGAACCCCTTCGGTGCGTTGACCGAAAATTCCCACAACAATTTTAATATCAATCCAAGAAAGCTAAAGTGGTAAATAAATGGATAAACACCTTAACCCAAGTTTAATTCTAACCCAAAATTCAAGGATTAACAAACCCTAGCCCAATGGGGGTCACTTAAACAAATTCCAAGGTGGCGGAAAATAAACAACAACACAAGAATAATAATACTCAAGATAAAGTTGATTAAATTCCAAGAAGATACAAGATCAAAGAGGTTTAACCTTACCTCAAGAAGGGGGACTTCAAGCCCTAGCTCTCAAGAGCTCTCTAATGAACAAACCAAGTTATCTTACAAAATGAAGAGAAATGAGAATATAATGGGAAAAATGGGAAAAATGTGCAATTTCGGTATTTACAAGAAAAACCCCGTTTTTTGTGGAAATTGCAAGAAAACCCCGTTTTTTGAAAACTGAGGTGTTTCGGTCGACCGAAAAATATTTCGGTCGATCTCTGGGTCGACCGAAACTGGACTTTCGGTCGACCGCTCCTCGTCCGAAAGTGACTGAAGCTGGGTCTAAAATCCTTTGCAGAGTTTCGGTCGACCGGAATTAGTTTCGGTCGACCGAACTTGGCTGTTTCCAATTTTGTCTTCTTTTTTGCTCCAACTTGATTCTCGACTTGCTTTTCTTGATTTATTCACATTGTTTAGCCTCGAATCTTGAACCTCTTCAACTTCGGATCTCGTCATGGGTCCCACGGGCACGTGCATCGAGGTTTGACTTTCCCGATTCTCATCATCCCCTCCCTCTTGAAAAGGATTCGACCTCGAATCTTGCTTGAATGCACTATCGTGAAACTCCTTGAACTTTGATCTTGCAACATTGTGGATCACAGGTTCATGCGTTGAAGTTGGACCTTCCCGATTCTCATCATCTCCTCCATCTCGAAAGAGATTCGACCTCGAATCGGCACCTACAATAAAAACAGAAAATTCAGACACAATAACTGTAACTGAAATTTCATACTCACCGTGCAAAGTCAATTTGTAGGCGTTGCCAAAAGCTTGAGATGTGCCAACACTGCAAAGTAGCAATTTGGATTTTATTTGATCGGGGGGTCGCTCCTTCCACGAATGGGAATACATCCAGCCGCCCGGGTCAAATGGAATATGCTTCCTGCCATGGTTGGCATTGGAAATACATTGTATTCCAATTCCCCTGAATGGAAGCTCGAGCCTCCTGCAAAGGGGCTTAACCAAAAGTGCATTCTCGTGCCCACCTAAACCAACTCTTTCTTCGATAAACATGTGCATAAAGTTCAACAGAGTTAATAGGTTAAAGTCACAAGCAATTTTAAGTGGAGAAAACTTGCTATTATGATGAGCAATTAAATCGCAAGCAAATTTAACAACCACAAAATTAGCACCAACTTCGTGCAAATGCACGACCTCCTGAAAGAAAAGATTAGCTAGGTTGATGACCTTGTTGGTTTCATAGCATGCAATCAAACGTGATATTTTAATTCTTCTACCAACAATCACAAAAATAGCTTCATCTTCTTTCTTTGTTCCAAGTAAACCTACTATAAAATTCATAGAAGTAGTACTCCCAGGTTTACTCATGATGGGTAAATATGTATGGAATTCTTGGGGAAAAAACTTAAGTTTAGCCATTTTACAAGTACGGCATTTACTGCAAGTGCAAACATGCTCAACACCAATTTTCAAAATAGGCCAATAAAATTGATCACATAATACCCCTAAAACCCCGTTGATTTTAAATCGCCCCATCAAACAACTATCATGTGCTCCTCCCACTAGCAATTCATGCATGACACATATACAAGGAAACAATCCAACTTTCCAAAACAAATAATCATCATGCCCATAGAATCTATCAAAATATTGCTCACAACATGATTCATGAATGTTTAACAAATTCGGATAGTTAACATGCATGTTCTTACTATGTTCAACACGGAATGAGGGAGCATCTAGAAATGTTAGAAGCGAAGTCCTTTTATCATCAAGACATCCCAAATAATCTTTCCCATGGACTCCCCTAACTAGCAATTCCTTTAGAGAGCGAATATGCAAGTCAAGCATATTTTCACAAAATAAGGATTCAACATGCCCATGAAATGTACTATATGCAACATTTTCACAAAATGATTTGGTACTTATGCAATTGGGCACACGCAAAAAGTTGCATTTACACATTAAGCACTCATCATGACAATGATCCTTACCACATGTTACATTTTCACAAGTCAACAACACACTTGTCAAATCTACATCAAGATCATACAACCCTCTAATGTATTCAAAATACAATAACCTTGCATTCAAAGAAATGTTAGGAGCATACATCCTCGATGTTGCATTGGTTATCCCATTTTCTTTACCTCGGTTGTACTCGTTGTTGTAGGAAAATATTTCCATGAATTTCTTCCACAAGGCATGCTTTTGGAGTTCTTTGTTGCCTTGATAAGTTGGCCTCACAATTTCCTGCAACAAAGAAATAACCAAACTAGGGAGGGAAGTGTTAGAATATTCAAGAGTAAAGAACATTTTGGAGTGACCTCTTCTCTCAATTTCTTTGGTGGCACTCATCACTTCCTCACCTTTTTCTGAGGTAGAATCCTCAACCCTCGGTTCTTCTCTCACCTCTCCTTTTTCTGGAGTCGTGGCTCCAACCCTCATTGCCTCTCCTTTTTCTAGGGACGTGGCCCCAACTCCCTTGCTCTCATTTTTATTTTCTTCAATTTTATCAATTGAAGGTTCTTTTGTTTTCCTATCCTCCCCTTCTTTCTTTTCTTTTTCCTTCTCCTTCTCCTTTTCTTCCTCGAATTCCTTCTTGAGCTTCACTTGGTCTTTGCATACTCCTTCCGAGCTCAAAGATAGGATCACAACCTTTTTTTCATTCATTTTGAAGCTACACCGGTTCTTTCTCCTATCAAGATTCACATTTCGCTCACATTGCCAAGGTCTCCCCAAGATTATGTGAGTAGTGTGTAAGGGAACCACATCACATAATATTTGATCACTATAAGTACCAATGTGAAAAGTAAGAAGAACTTGTTCACTTACCCTCACCTCCCCATAGTCATTCAACCTTTGCAATATGTAAGGATTAGGATGTTTCATAACCGGTAACCCCAATTTCTCCACCCTACTAGCACTCACCAAATTAGTGTCAATCTCCCCATCTATCATGAGACTACATGGTTTATCACTCACTAGGCACCTAGTGTAGAAATTATCCTTCCCATATTCCTTCACCTCACTAGTATGGGCCATAGATTGTGGTGGCCTAGCATTTATCTCCAACACTCCCTTCTCATTATCACCCCTCCTATGGAATGATGGACTTTTCATTTTTGCCTTATCAATAATATCATCAATTCCACCTCCACTCCTATCTACCCATTCTCTTCGTCTCCTACCCATTCTCCAATCTTCTTCCACTTCTCCAACTTTACCCATTCCATGGAGTGATGAATTTTGCATTCTCGCACTATCAATATTTTCATCAATTCCATCTCCACTCCTATCTACCCATTCTCCTCTTTTCCTATGCATGCTCCCATTTTGTTTACTATCATTTTCATCATCCCAAGCATCCCTTCTAATTTTCCTATTCAAACTCCCATTTTGTTTTCTACCTCCATCCCTATACACTACGTCCCCAAGATTATCCCTCACCCTTCTTCTACTACACATCATTTCTTCACCTCCCCTATTTGATGTACTCTCCCCTCTTGTTCCTAAATTTTCCAACTCACCCCTACTTTTCTCCATTTGTCTAGCCATGGTGGTTGAAAGATTTTTCAACAAGTACTTCGAATCTTGAGTTTGAGAATTGAAAATGGACATGGTGTGCAAGTGTGAAAGTATTCTCAAAAGAAAATATTTCTCTCGTGTTTCACTCAAATTTGGCTTTTACCCTCTATTGAGCTCACCACTCTTGCCTTTTTTTCACTTAAAATCTCCTTTCTCAAGTTATCCAAGGAAGGTAATCAACTAAACCACAAAGTATAATTCTTGTGGAGTTAAAGAAATCACCAACAAGGAAGAATGAATTTAGAACAAATAGACACAAATAGCAAGTAGAATTTATGTGCTTGCTATACTCAAAAGGAACAATATTTATGTGGGATAAGATGCTAGGATCACAATTTCAACAATGGGATTGAAAAAACCACAAGTATTAGACAAGGCATATATGCAGAGCAAATAAGCACAAGAGTGTAAATTTTGAATGAAGCAATTTATCAAACACCTTGTACTCAATCTTTGAATGACCTTGAATGGATAAAATGTGGATATATGATAACTCCCCAACAACACAATTGGGCAAGAAGTGAATGATCAACAATTATCCAATGGATGAAGCAAGTGATATATATAGAATAAAATGTTGATGAAACTCTCAATAATGGGAATTGGATAGCCCCAAATAATTAGCAATATATGGGTATTGAACAATAAAGCATAAGGGAGTATTTTTCTTTGGGACAATTTATCAAACACTTTGAATACACAATTTGGAAAGTGTAGGTTTTATAGTGAATGAATATGGAATTCTTCCCAACAACTCACAATCAATATAGCCAATACATAGAATCAACAAATACACATGGATATATAGATTTTCCCCAAATTTTCTCAATTTTCGGATTTTTTTTTTTTTTTTTTTTTTTCAATTTTCGGATTTTTTTTTTTTTTTGAATAATAACAACAATAATGTAAAGGGATATGTTTACCAAATTAGAGCCAAGCTCTGATACCAAATGATGCGAACCCCTTCGGTGCGTTGACCGAAAATTCCCACAACAATTTTAATATCAATCCAAGAAAGCTAAAGTGGTAAATAAATGGATAAACACCTTAACCCAAGTTTAATTCTAACCCAAAATTCAAGGATTAACAAACCCTAACCCAATGGGGGTCACTTAAACAAATTCCAAGGTGGCGGAAAATAAACAACAACACAAGAATAATAATACTCAAGATAAAGTTGATTAAGTTCCAAGAAGATACAAGATCAAAGAGGTTTAACCTTACCTCAAGAAGGGGGACTTCAAGCCCTAGCTCTCAAGAGCTCTCTAATGAACAAACCAAGTTATCTTACAAAATGAAGATAAATGAGAATATAATGTACAAAATGGGAAAAATGTGCAATTTCGGTATTTACAAGAAAAACCCCGTTTTTTGAAAACTGAGGTGTTTCGGTCGACCGAATTGGTCGACCGAAAAATATTTCGGTCGATCTCTGGGTCGACCGAAACTGGACTTTCGGTCGACCGCTCCTCGTCCGAAAGTGACTGAAGCTGGGTCTAAAATCCTTTGCAGAGTTTCGGTCGACCGAACTTGGCTGTTTCCAATTTTGTCTTCTTTTTTGCTCCAACTTGATTCTCGACTTGCTTTTCTTGATTTATTCACATTGTTTAGCCTCGAATCTTGAACCTCTTCAACTTCGGATCTCGTCATGGGTCACACGGGCACGTGCATCGAGGTTTGACTTTCCCGATTCTCATCAGTAACACATTGACATATCTTTTTAACTATATAAATTTCATACTAAAGTAATGTACGGGAAAAAAAAAATTCGAGAGTGTTGCCTCCGAACCCCCTTAAAGTTAAATTTCAACCCCCAAAAAAAAAAAAAAATTTGTATCCGTCCATGATATCCACCAAACATATCAACAGGTAAGCAACAAAACTCATGTTCATTGTGTACTAGAGAATACTTTTGATACACGAACTAGCACATAGACGACATTTTTTTTTTTTTCACTCCCATGCAATATTCTCGTACAATCAAGCATAAAAAGAAGAGAGAGAGATATAGCAAAAGTATAAATAGACCCATGACACAGTCGTTCTTATTTTTATTTTTATTCAGGGACAATTATGTCATTTGCAGGTCTAGGGATCCCCCCCCCCCCCCCTAACTTTTCAATTTTAACACTACTACTAATAGGTTTTCACAATTTATCTGGTTTGATGATAGAATGAAGATTGAGGTCGTTTTCTTGTCTTCTGCTTATGTTGATGATATATCTACGAAGATCAACGAATCTTTGACTCTAGGTATTCACATATCAACGAGCTTTTGGATTTATTTTTTTTTTTCCGGACACTTTTAGTGGCATGGCGTTCTGTTTATATTTAATTTTGTATTTTTATTTTCGAAAATATTTTATATTTCCTATTTTTATTTTTGTTTTCAAATTTACTGAAAACGCGTTTAGTTTGTCATTTCTGAAAACTTTTTCTGAAAATAAAAATTTGAAAAACACGTTCTGTTTGAAATTTTACAGAATACTACTTTAACTATTTTTAATTAATTTGCTTGCAGAATACTACTGGCTCAAACTCAAATTTTCTTTCACAATATACTGAAAACATGGTTACCTGCAGTACACTAATGTGAGCACTAAGAATCTATATTAACACAGATTGGTCAGGTTCGGGATTTGAGGAAGTTCTAGTTCTATTAAAATTCAGAAATGCAAGTTCTTTCAAAACCACCAGAATCTATTTATCAAGACATTTTTTAAAATATAACAATAAGAATTCCCACTTAAATTTTTTTGTAATGTTGATATTGAATTCAATAAAACTTTATTTTAGACTTAGTTCCAAGTTAGGATGTTTTAATAAAAAATAATAATAATAATAATAATAATAATAATAATAATAATAATAATAATAATAATAATAATAATAATAAATAAATAAATAAATTATTTAGGCTTATTTTCAAGTTAGGATAATTCTCCCAAAAAAAAAATACTTTATTTTAAGCATAATTCCAAGTTAGGATAATTCTTTAAAAATATATATATATATATATATATATATATATATATACCAAAACTCTTTTTCCGTGTTTTGAACATTTTCTGTTAAAATACACTTAAAATGCCTAAAACGAGGTTTTGGCGTTTTGCATTTTGTGTACAATTTATTTTTTTCCAAAATGCGTTTTCGAAAATGGTAAAGAGAAAGCGTTTTTAATGTTTTCGAAAATAAAACAGAAAACAACCTCAAAATAGCGAAGAGAACAAGGCCTAAGTTTTTGAGATAATTTTGAACTGAACAATGCTAATGTACACTTTTTTAATACACTTTTTATATACTCATTCAAATGGAGGTGGGACCCGATTATAGGGGGATTAAAATAATGTATCTCAATTGAGTTGGTGTACAAAAAGTGCCAAAAAAAAAAAAATATATTTGTACAAGAGGCTTAATTCTAAAATAAAAGAGATTCATCTTGCTCGAGTTGGGTTGTCATATGAAAAAGAGGAGAAAAGAGGGTATGGAACCAAAGGATCATTCAGGGGAACACAAAATGAGAGACAGAGATAGCTGAATGCATAATTTCCATAGATTATTTTTCAACTTTTTTTGGCTGAAGAAAAGCTTTTGTCCTTTATGCTCAATCAACGGATAAATAAGTCAATAATTGAGATTAAGTAAAAGTTGCATTGCATATGGATTGTGCAGTGATCCATGCATGTCTCTTTTTTAAGAATCCTAAGTCACACCGACAAGAATATATAGAAGCACAAATTTCTTTATAAATTTTGATCATGTATGAAAATTTTATTTTTATCTTTTTAACTTCAAACAGAAAAAGTAAAATTGGAGAGAGAAAAAGTATGTGGTTAAAAAGTTGTTTGAAAAATTGTGTTGTTTATAAATTAATTTATAAATTGTAATGATTGCGTAAAAGAACAGTGATATCATACGTAAGCACAGATAAACTTCAATAATGGGTAAATTTCACTCGATATAATAACTTCCATTTAGTGTTGTAGGAATTATGTCTCACTCACCAACTTGTTTGGTTTCAAAATGTGTGAGGACATTTTGGTAATTTTCTATTTGTAAAGATTTGTTTCAAGTTCGTCAATTTTATTAAAAATGGTTTTGATTAAACTTGTTTTAAAAGAGAGATTTACAATTCATTTTTAATTGAGATTGAAAGTTATTCGGGGTCAGAAAGTTTCTCTCTAAGGCAAAGAATCAAACACCTACATTCTTATATTTAGGTTTCCAAAAATTAGTCACTGACTTGAAATATGAGTGATGTGAGTGTTCTTAGGTAGGATTATTGTAATTTTTGTGCTTGGTGAAATTGGATCTTATATACCTTATTGGACAAAAAGAAATGCTTGATTTATAGGCAAAAGAACTAAGCCCCCCAAAATCAATAAAAGTTGTTGGATCGATAAGTTTCCAGAACGGTTCTTGAAGGCAGACACTCGGTTGAAGGTTCAACAAGGCAGAGATGAAATCTGCGAGTTCTTCATTTCTTGGCTAAGATCCACAACAAAATGGTATCAGAGAGCACAGGCATTTCCAAGTGGTGAATCTTGAATCAAGATTGTTAAAACCGTGAGAGGAGGAGTGACCGACCGATCGAAGACTGAAAGAAGTATTCTGATTGATTTTTCAAACTTTACCTCTGGCCATCCCACCAGAGATCAACTACCACCAGAAGGATAGCAGAGTCATAGGGAACACTCGTCTAGAAGCTTGAGTCGTTACGGTGGCGACAGATGGCGATATGATCGGAAAAGTAAAATGCCAATCGAACTTGAAAATATATTTTTCAGCCAAAATATATCTCCGATCAACAAACGAATTTCAGATCCTTGATCGCAACAAAGAGGAGCAGCATGTGGTGGATTTTTCAAATTTCCAGCGACAGTGGCGTTTCCCAACGAGACAATTTTTGGACAGTTTGTTCAGAAAGCCCGCAGAGTTCATTTTCGAAGTCCGTTTCACTAGATTCAATTCGTTACTTCATATCTCTCCCTATTACGGACTTGCAGATGTGGTCTACTCGGTTTGTTTAGCTATCCCTTGTTTAAATTGTTGTAATTCATGTGCTAGAGGCTATTGTGAGGTGCCCATATAGACTTGGGAGTTACCTTGCCGGTAATTATTTCTTGTTGGTATGACTCACATAGGAATTACATGCTATAAATTGGTTAATAACTTGCATCTAATTTTTCTTGATATATGTGCTTAATAACACGCTAATTTTATTAGTCTTTGATAAGTGCTTATAATCTTTGATCCAAGTTTCCTTGAATCTGTTTGTGCATAGATAATTTGCCATTCATTTGCTTGGTAAATATTTACTTTTCGGGTGTTATTCATCTCTGTAAAGTGTTTCTTTGAAATATTTTTTACATAAAACCATTTTCCGTCTATGACTGAGACTGGTCCAAAAGATCAACCCTTATCTTCCAAAGCATATTCTCCTTTTTAGAATCTAGGATGGGTTCGAGGGTCGAACTATTACAATTTGATGGAAAGGGAGACTATTCTATTTGGAACCAGAAAATGCGAGCTATTCTAGTTCAACAACAGGTCTCGAAAACTCTTGATGATTCAGAAAGATTTTTTGCTGAATTGAAAGCACAATTTGATGTGATTGAAGAAATGAATGAGATTGCACATAATTTGATTATTTTGCACTTATCCGATAACACTGTTAGGCAAGTAGATGAGTTTAAGACTACAAGAGATCTATGGACTGGCCTAGATACTTTGTTTTTTTACCAAGACCTTGCCTAATAGGACTTACTTGTTCGAGAAGATGTTTAGCTTCAAGATGAAAGCTAGTAAGGGTTTGGAGATTAATTTGAATAATTTTAGCATAATTGTCAAGAGTCTAGCACACAATGATAAGAAATTTGTAGATGAGGATCTAGCGTTTATTCTCTTTAATTCTTTACCCGAGTCCTATAAAGAAGTGATGAATGCTATAAAATACTCTAGGGATACACTTACCCAAGCTATTTTTATACATGCGCTTTGATAAAGGGAGCTAGAGGTTAGGAGGGATTCTAGGAGCACGAGGGAAGAGACTAAGTTTGTTAGGGGGAGATCCGAGAAGAGATAGGGTGGTAGTAAAAAATTTAAGAAGTTTAAGAGTAAATCCAAGGGGAGGTCTAAGTCAAGGGATAGGAGCGATAAGAAGTGTTTCCATTGTGGAAAGTTAGGACACTTTGAACTGATTGCTTGGACTTTAAGAAAAAACAGATAGACCATGTGAACGAGCCCCAAAATAATGCAACCTTAGAGGCTGAGATTGATAGATTGCATGTGATGACTGTGAGTGGGAGTGGTGTGGATCAAGAGTGGATTCTTGACACGGGTGCCACTTTCCATATGTGTCCTATTAGGGATTCGTTTTATAACTATAAGAAATGTGAACCTTGGAATGTCTAGATAGGTGATAACAATTCCCAAGTTGTAGAAGGGATCGGGAACGTTGAGATTAGAATGCATGATGGGATATTGAAGTCTCTTTATAATGTTAGGTATGTTCCTAATTTAAAGAAAAACATAATATCCCTAGGTGTCCTTGAAGATGAAGGTTTGAGTTTAAATCTAAGAATTTTGCTCTAAAGGTGATTAAAGGTTCATTGGTGTAGTTATGAAATGACCTAAAAGAGGTGATTCAAGTTGCCGAGTTACACAAGTGCCGAGTGATTCAAGTTCTTTATCGGTTAATGAGAGTAAGACTGAATTATGGCATCATAAAATGGGACACATGGGAAATAAAGGTTTGAAGTTTCTATTTGATCAACAATTGTTTGGGAAAGACTTAGGTACTAAGATGACTTTTTGTTAGGCTTGTGTTCTAGGCAAGTCACGTAGACTTAGTTTTGGAGAGGGGGGCACACAATGCACGTAAGCCACTTGTCTGTGTTCATGATGATTTATGGGGGCCGAAAAAACATCCCACCGGGAAGAGATATTTTCTATCTATAGTAGATGACTATAGTAAGAAGTCTTAGATATATGATAAGTGTATTTTATACACTTATTTATATGTCAAAAATAAAATTTCATATTGTCATTTCAAAATAAATCCTACCTAATTGTCATTTATTTGTTTATTGTTCAAAAAATATCCAAAAATCATGTGAATGAAGCAATTGATGGAATTTATGCACAAGTGGATGACATTTGGAGTTTAATTGGACAATTTAAAAGTTGTTGAGGTCAACCGGGAAACATTCGTAGTGCTAAAGTGAAGAAATCAAGACTTGGAGGACCTAACTGAAGAAGTTGAGAGTTGAAACAAGCTAATTGAGAATATTCTGAAGTATGGGGATCAAAATGCTTCAATTGAAAGTGGAGAATTGAAGGTGTAAAAAGTCAATGACCTACTTAAAAGTGTTTCAAAGTTAGAAATTGCAATATCGAGATAAACCGTGCATTCTCAAAAAGTGTAACTGCGCGACCACATGCACATCAGTATAATGGTTAGAACCTATTTTACATCAACTACGCGGTCATGCAGGTTTCCTACTGGGACTCGGGTTGGGCTTTTTGCGCGATTTTAATCAGGTTTTCCTCCTTCTTTCACTAGATTTTTCCAAAACCTATTTATACAACTCGTGAAGCACGAATTTCAGACCTTTTCCTCACCTAATAAAAGCCTAAAACTCAGATTTTCAATGTCAAATTCTTGAGAGATCAAAGCAAAGCAAGGAACGAGACTTGAAGATTACACAAATGATTGATTTTTGGTGCAAGCTTCCTTTCTTTATCTTATTTTCAATGAACACCTACTTTTATTGTTTTTTTTATTTAATTATGATGTTTAACTAAATTTCCATGTTGGGATGAACAACATAGCCTAGTTAATTATTTTAATTCCAAACTCCAATTTTTTAATTATTCATTGCATGTGTTGATTTTATTTTGAGTTTAATGCATGATTTAACTGGTCATTGATTCATGATTTTGTGGTTTGTTTTCATAATCCGAGAGGTGAGCTAACTGTTGACTTATGGTCAACTTGACCTTATTGTTTTGATCATAACAAACAAAAATATATTGTGTTGCTAACAAGTGTGCTTCAAGTGTTTCATATAATGATAAATATTCAAAGCATTCAATGTTCAAATCATCTATCAAAGATATAAATCAAAACTATGTGATCAAGCACATGAGACGCAAAGAATATCAAGAAAGAATCGAAGATATTCAAGATCAAATTTCAAGTCAGAAAGCATGAAGACCAAGCAATGAAGCCTACAAAAAATTGAGCATTTACAAATTGTTTTTCAATCTTATGTAAGGTTAATGCATCAATAGTTGGCAATGCACTTCATAAAGCTCAAGTAACATTTTTAAAGACATTAAAATATCTTTTTCAAAATCAACTTTGATCAGAAAACCTTGAAAAATCAAAATTTTGAAATCCTGATTTTTGAGGTCGACCGCAAATTTTTTCAGGTCGAGCGGTCGATCGCACTGCCTATTTTTAAACTCCAACGGCTATTTTCTCGCAACGTCTATATTGAGGTCGACCGCATGGCAGGATAGGTCGACCGCAAAAGACAGTATGTGCAAAATTTGCTCTATAAATAGCCTTCTCTCTTGATAAATAGCCTTCTCTCTTGCATTCATTTTCAACAGCATAGAAAAGATTTTATAGAAAGTTTCTTGTGAAAATTCATTGTTCTTACTTGGTTTATATTCATCTATTATTATTATAAAACTTCGATTGATCAAAACTTTGTTTTATCAAATTCATCAAAGTTTTTGGAAGAAAGTTTTGTGAAAATTCTTGGTTTTATATTGTTTAAACTTCTTCAACATCTTCACACTATATTGGAATTGAAGTATAAGTCTCTCTTTGTTCTAAACTTCTTTTAATCTTTTAAAAGAGAGAAATTCCAATTAAGGAACTTTGATTATTTGTGCTACATTTTTCATTATCATTTGATTCATCAAAGTTCCATTGCCTAAACACTTTGAGCTTAACTCATTGTAAATTATTCAAGTGTGGCATCTCTTGGTACTTAATTTGATTCAATATTTTAACAAGAGATTATTTGAAAAACTTTGTTTGATTGCATTGAACTTTTCATTATCATTTGCATCAAAGTTTTTCTCTAACACTCGAGCTTAATTCATTGCTATCTATTGAAATGTTAGCCTAACTCTCTCGGTACTTAATTTGAGTATATCATTTGTCAAGAGAGTTATTTCAATTGTAAATTCAATTCATTATATCTTGTGGTTTCGAGAGCCTTGTGAAAACTCGATTGTTGGTTAAGGGTAGGTACTCCTTGTTGTAAGTCGCCTAAGAATTTGGTACTCCTTGTTGTAAGTCACCAATATAGTGGATTTGACCTTGCTCGTGACGGAGAGCTCGGTAACGGGGGACGTAGATCACGTTGGTTGATTGAACCTCCTTAAATCGTGTTTGCATTCTCTTATCTCTTTTACTTACTTACATTGCACTTACTCTATTCTATCAATTTATGTTGTGCAACACTATATCTAAGTCTATACTTGCTTTATCAATTAAGTTTACACATTTATAGTACACTACATTGATAGTTAAGTGATGCGTGTCGTGATGCACCAAAATAATAAATAAATGCCTTGTTCACTATTACTAAGAATATAGCAGTGGAAGCAAGGGTCGATCCCATAAGGAACGGGAACTAACTTAGTGTCATGTCAATTAGAATCGTAAAGGGGGGTTTTATTTTGAGTTGTTTGTAAATGATTTAACTAATAAAATAAAGCAATTAAAATGATGGGAATAAATATCAAATGTTGACGAGTCCTAGTTCTCAAGTTCAGTTGTATTCTATCACAATGTTATCACTTTCCAAGTAACCTGAGTTCAATTTCTTCTTTGATTTATCACCCGTAAATAGTTAATAAGCTCTAACTATTCCTATTCTCCCTTAGTTGCATTTAATTAAAATAAGCTCTATAATCAAACATTAGCCATTGAATAACCTAAAACAAGCTCTTTAGATTTAAGACAACAAATATATAATGGTTGAGAAGAATTTAGGATGAATTAGATTATCAATCACACAAGCTCGTGACAATTAACCTAAGTTGGAATTCTCTATGAAAATATTAAATTTCCACTTGCTACTATGATTTGAACAAAAAGACGATTACGGATCCAATCATTCAAAATAGCAAATCTCAATACAACAAATTAAATGATAAGACCTTAATCAAATAAAGAATTGCATTGATTGAATTAAAAACGCATAAGAATCCAACAAATCAAAATAAAGAAATTAGACTACGTTACTAGTTTGGAAAAGAATAAACAAATTGATACCCCTTCGAACTAGGTATGGAAGCTTAGCCGCGCATAGTCATGAAGAATTCTGGAATTTTCTTTCTTGATTCACCTTCTCGAATTGCTTAATTCTTCTACCAATTCTTCAAGTAAGCCGCGCCTTTTTCAATAATTATTTCACACATTTTTCTGTCATGAGAACCCCTTTTTATAGCCTTAATTTCGTGCCCTAGCTTTGGGCTCAAGAAATCCCAAAATTATGGAAAGAATTGAAATATGAAAATTTTTGACTGGACAGTTACGTCCGTGACATTTCTTTTACGGCCGTAACACGGTTTCTGCTTATTTCCTTAAATCAGGGTTACGGCCGTAACTTATGATTTACGGCCGTAACTATGTTTCTGCGCATTTTTCACCTTTTGAGGGTTACGGCCGTAAGGATATGTCTTACGGCCGTAAACTCTTTTCTGCTTATTTTTTTCCTGATTCAACATACTCTTACGGTCGTGATGATTTGTCTTGCGGCCGTAACTTTATTTGCACCTAAGTCCCCAAACTTCAGTTTTGAGTGCATTTTGGTCCTTTTTTCTTCTTTTCTCTTATTTTATGATCCTATACAATATAAAATATAAAATGCATTAATAATACTTAGATAGAATCACATTATTGCGTATTCAAGGATATAAGTGCATCAAATAAACGTTAATATAACACTTATCAAATCCCCCCACACTTGAACCATTGTTCGTCCTCGAACAAAGATAGACAGAGAGAAGAATAGGATTCAAACAATAGATTACAATTTAGAGACTTGAGGTTGCAACCCACTTATCTTTAACAAAAATGTTCCATTGCATGATCGGATTGTGTTAGTGTGTGCTAGAGATGCAACGCCCTTTATTTCCCATCCCAATCATGACTCGATATGGTTCATTTCCTTGCACCTCTCGTGTTCACTCACCTCCCAACCATTATTGAGTGACCATAAGGAAAATAGTTTCGCCCAACTCTAGAGGAAATCAGTCACGTATATCGAGTTAATTATGATGTGAATTCAGTCAACACAGTATCCCCGACCACATTCATAGCACCAACCCTAGACCAAGCAATTCAAACCACTCATAAGTATATGTAATGGGTTCTAACACCTTCACAAGATATTTCTCTCTTCGCACAAAGTGTATAAGGGGTTGAATTTTCGCTCAGCTCTCTGCATGGATAAGTCAGTACCACAGATTGCCTAACTGTCATAACCGGAGCCAACAATAACACAAGTGCAAAGCGAAGGTCTTTATTTGGTTGTAGTGGGGCTTTGGGTCAGGTAGGATGAAATGATATATTTAGGCTGAGTCGAGAAGGAATTTCGCAAACTAAGTCAATTCAAAATAACATTACTTCCTTCTCCCTTAATTTCATCTTTATTGTTTCCCGCTACCCAACTTTATTCACACTTGAATCTCTTCTTTTCTTTTCTCCCTTTTTTTTTTCAAATCATTTCGCAGCCACCAAGTGACACAAGATAGAATTACAATCCCCTGAATTCAGTCCATTTCACGACCATTGCTCAACACAAGATAACCATTGCAGCTTCTTAGACTTAGACCATAGCACAATTCTCAATCAACAAAAGCTTGCGAATCTCTTCTCTATGGGTTCAAAACAGAGACAATGTGAAAGAAAGGGTATTCGTGGCTTGTAGCGTGGCATAAAATTTCAAAGAAAGGCTAAGGCTCAAACGGGCTTCTAATGGTCCATGTAGCAAGGTAGGCTCTTTTAGCAAGTCAAATTTGGTTTAACCTATTGCCTTTGCTATAATTTGCACTTGAATCAAGAAGCTACAACGATATGCACAAGAAAGCACATCCAAGCATAACCCAACCATGTAGGACACACATCTAAGAATTACGAGCTCATAAGTATTAAAAACAGCTCTTAGGCTCAAAAGCTCACAAATTATGGTTTTCATGTGTTTCTCCCATCCAATTATGAATTATAGGTCATTGCTTGATCTTCATTCCAAATCTAAGTCCATTGGTCGAGGATAACGGTTAAAAGTATTCAAACCATCACTACTCACAAAAGTATAATAATTAGGACGTTCAGGGTTATATATGAAGGAATAATCTGTCTATTGTGGGTTGGGTTGACTAGGTTGTAGATATTTGACAATTTTTACCTTTCATTTTCAACCTATTTGTGAGGCTTTGGACGAGATCATCTCTATGTGCTCAATTTATATCCAATTATGCAATGATTTTTTTTCCAAAAAATGAACCAAAAGTGAGGTCGCTTCCTATCAATGTATGGTTTAAGACCTAAGTAGCATAGATAGGTAACGAAAGTAGAGAACAAGATTAAGCTCACAATCAATTTAATCCCCCCCACACTTAGAAAAAACAATGTCCTCATTGAAAATCAAAACAATAAAAGGGGGAAAACAAATTTTTAAATTTGAAATTTCTGGATTTACGGCCGTAAAGATGTGTCTTATGGCCGTAATCAGGCCTCTGAAAATTTTGGAGAAAGGTTAATTACGAACGTAAAGATGTGTCTTACGGCTGTAAGGTGGTTTCTGAATAAATGTTTAAAAATTGAATTACGGCCGTAAGGTGTGTCATACGGCCGTAAGGTTGCCTCTGAGTTTTTTTTTCACTTAAACGGAAAAAGAAAAAAATAACAATAAAGTAAAATGAACTAATAATAACAATAACAGAAAAGAAAAATGGGGGAGTAAAGAGACTCCCCTCTCGGGTTGCCTCCCGAGCAGCACCCTTTTTTACTGTTGTTGGCTCGACAGGTTGCTTCCTTCTTCATCCGGGATCAACTGGACTCCCAAAGCTCAATTTCTTCTTCATGCTCTTCATTACGGCCTGCAAAATAGGGGGTAGAGATTTTTCATCAGAGACTGGTAATGAGATGAATGGGATTTTACCTGATTTCGGTAACTTTGGACAGTCCTTTCCACCAATATCGAGAACTTCCTGTACTAAAGAGTCATTAACATTAACAGAATAAACAGGATCATCACCAAAATTCTTCACGGAATCATAAATATTGAATTGAACAATTTCATTATCAAATTCCATGGAAAGTGTGCCACTACTAACATCTATCTTAGTCTTAGATGTCTTTAGGAATGGTCTCCCTAACAAAATAGGAGTGGAGTTGGGGAAGTGGTCATCATTCATGTCCAATACATAAAAATCTGCAGGAAATACTAACCCTCCTACTTGCACTAGAATGTCTTCAACTACCCCGTCAGGATAAGCATTAGAACGATCGGCTAGTTGAATTATAACATTAGTTTCAGTCAGTTTGGCAAGTTTTAATGACGCATAGGTGGACCTAGGCATTACATTGATAGATGCACCTAAGTCTATTAAAGCACAATTTATTTTCTTATTACCTATTTGACAAGGTATGGTAAACATACCTGGATCCTTGCACTTGAGAGGTAATTTTCTTTGAAGAAGTACAGATACAGACTCACCCATTCTTACCGTCTCATTTCCCACCAGTTTCCGTTTGCTAGAGCATAAATCTTTTAAAAATTTTGCATACCGAGGGACTTGCTTGATGGCCTCCAATAGCAGGATATTGATTTCAACCTTCCTAAACATTTCTAACATGTCCTTTTCTTTGCTCTCTTTGTTTGTCTTCGCTAACCTGCTAGGAAAAGGTGGGGTGTTAGTTTAACATTTAAATGGGAGTTAGTTTTTACCTGAGGGTTTTGCGAAGTGTCGTTTCTCTTCCCGACTCCTTCCTTTCCGTCTTCCTCCACTTCGGGTGCATCCGGTTCCAATTGCGGACCTTCAATTTCCTTTCCACTCCGGAGAGTTATAGAGCTCACGTTTTTGGGATTCACCTCGGGCTGTGATGGTAGCTTCCCTCCAGATTGTGCCTCCAATCTATTTATGGCAGTGGCCATTTGGCTCATTTGATTTTCCAGGTTTTGAATGCTTGACTTGGTATCCTGTTGGAATTGCATCGTGTTAGTTGCCAACATCTTAACCATATCTTCAAGAGACATACCTGAATTTTGAGGTTTTTGTTGATATTGCCCCTGTGGTTGGAAGGTTCCTTACTGCTGGAATTGTCCTTGTGGCTTGTTTGAAGTAAAACCCGGGGGTTTGTTATTTCCGTAGCTCAAGTTGGGGTGATCTCTCCACCTAGGGTTGTACGTGTTTGAATATGGGTTGTACTGTTTCCCTTGGAAAGGGAAACCTCCAGCAGCATTTACCTGTTCATTGTTTTCTTCTTGCAATACCGGACAGGTATCCGTTGGATGTCCAAAGTTCGAACAAATTCCACAGGCCTTGGCTTGTTTTGAATTCCCTACAGCAAGCTGCTTAACGAGATTGGTTAGTTCATATAATTGACCTTCAATATTGGAACTACTTACCTCGTTTACTCGGCGGACTTGGGAATCCCTACTCGAGTTGAATTGCTGAGTATTTTCCGCCATGTTAGATATTAAGGCCCGTGCTTGCTCTGGTGTCTTGTCCATTAGCGCGCCTCCGCTTGCGACGTCTATCATACTTCTGTCCATTGGTGCTAGACCTTCGTAGAAGTATTGCACCAAAAGTTGCTCGCTAATCTAATGATGGGGGCAGCTGGAGATGAGCTTTTTGAAACGCTCCCAATACTCATATAATGTTTCATTGTTGTTCTGGCGCACCCCACATATTTCTTTTCGGATGGTACCAGCTCTCGATGCAGGGAAGTATTTTTCCAAGAAGATCCTTTTCATGTCGTTCCAAGTGGTGACTGTCCCCGATGGTAAACAATAGAGCCAGTCAGTGGCGGAATCCTTCAATGAGAATGGGAAGGCTCTCATTTTAATTTGCTCCTCGATAATGCCTGTGGGTCTCATACTGTCGCAAACCACATGGAACTCCTTTAAGTGTCTATACGGATCTTCGCCGGGGTTCCCTCGAAAAGTTGGTAATAAGTTGATGAGCCCAGATTTAGGCTCGAAAGTTTTTCCTTCTTCCACTGTTGGAAACGTTATGCATAATGGCTGCTGAGCCACATCAGGGGTAGCCAGTTGCTTAAGAGTCCTGTTGTTAGCTGCCATTTGTCACGCTGCTCTTCTTTGCTGTCGAAAAGTCCTCTCAATTTCTGGGTCAAGATCAAAAATTTCATAATTAGTTGACCGAGTTTTAAGCATATAAGCAAAGAAGCACAAATAATTATTATATGAATTTTTTTTTTTTGAAAAGTTATATAAATAAAGTGAAAAAAAAATAATAAAATAAATGCAGAAAAATAAAATTCTAATCATTAAATACTAAATTGGTTAACCGCTCCCCGGCAACGGCGCCAAAAATTTGATGCGTGTCATGATGCACCAAAATAATAAATAAATTCCTTATTCACTATTACTAAGAATATAGCAGTGGAAGCAATGGTCGATCCCACAAGGAACGGGAACTAATTTAGTGTCATGTCAATTAGAATCGTAAAGGAGGGATTTTGTTTTGAGTTATTTGTAAATGATTTAACTAATAAAATAAAGCAATTAAAATGATGGGAATAAATATCAAATGTTGACGAGTCCTAGTTCTCAGGTTCAGTTGTATTCTATCACAATGTTATCACTTTCCAAGTAACGTGAGTTCAATTTCTTCTTTGATTTATCACCCGTAAATAGTTAATAAGCTCTAACTATTCATATTCTCCCTTAGTTGCATTTAATTAAAATAAGCTCTCTAATCAAACATTAGCCATTGAATAACCTAAAACAAGCTCTTTAGATTTAAGACAACAACTATATAATGGTTGAGAAGAATTTAGGATGTATTAGATTATCAATCACACAAGCTCTTGACAATTAACCTAAGTTGGAATTCTCTATGAAAATATTAAATTTCCACTTGCTACTATGATTTGAACAAAAAGACGATTACGGATCCAATCATTCAAAATAGCAAATCTCAATACAACAAATTAAATGATAAGGCCTTAATCAAATAAAGAATTGCATTGATTGAATTAAAAACGCATAAGAATCCAACAAATCAAAATAAATAAATTAGGCTACGTTACTAGTTTGGAAAACAATAAACAAATTGATATGAAATACAACTTCCCCTTCGAACTAGGTATGAAAGCTTAGCCGCGCATAGTCATGAAGAATTCTGGAATTTTCTTTCTTGATTCACCTTCTCGAATTGCTTAATTCTTCTTCCAATTCTTCAAGCAAGCCGCGCCTCTTTCAATAATTATTTCACACCTTTTTCTGTCATGAGAACCCCTTTTTATAGCCTTAATTTCGTGCCCTAGCTTTGGGCTCAAGAAATCCCAAAATTATGGAAAGTATTGAAATATGGAAATTTTTGACTTGACAGTTACGGCCGTGACATTTCTTTTACGGCCGTAACACGGTTTCTGCTTATTTCCTTAAATTGGGGTTACGGCCGTAACTTATGATTTACGGCCGTAACTATGTTTCTGCGCATTTTTCACCTTTTGAGGGTTACGGCCGTAATGATATGTCTTACGGCCGTAAACTCTTTTCTGCTTATTTTTTTCCAGATTCAACATACTCTTACGGCCGTGATGATTTGTCTTGCGGCCGTCACTTTATTTGCACCTAACTCCCCAAACTTCAATTTTAGTGCATTTTGGTCCTTTTTTCTTCTTTTCTCATCTTTTATGATCTTATACAATATAAAATATAAAATGCATTAATAATACTTAGTTAGAATCACATTATTGCGTATTCAAGGATATAAGTGCATCAAATAAACGTTAATATAACACTTATCATTAAGTTACTTACAACACTAAGTGCTCATACTTGTACCCATTGATTTTTAAGTTTGAGATTATTTATCGAAAAAGTTTTATAAACCAATTCACCCCCCCCCCTCTTGGTTAGTTTACTCTTGGGCTAACACTAACAAAATCTGGTTTTTGAACAAGAGATTGAGATATAATTTTGTTATTACTGTAGTCGTTATGAGAATTCTTGTATTTCATGCACTTAGTTAAGGAATAATTCTGATATTCTGTAGAGAAACATGGTTGACTTAATTAGGTAGAGTTGATTTAAATTGGAGAGAGGAATTTCATATGTATAAGTGAATTCGACTGAATACATTATTAGGAAATAAAACTGAATTTTGAGTTAACTTAATTAGTTAGGTAAAATTGTGAATCTCAACTATTTTACAACCATTTTAGAAATAAAACAATCTTGTGATTTATTTATTTAGTTTATTTTCTTAGTTTAATTTAAAATACAAAAATCATTCGTCTGTTCAAATAAGATTTAGAACTAATCAATTTCGATAATTAATGGATATATCTCTTAAAGTCTAAATATGAGACCTTTAGGTACTTTAGAGAGTGGTTGACACTTGGTGAAAATCAAGTGGGATGTAAGGTTAAAACTTTAAGAATCGACAATGGCCTTGAATTTTGTAACCTAGAGTTTGATTCATTTGGCGAAAGAAAGGGATATTCAAATGCATAGGATCGTTAGGCACATACCTCAAAAAAATGGGGTGGCCGAGAGGCTTAATAGGACCATCATGGATAAGTTTAAATGTATGTTTGAGTTCGGGTTTAGCTAAGGGATTTTGGGGTGAGGCAGTTAGTACTACGATTTACTTGATTAATAAGTCACCTTCGAGTGTTGTTGACTTTAAGATTCTGGAAGATGGGATGAGAAGCCTCCAAATTTGTCCCACGTCAGAGTTTTTGGTTGCACAACATATGTGCATCAAAAAGAGGGAAAATTGGATGTTATGGCTGTTAAGTGTGTTGTTAGGTTATCCCATTGGGGTTAAAGGATATATATTATGATTTTCGGGTGAAAAGGGTATCAAGATCATTAATAGAAGAGATATGGTGTTTAATGAATTAGAGATGCCTTCCCTTAAGTCAGAAAAAAAAACCTATAGAAAAACATCAAGTGAAAGAGGTTCAGTTTGAGGTGAAGACACATAATCTTGAGCTATTAGAGGCTGAAAAGTGAAAATGAACATGAAATTAATGAAATAGCACCTGAAATTGTTGAAACAACACCCGAAACTTTTGAATTTTCACCTATAGAACCTAAACCTGGAGTGTTTGAAGCTGAAAAAACTACCCTAGGTGAAAAACAAGTAGGTTTAGAAGACTACCAACTTACTAGGAATAAAGTTTGGAGAGAGGTGAGGCCTAATCCTAGATATGCGAATTTTAACATTGCTGAATTTGCATTGTTTCAGGTGAAGAGTTAGATAGATTAGAACCATGGTCCATCAACATATAGAGAAGTTATTGAAATTCTATGTCTAATAAATGGCTTCAAGCCATGAGAGAGGAAATGGAATCCCTTAAAAAGAATGGGACTTAGGTGCTTGTAGATAAACTTGACAAGTAAAGGATAGTTCAATGCAAATGGATATAAAAAGTGAAAGAGGGTAGTAAATCTAGTGACCCACCTAGGTATAAAGTTAGGTTAGTTGTCAAAGGATTCACTCAAAGGGAGTGTTTTTACTTGTTATCAAGTACAAGACCATAAGAATAATGTTAGCTATGGTCGCTCAATTCAGTTGGGAATGTGAGCAACTTAATGTGAAAATCGCCTTCCTTAATTTTGATTTGGATGAGGTCATTTATATGTCTCAATCATTAGTTTTTGAGGTATACGGTAAAACTGAGAAAGTGTGTCAATTTATGAAAGAAGTCCAAGAGAGCACAAACTCATGTTCGTACACCACATTGTATGGCTTATCTTAGAACTGGTCTCCATGATGGTGTTCAACCATGAAAAATCTTGAATTGGTACCTGCATTCTCATTACATTATATGTTAAATTCAAATTCTCGCAGCAACATACACCACCATTTTTGCAACGACAAACACCAAATTAAGAAGATGAATGGTAGAATTTTGAATAACAAATTTGCACACATTTCACAAATGTTATTAAATTTTATTTTTGAAACACAAATATTAACGTACAAAGTGAGAACTCGAATGGTAGAATGTTGAGCTTGCCGTGATATGATCCGGACCAGGCATCGAAGGGTGAAGTCGAGCCATCGGCAATATGACAATGATCTACGTACAAAACGGAGCAAGTTCCATGTTGAGATCGGGCCGAGAAGAGGGACGAATCAAGCCGAGCCGAGTAAAAGATGTAATTTGGGAAAAATATACCTTACGGCCGTAAAAGAGGACCTTCACGGCCGTAACCCATATATTCACGGCCGTAACACTTACTATCACGGCCGTAACAAATTATCGAAGAAAAATGATGAATTTTGGCAGAATGAGGCTTACGGCCGTAAGCTTGAAAGTTACGGTCGTAACATTCAAAAAAGGGGAACTTCACGGCTGTAAGAAATTCGTTACGGCCGTAACTCATAAAACAGTTTTGGACCGGAGAAGGCTTTACGGCCGTAAATGTATTCTTCACGGCCATAACTGAGGAGCGGGCCAGATTTTGCGGGAATTTCAATTATTTTGTTTCTTTTATAATTTTAAGTTATTTTCTTATTTTAGAATTTTAGTCTAATTAGAATTCTATTTCGAGTAAATTAGCGGCTAGGTTATTTTGCTTATATATATTCCTTTCCATTTATTGTAAAAAAACAGTTTAGTTTGAGTTTTGAGATTAATAAAGTTGAGAGAGTTTTCTCCAATTAAAAGGTTGAAAAGTCCCTTTTTTGTTCTTCGAGAACAAATCCAACTTATCAAATATTGTGAAATATTTGAGGCGTTGAACTTATCAAATATTCGCGAGAATATTTGTGGCGTTTCCAATTTAGAATCTTATCAAGGAAATTGACAAGTCCTTGTGGTGTTTCGAAAACCTTAGATCTCGATTCCCCATCGTCAATTTCTTGCGTCGTGAATATTGGGTCAAGGTCCTATCGTCAATTTTATCTTTCCAGTATTTTAATTCTTGTTTATTTTTCGCGTCAAATCTGATCTAGATCTTTTCTTGGTTTTAATTTCGTTATTCCGCGTTGTTCGACGAGATTCCCCGACCGGGATCTCATCATCTGGTATCAGAGCTTGGATCTAGATTCAGTTCTTGGTATTCTTGATATTTTCTTGTTCTTCGTGCCAGTTATAATTTTCTCCAATTTAATCCATAAGAGTCAGTCCCAAAAATTCAAAAGTGTTTTTCTTGTTCATTTTTCGTCCGAATCCAGTTCCGTTTTTTCTGCCATACTCGTAGTCCAATTCTCTGGCAGAAGATTAAAAAAAACTGAAAAAATTCCATCTGTCCCCGAATATTCCGAATTTGTCTAAATTTTCAAATTTTCTTGTTCTTACTCGTGTCTTATTGTGTCCTACCTTTGATTGAGTTCTCGAATTGTTTCTTGAGGTTCTTGGAAGGGGATTGAGTGTGATACACGATTGAGTATAAACACGTGAGGAATATTTTAATTCTTTTGAGAACTAACAATGTCTCGCAGGGAGAAATCTTCATCATCTTCCTCATCAGGTGACAAAAAGAATCTAAAGTTTTTGGAGGTCATGCAGGAACAAGTTGAGAAGTTAATGGCTAAGATGGATAGGAGGGAAGCAATTATTTCCCAACTACAAAAGGAGCAATCTAGGACGGATTCTAAAGCTAGAAGGCCTGAATGTCATGCTAGGTTTGGAGATGGGGTGGATGACAGGTCATTGAGGGGAAAGGAAGAAGCAAAGTCACATCGATCAAAGTGGGAGAGTAGTGATCATGTTCACAAAAGGAGGGAGGAACCGACAACTAAAGGTAAAAATAATTCTGATTCCAAGCCTCTTAAGGATAAAAAAATTAAGTACTTTAAATGTTTGGAACGGGGTCACATTGCACTTGATTGTCCACGTAAAAAGGTTAGGTGTGATAGTGAAGGGGCAAAAAGTGTTGTGGTGAATGAGTCAATTATTGATAGGCATGCTCTTAGCTTTAAGCGTAGAGCGAATGTGTTTGGAAAATGTGGATGGGCAAAGGGATAATATTTTTCGCACTAGATGCTTAGTGGATGAAAAAGTTTGTAGCTTGGTGATTGAAGAGGGAAGTTGTACTAATGTAGTTAGTACAATGTTTGTGGAAAAATTAGGCTTACCTTTAACGAAACATCCAATGCCTTATAAATTACAATGGTTGACTGAGTCAGGGGAAGTTAAGGTAAAGAGACAGGCTTTAGTGGGTATTCTGATGAGGTAATTTGTGACGTGGTGCCAATGCAAATTAGTCACATACTGTTGGGGAGACCTTGGCAACATGAAAGGGCTGTGCTACACGATGGGTATACGAATAGATACAGCCTGGTAAAAGGGGGGAAAAAGTTTACTCTAATGCCACTATCTCCAACTGAAGCCCTGAAAGATCAATTGAAGGTGAAAAGTGAGTTTGAGGGGAAAAATAAGAGAGTTGAGGCCACGATCTCAGAAAAAAAAAGAGGGAGTGGAAATTAAAGAAAAGAGAGTTGAGGCCACGACCTCAGAAAAAGGAGAAACTGAGTGCAAAAAGCAAAAGAAAAGAGATTCTACCACAAAAATGAGTCTATTTACACTTACTCACGCTAACAAACCCCTCCCCAGTGCTTTAAAATATGTTTTACAGGTACCGAAGTCAAACCATGAGCTTAAAACAGGAAAGAAACTTGTTGGCTCAAATGAGCAGCCCAAAAGGCCGAGAAATTTGAAGAAGGAAAATGGGCAGCCCAAAAGGTTGAAAGCAAGAACGGGGCCTAAACATGATCATCGAGCCCAGAAAAGCAGGAGGAGTTTGAAAGGCCTACCAAAATTGGATTCGAGGTCGAATCATTTTCAAGAGAAGGAGTATGAAATTATCCGGACCAGGCATCGAAGGGTGAAGTCGAGTCATCGGCAATATGACAATGATCTACGTACAAAACAGAGCAAGTTCCATGTTGAGATCGGGCCGAGAAGAGGGACGAATCAAGCCGAGCCGAGTAAAAGATGTAATTTGGGAAAAAAATACTTCACGGCCGTAACCCATATATTCACGGCCGTAACCCATATATTCACGACCGTAACACTTACTATCACGGCCGTAACAAATGATCGAAGAAAAATGATGAATTTTGGCAGAACGAGGCTTACGGCCGTAAGCTTGGAAGTTACGGCCGTAACATTCAAAAAAGGGGGAACTTCACGGCCGTAAGAAATTCGTTACGACCGTAACTCATAAAACAGCTTTGGACCGGAGAAGGTTTTACGGCCGTAAATGTATTCTTCACGGCCGTAACTGAGGAGCGGGCCAGATTTTGCGGGAATTTCAATTATTTTGTTTCTTTTATAATTTTAAGTTATTTTCTTATTTTAGAATTTTAGTCTAATTAGAATTCTATTTCGAGTAAATTAGCGGCTAGGTTATTTTGCTTATATATATTCCTTTCCATTTATTGTAAAAAAACAGTTTAGTTTGAGTTTTGAGATTAATAAAGTTGAGAGAGTTTTCTCCAATTAAAAGGTTGAGGAGTCCCTTTTGTGTTCTTCGAGAACAAATCCAACTTATCAAATATTGTGAAATATTTGTGGCGTTGAACTTATCAAATATTCGCGAGAATATTTGTGGCGTTTCCAATTTAGAATCTTATCAAGGAAATTGACAAGTCCTTGTGGTGTTTCGAAAACCTTGGATCTCGATTCCGCATCGTCAATTTCTTGCGTCGTGAATCTTGGGTCAAGGTCCTATCGTCAATTTTATCTTTCCAGTATTTTAATTCTTGTTTATTTTTCGCGTCAAATCTGATCTAGATCTTTCTTAGGTTTTAATTTCGTTATTCCGCGTTGTTCGACGAGATTCCCCGACCGGGATCTCATCGTGCCGTAAATGGGTTGGTCATCTTCCTAGTCTCTTAAAATCAGAGTAAACATCCTCAAAGAACAATTATTTATGGCTGTTGAAGATCAATTACCAAGAAAGAATTTGTGAAAATCAGTTCTAGTCTCCACAATCGATTCAATCATGAAAGATGAGAGATAATACGAAATGAAAAAGGGAAAATATACAAATACCCACTATTTACCTTCGATCACTGGCATCAAAGTTTATTTTAACTGACGAGGACAACCGGACAAGATGAACATTTTGCTCCGACGAGTACGAAATGGAAGCTTAGAAGATGTAGGCTTGTGGGCTTACATTATCAATTAATGGAGAGAAATGGTTTAAAATTGTAAGTGGATTAAACTGTCCTTCAAATTTGTAAAATTAACTGTTCAAATGGGACTTGACAGAAAGGAGACATTTAAACTAACATAAAAAAATGTTCTCCGCAAGAAATGGGGAAGATAGGGATATTAAGAGCAAAAGAAAATGTGAACGTTACACAATGAGTGTCAAACATATGGACGTTATGTGACAATTACACTTATTGATGTGTAAAAAAATCTCACTATAATTTTAAGCATATGTTTGTCAGCTTTCGTTTATAAATCTCACTATGATAATGTCTCATTAGAGCATCTTTTTAAAAGTCAATAATTTCGATTGATCAAAGATTCTCACCACCATTTTTTACTTTTAAAAAAAATGGATCAAATAAATCTTACCAAGTCCCTATTTATAAGCACTATTTATAAACAATCATTTATAATGGATTGCCAAGCACATTGTGATCTCAAAGATTATAACCCATCATTTTTATTTTTAAAAAAATTGACCAACAAAATCTTACCAAATCACTATTTATAAAAAATATTTATAAACACGTCTCATTGAATCATTGTTTTAAAAGTCAATAATTTTGATTGTTCAATTTTTCACCAACTTTTACGTCAAAAAAATGGACCAACAAAATATTATCAAGTTGCTATTATAATGTCGCTATTTGGTAACACTGTGTAGTTTATAAATGTAGCACTATTTGGTTTATAAACTTATTTATTATTTAAGATTTTGAGGTAAAAATAATGATTGAAAATTGGAGAGAGAAAATGTGTGTGATTAAAAAGTGGTTTTGGAAATTATTTTCTTGATAAACATGTTTATAAACAAAAAGATTCTTTTATAAAACGGTTAATTTATAATTTTGAGGTAAAAATATTTGTTAAAAATTGAAGAGAGGAAATATATATGATTAAAAAGTAATTTTAAAAATTGTATTAAGCTTTTGTTCGGAGGCAGATACCAGTTTTAAAACTGGTTTATTGTGCGGATCTCGAAGAAATGGAGGGTTAAAAATTGGAGAGAGAAAAAATGTGTAATTAAAAAATCGCATTGAAAATTAGAGTGATTATAAATGATTTTTAAACCATTTTACTAAACAGTGGCTAATTTATAAACTGATTTTTTCTTTACCAAATATCGTTCTTAAACAGTTACCAACACGCTGTGATCCCAATTTGAAATAAAGCTAGTTTTTCGATAAAATAATAATAATGAAATACAGCTAGTTTCCAAAATCCTTAACAGTGTTTAATTGAAACCAGCACTATGACAGAATTCTTGCTCCGTGGATAATCAACGAGTAAAATCCCATCTATCATATCAATCAATCAATTGTAAAGATGCAACGTTTAGAGCATGCCAAGTCATCTCAAGATTTTGTCCAGTACCTTTTACCACTACTGCACGACATGCATGTAACAATATATCAGTACAATCAACACTGACTACGTAGGCCAGCATAACCTGTTTGGCAAAGTTTTCGGCTATCTTAAATGGAAAAAGACAAGAAAAAACATATATTTAATTACATAATTTTTCATATTATTTTTTAATCATGAATAACTCCATTTTTACAATTTAATATATAATATGGATCATAATCACACTCACATGGAGGTAGGGGTCAAAAAATTTCTCACCCCCATGTGAGTGTGATTGTGATCCACATTGTACATCAAATTGTGACTATAGCATTATTGTTTAATCATTCACATTTTTTCTCTTCAATTTTTAATTACACATCTTACCTAAAAATCCCAAATAAATCAACTAAATAATCTCAATTCCCTTTTAATTCTAGCCGAACAGTTAGAAAATAAGCATATGTTTGACAAACATTTTTAGAAACAAATTTATAAAAAACAAAATTTCTTAAACTACTTTTTACACATCATTCTTTTACGCAATTATTACAATTTATAAATCAATTTATAAACAACATAATTTTTCAAAATACTTTTTAGCGACACATTTTCTCTCTCCAATTTTCAACTACACATTTACTTAGAAAATACCAAAATAAACAGCGGCTTAGGGAGTTGAACGGTAACTACAAATATTTTCTTTCTCCACTTTTCAACCATATTTCTTACCACGAAATTATAAAAAAAACATGTTTTTAAAAACAAAACTTTTAACAAACAGATAAATTTTGTTTATAAGGCTCTATTTGTTAAAAATTCTGTATTTAAAAATGCTTTTTTTTTTATTTTTTTAGGTAAAATATGTGGTTGAAAAGTTGAGAGAGAAAATATGTATATTTAAGTAATTTGAGAAATTAGCCTACGTTTGGGTAAACTGTTATAACACATAATTATAATTATTTCAATTTTCAATGTCAATTTATAACCACGTGTATTTTTCGAAATCATTTTTTAACCATAAATATTACCTTGAAAATACAAAAAAATTAAAAATAACTGCTGCTCCTCAGTCTCCGAACATAGGCATGTTGTTAAAAATATGTTTAGAAATACTTTTGCCAAACATAGGTTAAATAGAAACATATCAGCATTTTATTAATTTTTTATAAGTAAAAAATGATGGGTAAGTATCTGAGATTAATAAAAATTGTTGACTTTTTTTTTAAAAAAATGTTCAATAAAATGTTATTAGATAATTGTTTATAAAGAAAAATTTATAAACGATATTTTTCCAAACAGAGGATAGCCCATGTTTGCTAAAAAAAAATTATTTATAAACAGAGAATATATAATGTTTTCAAAATAAAATATAAATAAATTGTTTATAACTGTCAAACACACTAGGACTATAGAATTTTGTGAGAAAAAATTGTAATATAACATATTAGTTTTTCTTGTTCTTTGTGAATTGTACAAAGAAGTAGAAATTAATATTTGTGATAAATTTTGAATATTCTTCCTATAATAATTGGAGTTTTCATTGAGTGAAATTATATATGATTGTAACAATTTTTCATATAGTAAAAAGTCTTGACGGTCCATAAATTTTGGATATTTTTCTAACAATAGTTGGAGTGTTCATTGAGTGAAATTATATATGATTGTAATAATTTTTTGGGTAAACAGCATAAATGGTCTCCAACCTTTAGATGTCTTGCGAAAATGGTCCCCAACGTTTGGATTTTGACATTTATACCCACAGAATCACCAAACATTGCTAAAATAGTCCATACTGTTAGATTTCATTAGTTTCCACCGTTAAAATCGTGTAAATAGCACAAATAGTCCATAACCTTTGAGTTTCTTGTGATAATAGTCTCTAACATATTAAGGTTGTGTTTGACATATTTAGTTTGTAACCTCCAAACGTTTGACGTATTTAGTTCCTAACATATTAAGTCCTTATGCGTTTGGCATATTTAGTCCCCAACATATTAAGCCCTTATTTCAGACTAAGTATTTCAAATAATGTGATTTTTAATTATAATCTTTTGAAGAATTTATGATTAAAAAATAAAAATAATGAACTTATTTGTAGATTATCTTATTGATGAAATGTATGGTTCAAAATGAGTTTTAAATAAACAAAGTTTATTCTGAATTTCTAAAGTGCACAATAAAATATTTAACAAAAATCCACTTCATTCACAATTAAACCTATTGGTAAAAAAATAATAATAAATACATGGACCATAAACAAATAAATACATTGGATATCATTTTAGGAATTAAATAACAAATATGTTTTTATCAGTTTTATTTTCAATTTTCAAATCGAACGATTCTCAAAATCGAAAATCGAAAGTAGAACTGATAAAAACATATTTGTTATTCAATTTCTAAAATGATGTCCCATGTATTTGTTTGTTTACGTTCCATGAATTTATTATTTTTTTACCAATTTGTTGAAATGTTAATGCGCTGAATTTTTTGTTAAATATTTTATTGTACACTTTAGAAATTCAGAATAAATTTTATTTTTTTTAAAACTCGTTTTCAACCACACATCTTATCTTAATATCTTAATCTTAATATATATAATAATAATATAGCAGCCAAAAAAACACACACATAGTTTCCCACCATTTTTCCATGCTATTTTAGGAAACTTTGTAATTTTATTAATTATTTTAATAATTGAATTAGGAAACTTCAATTAATGCAAAATTAATTATTGGTGACATGTAATAAATGACTTATTGATTGTAAAAAAATAAAAAATATATAAAAAGATCAAATTGTATATTATTTTTATTATTTTGATAATTATTGTAATATTTTGAAGTTAAAAAATATGCAATATAGGTGTCAAATTCATGATCTTAACGAGAAATTCAATACAAGATAACAAATGAGATCAAACTCTAAATATATCATTCTTAAAATTGCCTCAAATAATAAAGGTAAAAGTTTTACTTATACTTTTTACTTTTTTCAATATCCAATCTTTTTAATTTATCTCATCTAAGTCATAAAATGATATTTATCATTTCTTACCTAACTTCAATTTGACGTAAATGATTAATTTCAAATCTTTTTTCTTATCAAATTAAAAGAAATAATGATATCCGATCTTTCTAAGTAAATTCAATTGAATCATTTTAATTTCTACAACTTCAGGTTTCGATAAACTCTTTGGTAACTTTGAAATTAATTTTATAAATTTACACATTTTGTTCATTTATCTATTTTTTAATTTTTATAAATTTAAAATAACATCAATTTGTAAAATATATAGTACAGACTTTAACAATTAATTCATTGAATTCTATAGAAAATAAAAATATAAGGTTTTATCAAACTTATTCTATTTAAAAATAAAATATAGTTCATACATTTATTTAACATGCACAAAAAATAGTTTTGTGTGTGTGGGTAACATGGTCATTTTCAATACTTGGTGAAAAATAAAATGTAACATTGTATTTGAAACCATTGAATAGGAGTAAGTTTGATATAAACTATATAAATGATTTTAAATGTGTGATTGAAAGTGAAAGAATGTAGTATAAAAAATAAAATAATTGTCAAATCAATCAATTGAGTGGTTAAAAATTGATTTTCTTTTTTTAGAATGTCTGGTTAAAAAGTAGTATGTGCAATTGTGAAAAATTAGTTTTTAAATAATATGTGGTTGTGAATGAACATTAAAAAAAATAATTTTTGAATAATCAATTCTATATTAATAAATAAACTAAGGAAACTAGATAATGAACAATTAACTGTTAAAAAAATGCAATTCATAACTTTTTTTTTTTTTTTTTTTTGATATTTTGATTGTATATTGAACATAAAATGTATGCATTAAAGTAAGAAATCTTATAGGGAGAAATGAAATTACAAATTATTCACAATTTGTGTATGCAAGTTATTATTATTATTTTTTTATTGTGTTATTTTTATCGGACATTGTATTTTTACAACTTATTCAATAAATATTATTTATTTCGTGCATCGCACGGGTGCGATTACTAGTTCTATTAATAAAATGATCTATAAATAAATTCATTTTTTTTTTTACTTTTTAACCACAAATTCTTTAAAAAATTAGAATTACAAATCACATTATTTGAAATAATTGGTCTGAAATAGGAGTTTAATATGTTGGGGACTGAATACGCCAAACGTATAAGGATTTAATATGTTAGGAACTAAATACGACAAACGTTTGGAGGTTACAAACTAAATATGTCAAACATGACTTTAATAAATTAAGGACTATTATCGCAAGAAACTCAAAGGTTAGAGATCATTTCTACTATTTACATGTTTTTAATAGTGGAAACTAACGGTAATGACCATTTTTGCAACGTTTGGCGATTTTAAGGGTATAAGTGCCAAAATATAAACGTTAAGGACTATTTTTGCAAGAAACTCAAAGGTTGTGGGCCATTTGTGCTATTTACCCAGTTACAAACTAAATATTTCAAATATGACTTTAATATTTTGGGGATTATTATCGTAAGAAATTCAAAAGTTTTGGACCATTCATGTTATTTACACTTTTTTAACGATGGAGATTAACGGAATATAACAGTAGGGATCATTTTATAAATGTAAAAATCTAAACGTCGAGGACCATTTTCGCAAGAAATTCAAAGATTGGGAATTATTTGTGCTATTTACCCTAATTTTTCATATAGTGAAAAGTTTTCACAGTCGATAAATTTTGGGTCGTATCATTATATTTTTGATTTTTGTCCTTTTTCTTTGAAAAATAAAAGATCACGCGGGTAAATTAAGGGATTTTATTCAATTCCAAAATTCCAACACATGGGATGATGAGTTTGAATTTTGACGGGGAACAGAAGCTCGACGAAATAAGGATTCAAATCTCCTCCTTGTAAAACCAAAAAGTTTTACCTTGCTAGTGATCACGTGCCTTGCAAATGGCTAGACAACGATAGACCAAACAAAAAAAAGCAACAAAACATTTAATGGATTTTATTTGCCTCCAAGAAAAGCCACAAATCAAAAACATATTAATTGATGGATACCCTTTGCCTGAGGACAAGCTCGATGTCTACCCAAAGATACATTAATGAAAGCCTCTTCAATGAGGAGTGAGTTTTTTACTTCTCTTCAAGGTAAGTTGACTCGTGCTTCTAACATGTTTGGGTAAAGCTTAAATCTACGTAAAAGTTACTTTTAAGTGATTTCTTTTTTCCACATGTTCGATAAAGTATACGTTTTCTTATTCATAGGTATTAAACTCACTTATTTTGAAAGTAACTGGGGACGTCATTTTTCCCTCTTTTGCAAAAGAAGCCAGTGCTTTTTATTGGGCAGTATATAACTATTGAATATTGCAACTTGCACAATTGTATTGACAATGAAGATGACAATTAGGTAATGTGAAAGTATTTTATTTATTAATTTAAAAGATAATGTCACGTGTGAAAAACAGAATTGTGCCATATAAACTAATTGTGGACCTCATTGTTACACTCATAGTTGATAACTATTAACTAGTGATAGTGCTCAAGAAAGCTCAAAAAGAATTCCACTTCTGAGTTTTTTCATCTTCTCTTTTAAGCTAAGCCAAACATACTCTTACATACCTTTCTTTTACACAATAATTACAATTTATAAATCAATTTATAAATAACATAATTTTTCAAATCAATTTTTTACCACATTTTTTCTCCAATTTTCAACCACACATTTCACTTGAAAAATACAAAAAACTCAGAAAAAAAAAATTGGCAGCTTGAAGCAGAACACTATTTATTTATTTATTTATTTTAATGAATCATCTTGGGCTTTGCACCTGGCACATAAATACGAATCTGTCCTTTTCATTCACAAAATAATTACTAACTTATTTTGAACTTTAATCTAGAAAAAAAATAAGTTGACATGTAACGTTTTGGAGTTTAACAAATTACGCTGTGTTTCTCTCATAATGAATCTTGAAAACGACAGAAATGTAATGGAGTTTTCAAGCTTTTAATAAATATAAAGTGAGAACCCCACTGACTTGGTAATTGAAAGAAACGGCACAGCACAGCACAGCAATCCATAGTCAGTCCAATTTTCCATGTCCATTTGCTTAATTTTTTATAATTAAACACATTTATCCATAAACCAAACCCCATTCCGGATTTCTACTAAAAAAAAGTGCATACAATAAAATAAGCATCAGCAAATTATGAAGATAATTTGTACAATAATAGAAAGGCAAAAAAGAGAAAACTGACACCAAATGCGAAAGCTGCTAGAAGGATAATAAGACAAACACTCTGAATTCCACAGGGTACCCTTAAATGCTAAGAAGATCTGGTGGTGGAGGTGACTGTGGTGATTGAGTCTGAGGTTGTTGGTCTTTTGTGTCCTTGGGTGACTCTAAAGTCGATACCGGTGGCGGAGGGGACTCGGTGGTGGCCGAGTTTCCTGGTTTGTTGCTTTGCGATTTAGGAAGCTCAGAGAGTATCTGTACGACTTCCCGCATGGTGGGTCGTTCCACAGCCTGTTCTTCGACACACAGCATTGCGACATAGAATACGTGCATCACCCTCGTGAAGGGGGAACCGTAGGGAGTCTTTGGTCGAGGATTTTGATCGCGCCTTCCTTGTTCCCATCAGTCATCTTCCTTACCCATTGGACTATGTCGACACCGTCGCCAAACTCCCCAACTGGTTTTCGACCAGTTACGAGTTCTAAGAGAACCACGCCGAAGCTGTACACGTCACTCTTCTCGTCAACCTTGAGTGTGTAGGCATACTCTGCAAAGTGCAAGATATTAATAAGTTTGGTAACACTGTATGATTTATAAATTTATTTATAAATTGTCTGTGGGCCAAGATGATTTCATTCTGTGATTACATCTCATGTTCAAACACAAATAGCAATCATGAACAAAAATGACTATGAAAGAGACTGTAGTTAACAAATTAACATATTTTCAACTTCTACACTAATTGCGTTTAACAGGATTAAACGTGTTAATTCAGACAACAAAGTTAAATAAACAAAAAAACAACAACATTATAGATGTCTACCTAACTAAGCATTATTACCAGTCAAAAGTGTGACTCCAGCATCATTGACAGATTAATGAATGCAAATGCCAAACATGTCATTATCACTAAATAGCATTAGATTTACATACTTCTAACTATTTCAAAAACTTGAATTATAGTCCCATACCTGGAGCAATATACCCATAAGAACCGGCAATAGCCGACATGCACTCTGATGTTCCTGAATCTTGCAAGAACTTGGCTAGTCCAAAATCAGCTACATGAGCTTCAAAGCTCGAATCGAGCAAGATATTGTTTGATTTAACATCGCGATGAACAATCAACGGTGAGCAATCGTGATGAAGATAACAAAGGCCTTTTGCAGCCTCCATAGCTATCTTGTACCTTGTATCCCAATGCAAATGACCTCCTTTCTTGCTATGAAGCATTTCCTCCCAAGCTCCCGTTCGGCATGTATTTCATAAACCAATAGATTTGTTTCGTGATTCGAACAGAAACCCAATAATCTAACAATTGTGCCTGTGCCTAATCCTTCCTAGCGTCTGTATCTCGGCATTGAACCCGTGATCGTGTGAGGAACCACGATTCATCACCGGTAACCTTTTCACAGCAACCTCTTCGCCATTCGACATTACCCCCCTTGTAAAACAACACCAGCGCCTCCTTTCCCAATAATATTATCGTCCTTCAAGCAATCCAAAACGTCATCACTAGTAAAATCCAAGCGCTGGAAAGCAGTAAGCTTCCAAGCTCGGGCTTCACTAGCTTTTTTCAAAGATCGGGCCTTGATAATTGCGGCCACAGCAAACACAATTGAACAAACGAGCAAACCAATTACAAGCAAGAGCTTCATTGAAGGAGAGAAGGCCCCCTTCTCATGCGGCCTTTGGACTCCATTGACAATGCCGGCTTTGCAAGGTCCCAAATACGGGCCACAAAGATCCGGATTGCCCAAAAAAACGAAGTGTAGTTGAAGTAACTAAACTGACCAGTTCCAGGAACCAAACCAGACAAATTGTTGTACGAAAAATCAACAGCAGTTAAACTTTGCATACTAGATATTGGTGCAGGAATGCTCCCAACCAAATGATTTCTTGATAAATTCAAGGTAGTTCAAAATCCTCATAGTAGTTAGCTCGGTTGGTATATCACCTGAAAGTTGGTTCCGGCTGAGATCAACAAAGGTCAAGACCTTACACTGACTTATCTGCGGAGCGATAGGGCCCGAAAAAACTATTGTGACTAAAATCCATCTTTGACAGCTGCTGCAATTTCCCAATTTCAGCCGGAATCTGCCCATCAAACTTGTTTCCGTCAAGCAAAAGCTTCTGTATACCAGCAAAGTTCCCGATACTCGGGGGCAAAGGTCCGGTGAGATGATTGTTAGATAGACTAATTTGCCCAAGACTCGTAGACAAGTTTTCAGTAACTGGGAAAGTACCAGATAAAAGATTATCTTGAAGCTCAACCTGAGTTAGCTTAGGCAAGCTCAATAACCCTTTTGGAATGGACCCATTGAGATAGTTCTCACCCATTCGAACTCGACTTAGTGACTCACACTGACCCAATGATTCCGGGATCGGACCAAACAGGAAGTTTCCCCAATGTAATCAACGTTTGAAGCTTATTGCCAAAACACAAGTTGGGTGGCAAATTTCCAGTCAATTTGTTGGAACTAACATCTACTTCCTGCATATTCCCGTTGGGAGCCAAGATTCTGAGGAATGCTTCCAGTGAAGTTGTTTTCCCCATATCTGTAACACCTCCAGCTTCGATAAATCCCCGATGAACTCCGGTATTGACCCGGTAAGCTTATTCCCTGAAAAGATTTAACAGAGTCAGATTTTCAGCTTTGCAAATGCCGGTGGTATTTCACCGGAAAGCATGTTGTTCGACAGATCTATTGATTTCAAGCTCTTCAAATCCCCCAATCTCGGAAGTCAAGGGCCCAGAAAGAAACATTCACTTGTAGGAATAGTGTGTCCAGATTCCTGTAACCTCCCAATTTCAGTCGGGATCGCGCCGGAAAGTGCACAGTTGGCGGCATCAAATCTTACTAGCTGGGACAAATTTCCGATTTCTTTGGGTAAACCACCGGAAAATGTGTTGTAGTACCCAATATAGAGCTCCTTAAGACGAGTTAGGTTCCCGAGCTCTTTGGGGATTTCTCCTGTGAGCTCGTTGCCGGAAACTGCGAGATATTCAAGATTAGGGAATGTGCCGTACTCTGGCGGGATCTGACCCGAGAAGAAATTTCCTCCAAGATGTAAATGGCGAAGATTAGTGAGTAAATGCACTTCCAGTTGGAATGACATCCGTCATATTATTGTTGTAAACGTCAAGAACTTGCAGGGTTTTTCAAGCGGGTGAGCTCCTTGGGGAAGGTAAGGTTGAAGATATTGTTGGAGAGATTAAGGTAGCGGAGGTTCCAAATGTTGGAGATTTCAGGTGGGATGGGGCCAGAGAGGCTATTATTGGCAGTGGTGAGGTTGAGGAGATATCGGAGGTGCCCAACGGCATTGGAGAGGGTTCCAGTGAGGCCCAGGTTAGATATATCCACAGCGGTTACATGACGGCCGGAGGCGTCGCAAGTGACGCCCTTTCCAAGTGCAATGGCCGGTGGAAGTGTTCCAGGAGGACAAAGCGGACAGTGGGTCATCAGTGATGGCGGATTTGATGGAGAGTAGGGCGGAAGATTCCGTCATGCGCGGTGGTCTTGCGGCGGTGGAACGGTGGAGCTGGAGGAGGAGGAAAAGTAGGAGGAGGACACGCATTTTTATTTTTCCCTGTGCGCGTTTCAGTGGTGTTTTTATTTGTCTTCGTAGGTGTTCTTTTGTGGAGTGTGTCATAGCGAAGTGAGGTGGGAAAAGAGGGGGGAAGAGTGAGTTGAGTTCTTTTAAGGACGTTGCCACTTTGGTAGGATGAAAATTAAGGGGAAAGGAAACGAGGGAAAAAAAATAAAAATAAAAATAAAATATTTTTAAATAATACAAATTTTTAAATCACTTTTTAATCATACATATTTTTTTCTCTACTTTTCAATCACATATTTTATCTCGAAAAACATCTAAGTTGTGTTTGATTTGGGTTCTTTTCCATGGAAAATGTGCAAATTTTCCACCCTAATTGTTTGATATACTATATTTTCCTTATAATTGAATTCCATGGTACAACACTTTAAAGCATGTTTTTGGCTATTTTTTATGAAAAATTGATTCTAGTGGGTTCGCGATTTTTATTTTTCATGAAAGTTAGAAAAACTTTAAAATTCTTTTCCATAAAAAAACAAAGCTATATAAAAAAAAATGC